>OZ025294.1:219620891-220220891 GCA_964019185.1 Maratus speculifer
ATGAGAGGTGTTCTTTTTCAAAAAGAAATAATAATTTATTCTCCTTTTATGTCATGAAGAAAATTGTTTAATTACATGTTGTTGAGATATCTAGAATATGTTATGAAAAGAATTTTTATTGCTTGGAGATAGCAATAGTTGTGATTAACATATGTTATGAAATGGTTGTTTATCAAGTGAGAAATTAATATGTACGAGTCACCAAAAATATAAATTTGTGAAGAAATATTTATTCATGAAAAAAGCAACAAGTTCTTCATGAAATAAAATATTTTTTTTTCTTCGAAAATTGTTCGTATATTAATTTCTTGTGCCTATCGTCTGGATTTATTTGTCATCAAAAGCCAAGGATTCAACAGGTAACTTTTTACCTTTTTAATTTTATATTTTTATAACTTTATACTTGATTTTTCTTCTTCATTGGATAAAGAATATTTTTTATTATTTTAAATGAAATAATGAAGAGAGTAATTAGGGTCGTTTGCAGGCCCCCATTCTCCGTGATGTGCTATCATTATCACGATCACTTTGGCCTAATTGTGGGTAGAGGCAAATAAAAAGTGCTTTCTCCACTTTCAAATAAACATAACTTTATATTTCCTTTGATACCCTGACCAAAGCGTCAGCTCAAACACAACACCTTATTTCCTTTGGTGCAGTGACCAACGCTTGAACATTCTTCATTATTTTTTTTTCAAGTTATTTTTCTTCATATAGTGATTAATGTTTTATATAATTATATTTTGTTGGGTATGGTGCAGTAATCAAATACAATATTTATATTGATCTTGTATTGAAATAATATTTTTCTGGAACAGTGCATGATATATATATAACATAATTTTTTCCATATATATTTTTTCTTGTCTTGCTATATTTTGCAACTAATATATATATGCATTATTTAACGGAGGTACTGGTAAAAATTATTGTTCATGCTAAGATAAATTATTCTTCTTGTCATACATATAATAATTTATGTTTTGAGCCATATTATATATAAATATTTACATAAAATATTTGGGTCTTATATTCTTCATATGATACTAATATGTTAGTATACGTTTTCTTCTTTTTTTTTACATATAAAAATGATGTATGAAGTAAATGAAAGTCATCAATATTTTAAATAACGAGTCAATTTATATATATATATTGTTCATCATAGGACCTGCCAAATAACCAAATTTATCATGTCATACATTGAGTTCTTATATTAATTATTTCATCATGCCTCCAAAAGCCAAACTAAATATTGCAATCCAACCTTTCGACGGTAACCCTCAGACTGTAGAATTTTTCTTCGATCAATTATCTGACTTACAGGAACTAAATAACTTTACAGACAAGGAACTTTTTGTTCTCTTTAAATCAAAACTTGAGGGCACCGCCTTACTCTTCTTTCTGGAAACTCAGTCACAGCTCAAGAACTCTAATTTTAGTGAAATTCGAAAAGCATTTATAGACTATTTCTTACCCACAAAAAAGTCTGTTTCTCTAAAATCTTTACAGAACTTGACCTTAGATTCAAATGAATCAGTTAAAAATTTTGCTTTTCGGTTGGATAAACAACTTCGACTTGCTTACCCAAAATTGGATCTTTCTGCTCTTAATTCATTAAAGTTTACTCATTTTCTTGAGGCTTTACCTAAGCAAATCAAACGTAAAATCTTAGAAGAAAATATTACGTCCTTCGAATTAGCTCTTGAACGAGCAATTTTTCTTCAAAATATTTATGACTCTCCCCCTAAAAAATCTTATGAAAATTTTAATCAAGCCTATTGTATCGATTCTGAAAATGTCCACGATAATTCTAGTAATTCTCTTCATAAAACTCCTATAAAGCATACGAAGGATAAAATTTATCACAATTCTCAAACCAACTACTCTCCTTTACAAACTCAAAAGGACAGTTCTCATACTTCTCGTAATTTTCAAAGAAATACTAGAACATTTTCGCCTTCTCCACCGAGACAAGAGGCTACAAATAAACGTAACAATAATTTTCGTCATCAAAACTTTCACCGGAAACGTCCTTATCAGCCAACCTTTGACAAATATTCTCACAAAAAAAATTCTACATCCTTTTATCACAGACGAGATGTTGTCCAGTGTGCGTTCTGTGGGAAATTTAATCATCGTATGGACTCATGCTACAAATTCAAAAACATTATTGGTAATTCTAATCAAAACTCTTCAACTCAGGTCTCGTCTCATCCTTACAGAAGGAAAAACCACACCTCTTCTTCTGAAAACAAAAACAATGTTTATCATTTAAACAAATAAGGGAGACTGGTTCTACTGACCGCCTTCTCTCCCGTAATTCTCATTCAGGGTCAGTACACTTTGACAACAACAACAAACATCAACAATTAGACAAACGCTCGTCAGTCACTTTAGTGGCATCCACAGCTGTCCAAACTTCTCCTATGACATCTAAGTCTAACAAATCTTCCTGTTTACATAATTATTTGACATCTAAACAAAATTTTGAAAATAATGATGATGTACAAGAAAATCATGTTATATGCAGTTCTTTTAATAACTCGTATGTTCTTCCATGCATCCTAATAAATGTACAACATAATGAAATCTCCACATTAATAGATACTGGATCAAGTTTATCTCTCTTGGATGAAGAATGCTTTAATAGCATTAAATCCAGGCTTCATTACAAATTTTTATCCAGAAATGTATCTGTATCGACCATAAATTCTAAGGTCTTCTTCAAAGGATGCATAGAGATAGCTTTTAAGATTGATAAATTTTTTTTTCATCATGTATTTTACCTTACAAAAATTCAAAATGTTCACTTTCAAGCCATACTTGGCTTTGAGTTTATTAACAAACATTCTATTACTATTTCACCAAGCTTTAAGTCTATATTACTTAAAGACAAGCACATTCCTTTTCAAAGTTATAATGAATCTCCTACTTGCTATTTTATGAATTCTGAATATAATTATGTGAATTCAAATGTACCATATTCTCTTGATGCACACAGAATGCCTTCTTATGAAAGGCCTATATCAAATAATCTAACGAGTGATACTTACATTGATAATACTTGTGCAAATTGTGATAATTCAAGTTTGCAGTTGTCCAACAATTATACAACCTATCCTTATTGTTATAATGTTCAAAATAATGGTTTGTTTACAAATAATATGGCTCATTCTGCTATGAATTTTCATAATCCTTATATTGATGGTCATTCTACTTATTTTGCTAATTATTTTCCAACTGATTATGCTAATGTGATGAATTATGTGTCTACTAATGATAATAATATTCCTAGTAAGAATTTCTCAGCTGAGAATACTAATGATGGTAACTATGTTGGTGAAAAGCAAACTCATTTAAGTATTGGTAACAAAGTTTTGGTGAGTTCTAACATGGTACAATTACTCAATAGAGAATTAATACCTCCTAATTCTTTTGTTTATTTACATGTGAAGTATCTGAATCCTCCATCTGAATATTTTCTTTTTAAACCCAATTTAAAGAATAAAGGTCTTATATTACATCAATCATTGCACTCAAAATCTTCAATTCAAAATGATTTATTTTTGGTTGTATGTCAGAATATTTCAAAGCTCGATATTCATTTAAATAAAAATTCAATTATTGGTGAATGTATCAATGTAGATGAAAAAGATATTGAAGAATACTCTTTTGATTTAGACTTTGAAAACGAATTCTGTAATTTAATTTTGCCATCTGAAGAGATTAAAAGAAAACGTATTCAAGAATTATCTCCAAATGACTTTGATCTTAAACATTTACCTCCTCATGAAAGGGAAGCTTTAACAAAATTATTATGTAGTAAAGCGCTTGCCTTTTCGAAATCTCTTGACACTTTAGGTCATACTGACCTGGTCAATCCTCAGTTTACCATGCTAAATTCTCATCCAGTAAAAACATTACCTTTTCCTGTACCTCAAGCTCTTGAGCAAGAAGCTCTTGACCAAATTAATCAAATGTTGAACGCTGGTATTATTGAGAGGTCAAATTCATCTTGGGCGTGTCCCATGCTTCTTGTTAAAAAAAAGAGAACTGATATGTCTAAGCCTCAAAAGTATCGTTTGGCTCTTGATTTAAGATTGTTAAATTCGATTATAATCCCATCATCATATCCTCTTCCTAGAATTCAAAATCTATTGGTGCAGTTGTCAAAATTTAAATATTATACCACTCTTGACTTACCCTCTGCATATTGGCAGATTGCTGTACCTAAAGATATGCAAGATAAACTTAGTTTTACTACTCCATGGGGAATTTTTACATATTTACGTTTAGTATTTGGCTTGAAGACGGCCGCCAGCACTTTCCAACAATTAATCGACTCTGTTATTCAATTATCTCAAATTGATTCCTGTTATGCATATCAAGACGATATTGTAGTGGGTGCTAATTCATTTGAAGAAATGTCCATGAAACTCACAAAGCTATTAGACACTCTTATTGCTAATAACATTACTTTGTCTCCTGAAAAGTGTACCTTTATGCAAACTAGCATTAACTTTTTGGGTTTCCAACTTACAGATCATAAAATTCTTCCTATTACAAGTAATATTTTAAAAATTACCTCCTTTCCAAAGCCTAAAACCAAGAGGCAAACAAAGAGTTTTATCGGCTTGTGTTCATTTTATAGATCAATTATACCTAATTTTTCTAATTTGATTACTCCTCTCATTGAAGTCACCAAACCTAAAAATAAGTTTTCTTGGAAATCTGAACAAGAAAATGCATTTAAAGAATTACAGGACATTTTCTTTCATAAACCTATGCTCAATCTTCCTATCTGGAATGAAACATTTTATGTTAATACAGATGCCTCAAAAACAGCAATATCAGCTGTTCTTATGCAGAAATTTGATGGTGAACTAAAACCTATCTCCTATTATTCTAAAACTCTATCTCAATCAGAAAGACACTACCCTGCCATCAAATTGGAACTTTATGCCATTTACAAAGGCATAACTGCTTTCAAATACTATATCTTTGGTCGACCCTTTATTCTATTGTCTGATGCAAAACCTCTCAATAATTATAAAAAAGCTACATCACCTGCTGATATTACTACTCGTTGGATGTTAGAACTGTCTGAATACTCGTACACATTCCAACATGTTCCAGGCAAAGAAAATGTCTTGGCAGATTTTCTGAGTAGAACTCCTCACATTCCTACTGAAGATCTCAATAATAATCCAGATCTTATTTCTTCACAAGAACCTCTACCTATTGTTGATAATCAAAACGATTTACATAATGACATTTCTCAGTTTCCATGTGGTTTAGTTCACAAAGTCCACCACACATGTCATCTTCAGAGTGATTCTTCACCTTCTAATAATGATAATAACCAAGATCCTTTATTAGAAATTCTTGATCACACCATCTTCTCTGAACAACAAAAGGACCCAAAAATCAAACAAATTTATGAAGATCTTAAAAATAACAAAAAATCTAAAAGTTTAAATGGCTACTATATTAATCCAAGTAATGAGTTACTTTGCTATAATGGTCATTTCTCTTCAGAAGATATCGAGCTACACAAAGCTGTTTTACCTGTGTCACTTAGAGCAAAGGCCTTAAGAATTGCTCATATTACTCATACTGGAATTCATAAAACCATTGTTAATTTAAAGAAAAGATTTACCTGGAAAACCCTTGTTTCTGATACCATTAATTATGTCAACTCTTGTGAAATTTGTTTAGTAAATAAGAATCATAAAAAAAACACTGCTCCATACCTACCTGCACCACTCCCAACAGCTCCCAATCAAAAGGTCTCTATGGATTTACTCGGCCCATTGAGAAATCGTCAATATGTGTTAACAATGATAGACCATTTTTCTCGTCATTTAGAATTATATGCCTTGAATAATATCAGTGCTGAGTCAGTTACAAAGGCTTTATTGCATTATATTTCCACTCATGGAAAACCTGAATTAACTCTTACTGATCATGGTTCTCAATTTACTAGTGATATGTTTGCATATTTTAACAAAAAGCTTGGCATTAAGTTGGAACATAGTTCTGTAGCCCATCCCCAAGCTAACGGTTTAAGTGAACGTGTCAATTCTCAAATAAAATCGTCTGTGAACACAATGGCTTCACAAGGATGTGATATACCAACTGCTCTAAAAATTCACCAATCCATATATAATGCTACACCTCATCCAGCCACAAAATTCACTCCAAATCTTCTTCATTTTGGCAGAGAAATAAATGATATTTATTCCAATTATAAATCTCAAGTTTCATGGAAAATTCTCAACACTGCATATGAAATTCATAAATTGATGGATGTTATTGAAAAAATATACTATCAAGCTTACAAGAATAACGAATCATCCAGACAAAAGGTGTACCAAAAATCCAGAGAAAAATTAAAGTTTTCCAACATCAATGTTAATGACATTGTTTATGCAAAATTTCCTACTGTGTTTAACAAAAAGATACAAGGCCCATACGTGGTCAAGAAAATAATTTCTCCTGTGCTCATTCAAATTCAAGATCCCAATAATAGTCATGCTTCACCAATGTTGATTCACACTAATCGAATCTTGAAGCTTCAAAAGAGAAATGAAGCACTGCAACATCCTTCAGTTTCTTCAAAAGGTGCATCACATGATCAACCAGCTGTTGATAATGCATCCTCCACTCCTGTGAGACAGCACTCTTCTATTCAAGTTTCAAATCATGATGCAGCTTGTAATACTTCTCCTCAAATTCTTTCTTCTTCTAAATGCCAACAAACATCTTCATGTTCCAGTAAATCGGTACTGTCACAAGCTCCTCTTGATGGCACTCATACTGTTGTTAAAAGCAAATCCACTCAATATAGAAGTTATGACCTTCGCCCTCGCAATCATAAACTACATAAAAAATAGACTAACTCTCTTTTTCCTTTTACAGGATGACTTTTGCTTTGTAATATATTCAGTCGAAGCTAGCCGCACTGATTGTCCAGCAAGAAGAATCGCTATGTAATTTTTTTTTTCTTTTCTCCAGGCTGCAGGCAGCTGTTATTATTTTTTTTTTCTTTTTATGTAAGTCTTCTTCTCCCTGGTACAACTCAACGGTCATCCTCGGGATGTATGTATGATTTTCAATAGTTTTATTAGTTACTGCATTTATCTATAAGTCATAATTTTTACAATATTTACACATAATCTCATGTATGCCATACTTTTAAATTTTATAAAGTCTTTAATTACAATAGTTGATGCAAAAAAAATTGAGAAAAAATTTGTCTTTTATATCCTTGTTATAATATTATGTCATTATTTAAAGTTATTTTTGACAAATGTGCATTCTAATAAGAAAGGTGAAATTGTAATTGATATAAGGTAAACATAAAGATGAGTACTCATCAAATTATTTTCCCTATTGTGTCTGCTCTTTACAATGCATGCATGCTTTAACATTTAACCTCTTTTAAAAAAAGAAAAAGAGAAAAGAAAGTGCATGATAAACTTATTCATACTAATATTTTCTTCTCTTCTTGGTGAAATATAGAAAGTGAATGACTCACAATAAGTAATATTTTTGTATACTTTTGAGTATTTATACTTTGGATCCAAAGATGTTGATTGAGGCATTATATATATTTTTCCAAAGATGTTCATTCAGTCATTATATATATTTTTATCCAAAGATGGTGGTTAAGTCAATATATATATTTATCCAAAGATGTTTAATGAGTCATTATATATATTTATATAAAGCAAATTCTTGATTTATGACAAATGTAAAAGTGATCACTTACTTAATTTTTTTTAAAAATGTTTGAAAATTATAAGTAAATATGTTCTAGATATCTTCTATATAGAAATTTTGACACAATTGATTTTTCTTTGTAAGTTGACATTATCAAGTCATATATAAGATTGACATATTCATATAAATTTCTTCCTTTTTCGGAATATTAAACATCTTATGTTTTATGTTTATTTTGAATGAAGTATAGTATTAAAGGTATTTATGCAATTATTGACAATTTATATTGAAAATGTTTAAGAATATTCCTTATGAGAGTGTAAAAATTCTCTCTTTGAAAATTATTATAGTCATTTTGAAGATATTTTTATTGAAAAATAATATCATGCTTTTGTTGACATTCTTTTTGCAACTTATTATTTTATTTTCTGCAAAAATGTGTTATTGAATAATACTAAAGTTTATTCATTTAAGATTTATTGAAAGCTTAAAAGGCTATGTGGTGATATAAGAAAATTTTTTTTTTATGAGAGCCTAACTAATCTCTCTGCACCATTTATATATATATTTTTATTGTTCAATTTTCAACTTACAAATTCATTTAATTTATTATGTGTTATTTGAAACCATATATGTTATATATAGTTATAACATGATTCATATACAGTTATAGTATATTTCATTTTTGTTCACAACTGAGAATATAAGTATACATATTATTGTGTAATCAAATATTGTGACATATGCTAAAGCATTCTACTATTATAAGTGCATTGTGCACAGCCTAACAAGAGACTCTGCAAAGTTAAGGACTGTTTTTCTGCACATAGACTTTAATTTTTTTTTATATGATAGATACCTCTGAAAGAAACTTTATATACCTTTCATGTTAACATTTACTACAGTTGGTATATTTTCATAAGGATTACTATCATAACAGTAATTATTTTTTTTTATTATTTAAATATCATGTACAACAATTATGTATATTTTTATAACTATTTCTGATATTTATTATATTTGTACATGTGTTAGAAAATATTGTCTCGATGAAAAATTGTCATTTTTGTCATCTCACCAATATTTTCTTTTGGGGGACCCTGGGTAATATGTGGTGGTTACTCCATAACCCCCCCATATGTTTAATTTAATTCATTTTTTATTAGTCATTTTATTTCCTATTACCTCTTTTTTATTAATGTTCTCAATTTAAATTTAATTTCGGTTTCGCTTATTTTCATTTCGTCGCCTGTAATGTTTTCTTTCTTGCTTAGCTTTCGAATGTTCCAAGCCGGTAAAATTCTGTTTGAAGTCATTCCTTCCGGTTTTAAATTTGTTCGAGAACTTTCTCGCTAGTTCTTTTGGGTGGAACTTCCGTTTATTCGGACACACCCCTAACCTATCAAATTAAATTTCACAGGTGACGTATTTCAAGCCGTTATGTACATGGCCACCAGCTTTGGCCTTCCTTCTTAAGATGGTTATCAATTTTATTCTTATTAGTTACATATCTTTTCATACTGTATATTGTAATTTGGCTTAGTTTTTCCTCACCCCCTCTGTTGCTAACTGCCAAATTGGCGTATTTTGCATTTACAATAACCCTTTCTTTTTTCCCCTGGGCTCGCGGCCACCTGCGTCAGTTGCGCCGATAGACACCTGCTGTGATGGATGCAGTCGCATGAGTGAAAGTTCGGGGCAGAGGTGCTCCCCCGTTAACGAAGGATGGAACGGTTTTTTTTTTGTTATGTTGAGATTATTACGATGCTGATTTTTTTTTAAGTGCGGCAAAGAAAAAGTGCTGCCCTCAAAATTCACCTAGGAAAGTGATGTTGATTTCTGTTAAGCCAAGTCCCTCTGTGCTGCGAGGAGCAATGAAGTGGTTTAATGCATTCCTGAATGTATTCGTTTGTGCCTTCCCTTTTTGGAAATGATGTTGAGTTTTTAAGGCGGCTAGTAGCAAGGCACTTCTCACTGCAATAGCATCCCGAAAATTGTTTTGTTTGTGCATTCTCTTCTTGGATTACGGAAATTATATAAGGTCTCATTATACGTCTTCAGTTTATGCTCTCGTGTTATCTTCACAAGTGTTGTAAAAATGTCGTCACGTATTTTATAAATATTCATTCATTTTCTCATCATCTCTTCATCAACGAGTTTTCTTCTACAAATCTAATGTGCCCAATTCTTCGATAATCTTTTTATTCTCCATCCTCTGAGAAGTAGGCAGAGGTGAAGAACTGTTTTGTTTTCAAGAAATAATATTATAGTTTACATGACGTCTTGGTGAAGATTTTTCTTTCGTCAGGTGAAGAAATTTTATTTGCATAAGTCCTTTTTTACTTCATTATCTGGCCCAATATATATATAATTTTTTCTTAATATTTACGGGGCGTTATAAAGAAAATATTGGCATGTATCTATACAATATGATGTATGATGTATTTTGTTTTGAAAGTTCATATTATGAGAGGTGTTCTTTTTCAAAAAGAAATAATAATTTATTCTCCTTTTATGTCATGAAGAAAATTGTTTAATTACATGTTGTTGAGATATCTAGAATATGTTATGAAAAGAATTTTTATTGCTTGGAGATAGCAATAGTTGTGATTAACATATGTTATGAAATGGTTGTTTATCAAGTGAGAAATTAATATGTACGAGTCACCAAAAATATAAATTTGTGAAGAAATATTTATTCATGAAAAAAGCAACAAGTTCTTCATGAAATAAAATATTTTTTTTTCTTCGAAAATTGTTCGTATATTAATTTCTTGTGCCTATCGTCTGGATTTATTTGTCATCAAAAGCCAAGGATTCAACAGGTAACTTTTTACCTTTTTAATTTTATATTTTTATAACTTTATACTTGATTTTTCTTCTTCATTGGATAAAGAATATTTTTTATTATTTTAAATGAAATAATGAAGAGAGTAATTAGGGTCGTTTGCAGGCCCCCATTCTCCGTGATGTGCTATCATTATCACGATCACTTTGGCCTAATTGTGGGTAGAGGCAAATAAAAAGTGCTTTCTCCACTTTCAAATAAACATAACTTTATATTTCCTTTGATACCCTGACCAAAGCGTCAGCTCAAACACAACAATAGATTATTTTAGTAAATATGTGGAAACAGCTTTATTAACAGAAATCTCAAGTCTTGCTACCATCAAAGCATTAAAAGGCATATTTGCACGATTTGGCATTCCCAAACTTCTATATTCTGATAATGGTCCGCAGTATGACAGTTCAAGGTTCAGAAACTTTGCAAAATCTTGGAATTTTCAGATCAAAACATCAAGTCCTAGATTCCCACAATCAAATGGAATGGTTGAAAGACATCTGCAGACTGTTAAGTACATGCTCAAAAAAGCTGATTTTGATAATAAAGACCCATATTTAGCTCTTTTAGAGTACAGAAATACACCAATATCCAATAATATTCCATCACCATCAGAATTATTATTTGGTCATAAAATTAATGGAATTATGCCACGTAAAGAAGATTTTTTCCCTACTAACCAGTATGATGAAATTCGACAAAAATTAATTTCTCGACAACAGATTCAAAAATCTTATTATGACAGAGGCTCTAAATTACTTAAACCTTTACGGGAAGATGATGTTGTATTTTTAAAAGATGGTACCCAGAAAGATGCAAATCAGCTTGCCAAAGTTATAGGAAATTCTGAAAGGCCGCGATCTTATCGCATATTAAAGGAAGAAGGTCAAGTATTAGAGAGAAACAGACGGCATCTTCATAAAAGTTCTCGTAACATAAATTTTGAAATAAAAAATAAATCCAATATTTTAGATTGTGAGAAACCTACAACTGATTTGAACCTTCCTGAGAAAGAACCAAAATCTTCTACACCGGATTTGAACTCTCTACCTTCTACAATAACTCAATCCAACACCGATAGCTCTAAATCTCCAATAAAAACATATTCTAAATTTGGAAGACTAATTAAAAAACCATCCTACTTAAGTGACTATGTTACCTGATTATTATTTTGTTAATTACTATTGTATTTGTATTTATCAGATTTTTTGCTTAAAAAAAAGGGGAGATGTCATATATGTAACGTAAGTAACTTGTACTCACGACTACTCAACTCGGCTCGAGAGATTGTTCTATGTTTCAGTTTTTTCTGTGGTCGTCCTGAATAAATGTTGTGTTTGTGAACCCGGTTATATTCATTTATTGTTCCAATTATTATAAATATCTTCCGTATTGCCACGTAATGGATATATACACTACCTGGCCATTGATGATCGTCCACTTGCAATTTTAGACATTTTGTTAAATATCTAGAAAAATACATGAGGAATTATTCTGAAACTCTCAGTGTATAAACATAACAGCATAGGTCATATATTTCCGTGAAGATTTTTTTCCCGAAACTTTGTAGGGGACCGTCAACAAATTAAAAAAGAATAACTATCTTTTGGATAACCCTATCAAAACTAATGTAGCAAAAGCGCTCAAACTATAGATTGTGATTAAGTGGTTTATTGTAATAAACTGTGTTCATTTTTATGTCGATAGCATGTATACTCTTAGAGAAATTAAGGTTTTTATAAAAACAGTCCTAAATTTCTCCAAGATTTTTGCTTATAATTTGCAGAGTTCTTAATGTAAAATAATATTCTTTTCTGAAAATGTGACAAACTACATTGCACATAATAACCTGTAATAAGAATTAAAAAATAATAAAAATTGTAAGAAAATTGAGTAGGTTTATTAAATAATTTTTCACTGCGCATGCGTCAACGATATCAAAATTTCATTTGTATATTATGTTAGCTAAATGTATACAGCAACTTTTGTGAAAGTCGCAAAATCATAGTTTGAAAATTCTAAAAATAATCGTCAATATAATAAGTTGAAAATCCGTTGCTCCCAAAATGAAAAAAAAAAAAAAATGAAGGATTTTATCCAAATGTAGTAATACGCCCCATATTTTGTATTCTATATTGACACTGATCAATGAATATATGGATACAACCCCTCTTGTTTTTGCTTCTTTTTTAGAATAGCGGATTTTCAACTAATTCTATTGACGATTATTTTCAGAATTTTCAAGCTATGATTTTGCGACTTTCACAAAAGTTGCTCTATACATTTAGCTAACATAATATGCAAATGAAATTTTGATATCTTTGACGCATGCGCAGTGAAAAATTATTTAGTAAACCTACTCATTTTTAGCTCACAGGCTATCATAGCCTGAGAGCTTATGTGCCCGCCCGTTCTGTATGTTCGTTCGTATGTGCGTAACGCGATAACTCATGATAAAAATATCCGATCCTCTTAAAATTTTGTATGTAGGTATATCCTGACAAGGCGCTTCCCTGATTAGTTTTTGAAGTTCATTCGATATGTATAAGAAGGGGAACGGGGGGCTCATGCCCCCCGTTAGTTGATATAAATGGGATTTTCATGCAGAATTAAGTTTTCAAAATTTAGATTAGGATCATTCTGATGAGGCGATTCCGTGACTGTTATTAGGTGTTCATTGAATAAGTATAAATAGGGGGAACAGGGGTTCTAATCCCCCCCCCCCCGTTAGTTGATATAAATGGGATTTTCATGCAGAATTAAGTTTTCGTTCAAAATTTAGAATAGGATAATTCTGATGAGGCGATTCCGTGACTGTTATTAGGTGTTCATTGAATAAGTATAAATATGGGGAACAGGGGTTCTAATCCCCCCCCCCCCCGTTAGTTGATATAAATGGGATTTTCATGCAGAATTAAGTTTTCGTTCAAAATTTAGATTAGGATCATTCTGATGAGGCGATTCCGTGACTGCTATTAGGTGTTCATTAAATAAGTATAAATAGGGGGAACAGGGGTTCTAATCCCCCCCCCGTTAGTTGATATAAATGGGATTTTCATGCAGAATAAAGTTTTCGTTCAAAATTTAGATTAGGATCATTCTGATGAGGCGATTCCGTGGCTGTTATTAGGTGTTCATTGAATAAGTATAAATAGGGGGAACAGGGGTTCTAATGCCCCCCCCCCCCGTTAGTTGATATAAATGGGATTTTCATGCAGAATTAAGTTTTCGTTCAAAATTTAGATTAGGATCATTCTGATGAGGCGATTCCGTGACTGCTATTAGGTGTTCATTGAATAAATATAAATAGGGGCAACAGGGGTTCTAATGCCTCCCCCCCCCTCTTAATTTATATAAATAGGTTTTTCAAGCAGAATTTTCAGATTTCGTTCAAATCTCTGAATAGTTTTGGAAGTTTAATGGTTAAGTATAAAAGAAGGGGAACTCCTTTTAAATTATATAAATGCTAAATGGGTTTTTATTAAGAATTATCTAATTTGCTCTGAATTTTGGATATAGATTTTTTATATGATAAAGCATGTCTTTGATAGTATAGGAGGTTCAATGATTAAGTATAAAAAAAGAGGAAAGGGGAGAGCTGTTTCCCCTTCTTAATTTTTTTTTCGAACGGAATTAACCCTTGAAAATATAAGGCTTTAATGTACAATTAGTATTTGTAGCCTGTGAGCTCAATGCCATCAGTTTAACTGGGCAGTATTCTTTTTTATTTATACAATTATTATTATTTTTTAATTCTGATTACAGGGAAATCATGAATCAAATAGCGTAATGTGCAATGTTGTTTGTGACATTTTCAGAATTGAATATTATTTTATATTAAGAACTCTGCAAATTATAAGCAAAAATCTTGGAAAAATTCGGGACTATTTTTATAAAAACCTTTATTTCTCTACGAGTATACATGCAATCGACATAAACTAAATTATTATTATAAGTCACTTAATCACAATCTACAGTTTGAGCGCTTTTGCTACATTAGTTTTGACAGGGTTATCCAAAAGATATTAATTATTTTTTAATTTGTTGACGGTCCCCTATAAAGTTTCGGGAAAAAAATCTTCACGGAAATATATGACCTGTACTATTATCTTTATACACTGAGAGTTTCAGGATAATTCCTCGTGTATTTTTCTAGATATTTAACAAAAGATCTAAAATCGCAAGTGGACGATCATCAATGGTCAGGTAGTGTAGTACTGAGGCTTATATGGCATATTCTGTATTGAAAATGAAGTGTGTAGCATCTGTAATTGAGTTACAGGGACAATCAAAAGAATTCCTTTCATTATGATCGATGGGGAAAATCGTTTTCTAATATATTTTAATGATGCTATGCTGTTTGAAAAGTATTGAAGCTGATATACAGCTTGAAGTGAATTACAGCAAGCTTATTATAGAATTTGGTGAATTTGGTGTGCATAGCATTTAACGCTTATTTACGGAGACGCATAAGTAATTCAATTACAGTGCTCTTTGAGTGATTATTGTTACAAGTGCATTTTTAACTATGATATGTATTTTTAAATTTAACTTATATTTTGCACATTACTTGGATCGTACTAATTATATTTCCTTTTACTCTCGTAAATTATGGGAGAGGATTTTTCAGCCTTAAGATGATTTTCCTAGCTGAACTAAATTTTACCATATTATGTAATATATTCCAGGTGCCCTAAAATATACTGACTGATGTTAAAATTCAATAACTGTCAAATTGTGACAACTGTAAAAAAATTCTTGCAGGAGGGTTTTGTAAGATGGCCGGAATCTTTTACATGCAATTCATAGTTTTAGTTCCAAATAACAGGGATACATGGCATGAAAGTTATCCAGGGCAGCAAAAAACGTTAACAATGCACGAAAATTACCTGAAATGTAATAATTTCGGAAGGATAAAGAAATGTGACATTCTGAAAAAAAAAAAAAAAAGCGCATTTTAGTTAGAAAAGATGTTTTAAGGTGTAAATTTGGAATCTGAAGCAACGAAGAATTGGTTATAATGAGATTGATGCATTGTTTTTGGAATAATTTCGACCTGTCATCTCGAGAGAAAAATCTCCCAATTTCTGAACCAATTTCGCTGGAAAGCACCCCAGAAATTACAGAAAAACAGGGTAATTAAAAAATTTACATTTTCTCAAAATGATAACAGATCCTATAGCAAATATGTGGAATAGATTATGCATTTAGCGAAAGATATATGCTTGACAGGGGTGTAGTCGTAAAAATAACAGAAGATATACGCTCTAAGCAGAGAGTATACGCTTAGGGCAAAGAGTATACCCTAGAATGCGTATATTATAAGCTTTCTTGAGAATCAGAGAGTATACGGTGCTCCTTTAAAAAATCCAAAAAGGATACGGCGTATACTCTCCACTACATCCCTGGCTTAAATTAAAATAAATAAATAAATAAACTGCGAATAAATGATTTTTTTAGTGTATAAAATAATAGTATATATAATAGTTTGTTGGTGTTATTTGGTGTTATTTATGACGGCAGATTATCTGCACTAAAGATATAAGCCCGAAGGGAAGTGCCCTCCGTAGGGTTCTTTTTAAGAAGATCCTAATCCGTATTTAAGCAAGGTTACCCAAGGTTAGAAGAAAACCACGGAAAATTCCGAACGGTTAAGCTGACGGGCGCGGTACTATAGTTTGTACTTTTTAACTATAAAAATAAAATAGTTAATAAATTGGTTAGTTCTTTTTATTTCCATGCAATGTAATTTTAAGTTTTTAAAATGTGGAATCTCTGGATAACGGCAACCTCCGAAGTACGGTCACTTTATCATGCTCCCAGTGATAGCCGCGTGGTTAGAGGTTTTACCGTATATAAATTTCAATATGTTTAAAATAGCGTAATATCATTAAAATGCATCGCAAAAATTTTTACATCCATGCACCATGATGTAATGGAATGCTTTTGAATGTCTCAGTAAATAAATCGTAAATGCTACACACATCCTTTTCAATACTGAATATTCCATAATGATACTTTAAAACATTTATGGATTTTATAGTAACGAGGTGGAACCGTCGAATTTCAACGAAAGAAAATCTTTGAAAAAGCACTGTTTTATTTATTTATAAGTCTATAAAATTAGTTGCAGTAAAAAATACATCTTATACTGGTCAGTCTAATTCTCAAGCAAATAATATTTTAAACTAAAATGAACAAAATACTACGGAACTAAATTATTCAAATTATTAAAATAAATAAAACCGAAATTCACCGGATTTTATAACAGACGCATTTTAATTTCTATTTATTTATTCATTATTTTTTTTTTCAATTTTGAGAGAAGATGAAGTGATTCTGTTGCCACAATTACAAAATTGGTACTAAAAAAAAAAAAAAAAAAAAAAAAAAAAAAAAAATCTATCAAAAATAAATTGAGATACAGATTTGAAACAAACTGCATTTAAAAGTGCATTTTTTTCTCTATTCGACGGTGTAAAAATTTAAAATGTACAATGTTTAGAAGTGTAAAATTTGCAGCACCGAAAATTGCAAAACCAAAATTGCATGGAAAAGTGTTGCGCATTTGAATTTCTTTTTCTTTTTCTTTTTTTTTTTTCAATTTTAAGAGAAAATGGAGTGATTCTGTTGCCACAATTAAAAAATTGGTACTAAAAATGTAAAAAAATTAATATCTAAAAAATAAATTGAGATACAGCTTTCAAAAAATTACATTTAAAAGTACATTTCGTTCCGTATACAATGGTGTAAAAATTTAAAGTGTGAAATTTGCAATAGTGAAAATTGCAAAACCGAAATTGCAGGGGAAAGTGTTGCCATTCGCAAAATGACGTATGCGTTACGCACAGATACGTTTGGCCTTTATAATATAGATTATCCAATATTTTCGAAAGTTAGAGTATGGACAGAAGTCAGATTAAGACACATAAACAAACTGAATTCATAAACACTTTTAGGTAGCTTTCATTACAAAAAAGTAAAAAGCTACCTATTGCAGCCGTCCGGAGGAAAGCACTTCCGGAAAATTCTGGTATATTTTCACCGATCATGACCCCCAGACCCCAAAACCACCCTCCGTTCAAATGTTGACATATATATATATATATATATATATATATATATATATATATATATAACCATATATATATATATATATCTGATTTTTGTCATGCGATAACTAACGTATTTATTAACCGATTTGAATGAAACTCGGTATGTACATAGCACATACAAATGTCTCGACCGAGTTCGTTGGTCAGCATCATCCGCCATTTTGTTTCAAAATGGCGGCCATTTTAAATTTTTTAAAAAATTTAAAATTTAAAATTAAATGCGAAAAAATTAAAAGTTGAAAAATATTTTTCTTTTACGTGTTAGAACTTAAAACAAAGATTCCAGAACATTTTTTATTTTGTCTATATCTTAAAAAATGATTGAGTTATAGCACTTTGAATTTTTCTTATGGCTGACATTTTGAAACGATCTAATTTTTGTCACGTGATAACACGCGTATTTATGAACCGATTTCAATGAAACTTGGTATGTACATAGTACATACAAATGTCTCGACCGAGTTCTTTGGCCAGCATCATCCGCCATTTTGTTTCAAAATGGTGGCCATTTTAAATTTTTAAAAAAATTTAAAATTTAAAATTAAATGCGAAAAAATCAAAATTTGAAAAATATTTTTCTTTTACGTGTTAGAACTTAAAACAACAATTCCAGAACACTTTTTATTTTGTCTATATCTTACAAAATGATTGAGTTATAGCACTTTGAATTTTTCTTATGTCTGACATTTTGAAACGATCTGATTTTTGTCACGTGATAACACGCGTATTTATGAACCGATTTCAATGAAACTTAGTATGTACATAGCACATACAAATGTCTCGACCGAGTTCGTTAGCCAGCATCATCCACCATTTTGTTTCAAAATGGTGGCCATTTTAAATTTTTAAAAAAATTTAAAATTTAAAATTAAATGCGAAAAAATTAAAAGTTGAAAAATATTTTTCTTTTACGTGTTAGAACTTAAAACAACGATTCTAGAACACTTTTTATTTTGTCTATATCTTAAAAAATGATTGAGTTATAGCACTTTGAATTTTGCTTATGGCTGACATTTTGAAACGGTCTGATTTGAACGATCCACAATGTTGCTTTAAAATTGCATACACTTTATGATATCGTGGAATTTGGTGACTCTCTAAATCGCTTAAAATAAAACCAGGTTGAATAAAAGATGACTAATTTCTAAAAATTCCTATTAATAATCAGTCTTGACAAAAACTAGTATTCAATCTTATAAAATCACTAATTTTATAAGATTATTTCCACTAATTTGAGCTTAGTATTTTTAAACAATGTAACTTACCTTAAAATAAATAAATAAATACATAAGTATATGAAAGCTACCTCTTCCTCCCGGCATTGCCGGAAGGACTTTTTAATTTTGTTTTACAGTGTTAAAAATAAATTTTGAAAGGTATAGACACCTGCTATATAATTTCATGCTTAACATGCACACACATTTATAGAACTTGAATAAAATAAAAAATTCTTCATACATCAACAGTGTTAGAAGAATTTTTTATCAGTGACTGGAATCAATTTATCTTTATTTGACCCTTTAGGACTATTTAAATCAATCAGCAACATTGTCATTTAAATAGATCTGGAAATAAATGGAAGAATATAAAATAAGCATAAACAAACAAATAACAAAAATTCCTCCCCCCCCCCCCAAAAAAAAAAAAAAAATCTCTGTCATGTTTTTATTTTTAAATTCCAGATAATTGAGATTTATTTTTTTTAACACATGAAAAAGGAAATTTAGCTACAAACTGTACAATTATTCTGATTACTTGGCATTACTTTTTCATCAGATTTTTCTAGTTTTTATGTTGATTTATATTTAATTGAAAACTTCTGCTTCTATTTGAAATTTTTTAAAGCTATTTTTATGTAAAATGTTTATCAAACTTTCTACAATGATCATTTGAAAAATCACAGGTTTTCTTTGCTTTCTATTACATTTTATAAAATACATATCTATTCATACCATTTTCAGGTGAAATAAAAATATCATTATATTTTCCCATTTTAATAACTAAATGTAGAATGTCATGTTATTGTCTATTTATTCTGCAGATTGTTAACTTAAAATTGGTATTGAGTTAATAAGACATTAATTTATTTTACTATGCTTGTAGAATTTCTCCAGATTTTTCTGGTGTCGTGAATTTTAGTATATCACATTTTGTTTTTGATTACTTCAATGTTCTTGTTTCACACTTTCATAATTACATCCATTAGCTAGAAAATATTTCTTTACAAAACACGGATGTTTTACGTTCTTGAGTCTTGCGTAACATTCAGCATTAATGCTTTTCCCTCTTGAGTCTTGCCTAACAGCATCAAAGTTTTTCCTTTTAGAGTCTTGTCTAACATTCTGCATTAATGCTTTTCCTTCTTGAGTCTTGTCTAATTTTCTGCATTAATGCTTTTCCTTTTTGACCCTTGTTTAATTTTATGCATTAATGCTTTTTCTTCTTGAATCTTGTCTAACTTTCTGCATTAATGCTTTTCATTCTTAAGCTATAATAATCTGTACGAAGGCACTTGTTTACATTTTAGGCGTCGCCAAAACACAATGCAGACAAGATTACAGTATGATTACATCGAAAATCTACAAGCTTCTTATCGAAATTTATCCGTGAATATCTTTTGGATCACTAATAAATGTTACATTTGTAAGAAATTCTGGAGAATTGTAATAATACAACATAGCTAAGTTGTTCAGTTTTTCAAAGTGAGAGACTTTTTTTGACTTTCTTTGGGTTGTAGTTGAAGATATTGGGGTTATTGCTGTAGTATACGAGTTTTCAGAATACGAGTTTTCAGAATCATACTTATTTGGATTTTTTATTATCGTAGATGGTGATCTTCCCTGTTTTCTCTCTGCGATGCTTTGTTGAGAAGAAAACAAATCTACTCGAACATTTTCACAGTTTATCTCTCTCCTTTGTGTTTCGTCGGTAGAGCTTTCAAAATCAGAGAAACTTAGGTTTGCGATGGTGGATAAATTTGGAGACTTGACACTTTTACTGTCTTCGGAAGAGGTTTCTACATTCTGAAAAACAATTTCATCATTGGAATAGCTTAATGTTTCGTATTCTCTCTCTTTGGGTAAGCTCGTTTTAATTCCATATTCCACCTCTTGGAAGTTATACGGAAAAATTGCAACATTTTGACATAGTACATTATTTGAAGGGTAGTTAATATCAAAGCCATTTAATGTTTCATCTGTAGAAATGAAAGAAAACGATTCCTTTATATTACTCAATTCTGAAAATTGCTCAGTCTTTTCAATTTCCATATTGGTTTTAGTCTCTTCTCGAAACAAATCTTTCTCAGCATCTTGTACATTATGCGTCTGACTAAAAAATTCTTCGTCAGATGCATTTATTGTACATTTCCTCGTTGTATCTTCCAATATAAACCATCTATTTAAATATTCCGTTATTCCTAACCACATTTCTGTAATTCCTCTGTATATTCTGTTATTCTTACATCCCATTTTCTTATGTTTTTTAACACTGGACGCTTCTTGAGAAGTACATTTTCTAATCACATGTCGAGACAGTATGACTATTAAAAGAGCGAAGTAGACCACAGCAGAGAAATAAATAAACATGATGGAATATTTGTGTCTGCTTACAACATTGATTTTTGATTCATAATCTATTTTATTTGATTGTGAATGTTTCAGTATGTTTGCAGTTGTTGTTCTAAGTTCCATGTTTCTATCATTTTGAAATACACGCATTTGTTTGCGAACATCGTATTCGATCGAAGACAGATCTTTTCTTTGACTTGGGAAATCGCGAATTCTTTTACGTTGTTTGAAGTTTTCTGATTTTCTAATTTTTCTCTGATTTTTTAAATTTTGTAAAGTTTTCAAAATGTATTGGCGATCTTGAATATTTAGTTTCCCATCTGCTATTGCTTTTTTTATTTTTGATGCAATATTCATTTCCCTTGTATATTTTTTAAATATTTTATTTTGATTGAAAACAAAGTTTATGAATCTGATTTTAATCGAGAATTAAAAGCATTCAAATATATTGTACAAAATTTTAGTATTTAAAGTATCGTATATTGTTGCACCATTTTAACATTAGAAATGTTTTAATTGTTGCGGTTTATATGTGAAACTTTTATTGTTGCATTTATAACAATGCTAAAGCTTATTTCCAATCGTATCACCAAAATTTTTATTTCAACAATAAAACTATCGGAGAAAATATGAGAATCCGGTACATGTGTATACGGGCAGACTTATAACTATGTCGCCATTGTAATTTTGAAATAAGATTTTTCAATTTATTGAATTTTATTATTGTAGCATGTTGATGCAGCAATTTTTTAAAGCCTTTATACATTGACTGATAACCACGAGATAACTCGTGATTCGAAATCTGCTGATACACGCTCACAACAAATTATCTGATTTTTTAATACTTTGTAAATAAGTAGACTGTTAGGTGGGCGTCTGCTAAAACTTCATTACTTTACGGACGAAAAAGGTCAGGCTGCCGCGGACCTCTTGGCTTAAATCACGTGATGTTCTTTTTGTAACACAGTTGCTTGAAAAGAGCATAGCGGGATTTGTGTAGACTGTGAAATATCATGCGAGAAAAATAATCACATACGAATTCTCATTATACATAAAATGGTAAGGCCACTGTGAGAATACAGAAAAATCGTGACAAATAATTAAAAATTCAAGCCTTTTTTTAAAAACATTTTTAACAAGTTGAAAAGGGTTTATAAATTCGGATTTTTTTTGTCTGTCCGTACTGTAACTTTGTTAAATATACATTTATTGGTATGAAATTGAGGTTTACTATAGAATGTTTGGTACTGAAAATGAAGTGTGTAGTATTTATACTTCGTTTACAGGGACCCGCCAAAGGATTTTCTTACATCGGTCTATGAGGAGAAAATGATGTTCAGTGCATATTATTAGTGTTACAATACTTCAAACTTAACGAGATTAATATTGTAACTGAGATAAGCTCCAACACATTTTCTCCGGAGTATAGAATAAATAGAATTTGATATTCGTTTAATGGGATACAGAAAATTTTTCCGTTACATTATGATCCACGAGGAAAAAATCGTTTGCGGTGCAATTTAAAGAAAAAACTGGAAAGGTACTCTATTTTTAGCTTGTACCTAGCAATTAGACCTGGTACGTATTGCAGCCCTATAGGCCAAATTTAAAGAACAGATAAATTTGTTTGCAAAAATCGTATTAATTTTATGGCAGTATGACACTCTGAACACGAAATTTTTGAGATCACTTGCCGAACAATTTAACATAAAACATTTTTTTTTTGAAAAATTACTTTCAAATACAAATTAGTCAATTATAAGAATAAAATAGTGAAACAAATTAAAAAATTATATTAAGAATCTACTAATTTTAGGTTGAAAAAATACAATGTTAGATGAATTTTTGGCAGCGCTAAATTGATTTTGTTTGTTACCGTGTAATTTTTCTCGGAAATCTTGACCAAATATCATTCTAGGGCATCCGTAGTGGTTTGGATTAGTATATTCATCTTTGGAAACGCAACTCGTTTTTTAAAACTAACAATTTGACAATTTCTTTTTTTTTACGATTGAATGCATACAAAAATACATATAATAAAATTTTCGCAGACAAATTTAATTGGTTTTCTAACTTTGGCCTACAGGGATCTCAAAATATGTAAGATCTTCATGTTAGATGCGCAGCAATAAAAGATTTTCATTATTGTTATTTATTCGATAAAATGACTTGAAATGTTCGGATACATAATGTAAATGTCGCAAGTAAACTTCTTCCAAACTGATTATTAAAAATGTGATATCCTCCTAAAGAATAACAACACGCAGCTAACAAATTTCGAAGTTACTTTTGTTTTCAATTTCGATTCAAATGCATAATATCATGGTAAATAAAATAATTCCATACGGCTGAGAAAAAAAAAAATTAGAATTTTATTGTATTTTATCTTTGTAGAATAGCGAAAAATTATTTTCTGTTTTTAAAACATATAGAGAAAATGGTTAATCAAATGAAAAAATTGTTCACTTGTGAATTACAGCAGACGGTATTTTTAAAAGAGCACCTGGGAATCTGTTATTAAAACTGCTTTCCGTTATATCGATAATTAGTTCGGATATACTCAATAATTCTGAATGTCTTCCCAAGTTTATCGATAATGTGCAAGCAGCGTAACACTGGGATTATTTTTTATCTGGAAAACTGAGATTAAAACATATGTTTACCTAATCGTAATCTTGTTTATTTGTCTTATCAAATTTTTGCTTTATCGTTACTGTGCCTGTATTATGTTATTTGAATAATAATATAGAGGCATTTTTTCGTATAACAATAAACAATAATTTGATATTATACATCAGAAAATAAACTTGTTGAAATCAAATAGAAGATAACAATAATAACAATAATAAAAAGAAGAAGAATAATAACAATAAACGCGCTTTTGTATCAAATAATTAACTTCAGTCAATTTAGCGAATTTTTGGCAAATGTCTATCTTTTTTAGTTGTGTTAAAGGTATGAAGGCTGATGAAGGTAAAATTTTACCAGCCAAATCTATATTTCTGCTCTTTATTTGGTGAGGGGCAAATGTCATAAGCTAAATTATACCAGCTCGCTACATTAAACTCAGAAGACTATCTCTTGTTAGAAGTTTAGTGCAAAGTTTATATGCAAATGCTTTTGGAATATGATAATGCATTCCTCAAAATAAATGCTCGTTAACTCTTGTCTTGAGTTTTTTATGCGTCTCTAATTTTATCATTAAATTATAGTGTCATCTGAGGACAGAATTTAAAGCTGCATTTTAATTATTATTATTATTTTGCATAACAAATCTTTTCAGCTCGAGAAGCTTTTTAATTAAAGCTGTCAGACTCCCATTTTAATTTTTGATTTTTAATTAAATTTTGAAATGTGTCGTGGACTTTTGTTATTTCACTGCTTTTAGTAAAATAAAGAGTTTATATTGCTGCAAGATTTTTTTGGAAGGCGAATAATATGTGAATTCGGGAACTTATTTATTATACTTTTTTATTTTAGCTCCAAACATAACCAATAGATGATATTGTGCAATCTCAAATTGTTAGAACGGTCAAACTTAATGCATCAAAATTGTCGCAATTTAGCTATGAAAAGTTACAAAAGTCATTAGTAATTTGAAATTACAAAGTTATTTTAAGCAGCATTGAAGCTTCAGGCAGCAAAGGTCCACCTATAGGTGATATTTGAAACTAAAACAAAGTAATGTTAAGGGATGTTTGGCTTTATACATTATTCTCTAATGCAGTTAACTTCAGTGGTGTTAACATTTGTTTGTTGTTCAAATTTTAAAAAGTTTAGTTCTCTTTGGGGCCACTTATTTAATTTCTTAATCTTTGTATACATTTTATTTTATATTATTAATTATCCCTTGCCTTTCAATTCCGTATAATAAGAATAAGATTGTAGTATTTATCTTTAAATTTTACTTAAAAAAAACTGATATATTGGCAAACAAGTAAACAAAAAACGAAAAAATATGTACATAAATTGGCATTTTATTTTGAGTTATCAAAACTTTCTATGATAACATATAATTTAAAATTTCTTTTTTATTTACTAATACGTTGCTAAAGTAATACTAAAAACAAAATAGCAGAAGATTATAAAACGCTTTATGGATTTTACAAATTAAAATTTGTAACAAGACGCTGACAAATCAGTTTTTTAAAGTGTTTTTTTAATGTTTTAAACTCGGAAATATCTTGCGAAATACTTTTGCAAAGGTCTTTTTAATTTAACTAAAGCTTGTGCAAATGCAGCTCTTACCTAATGAAACTGTATATTTCTAGTGTATAAATAAATCTTATTCAGCATTTTCATCCTTTTTTTTTACATTTTTAAAAAGACATATTACATTTCAGCATGTACTACATTTACATATAAACAATTCCTACTTGAGTAAAGATTTCCTCGCCTTTTAAACTTTCATAGCAAATAATTACATTTTGGGAAAAAAATCTCGTCATTGTATTTAGTACATTGTAAAAATACAAGCCAGTATAAAGCTTTAAAAAAACCTGTATGTGGAAACGTAAATAAAGCGACTCTAAATTTTTTTTAAACTCTGGATTCTTTTCAAACAATTCTTTTTTATTTTTCTCGTTTATTAATTGTATTATGAAAAGTGTTTCATTTAATAAATAATAACGAAAAGGGGAATAATTTTGCTTTGTTTAGCAATTTTTGACTTCCAGTTTTCTATGGATTTATACGTTTTAGAAGGTCCTGAACACGATTTGATGCGCTCTATATTAAAAAGTAATGCATGGAATTTCTCAAAATTTTAATCAGTACTAGATTAAAAACTTGATTAAGTTAGAATTTGATATAAACTGGTGCTGATTAACTTTTGATGCAATCGTCCAACAAGTGGCGCTGTTATGCTACATTATTCACGATTTTTTCAATAACGCTGCCAGGAAGGCTCCTGTCTCCGTGAGGGAAAACACTCACCAGCTAATTCTAAATCTATGGAGAGGTTATTTTATAACATCTCTTTTACATTTCATCATTTTGAAATATATATATATATTAATTGGATAGCTGAGATGCATCTCTACATTGCTTCTTTTTTATTTTTTCGATTTTGGTTACAGATATTTTTTATAAAGTTAGTTTCACTTTTGAAACCGGTTCTGAAATCGAAAGTGTCATTCTAAAAAAATATCTGCAACCAAACTCGAAAAATTTAAAAAGGAGCAATGTAGAAGTGAACCTCGACTATCCAATGCCAAAAAAATATTATGTTTGCAGTATTGGTTTATTAGCAGATGTTATTGCAAGGGATTTCAATAAAAAAAGTATTCAATTTACACATAAAATGTATTCATTTTATATGAAACTAAGTGAATGAACCAAAAAAGTACCCAGCAGGGGCTAATTTGTTCCAAAACTTTAAAAATAGTTAAAAAGTAGTAAAATGAAAACTCCCCTCTTTAAAACCATGCAGTTAGCTTCATTGCTTCATGTTGATTATTTACAACTCAATTGCGACGTTGAAAAATCATATATATATATATATATATTAATAGTGAAAATGAGAGTGGAACCAGATTAAATGGCTCAAAGCATGACGGTTTTTAATTTTCTTATTCTTTGTGGACACTTTATTTGACATTATGAGTCATCCTTTTCTTTCCAGTTCCATTTTGGTTAATATAACAAGATTCTACTTTTTATCACAACATTTTACAAAACAAAACAGATTTTGCTAAAGATGTAAAAAAAAAAAAATCGGTACAAAAAGTGACATTTTATTTTGAATTATGTAAACTTTTTATATCAGCGTATAATGATTTTTTTTTAATATTTACTAATACGTTATTAAAGTTTTATTAAAAAAATAGCAGAAGATTATAAAACTCTTTATGGATTTTATAAATTAAAATTTCTAACACAATGTTGACTAATCAGTGTTAAAAAAAGGTTTTTTTCATGTTTTAAACTCAGAAATATCTTGTGACATACTTTTGGAAAGGTCTTTTTAATTTAACTAAAATTTATGCAAATGAAGTTCTTACCTAATGAAAATGCACATCTCTAGTGTATAAATAAATCTTATTCAGTATATTCACTTTCTTTTTTACCTTTTTAAAAAGACGTATTACATTTCAGCATGTATTACATTTATTCATGAACAATTACTACTTAAGTACAGATTTTTTCGCGTTGAAACTTTCACTGCAAATAATTACAATTTTGGAAAAAAAAATCTCGCCATTGTATTTAGTACATTGTAAAAATACAAACGAGTATAAAACTTTAAAAATTTGAACAAATGTGGAAATGTAAATAAAGCGACTCTAAGTTTTTTTAAAACTCAGGTTTCTTTTCAAACAATTCCTTTTTATTTTTTACGTTTATTAATTATATTATGAAAAGTGTTTCATTTAATGTATGCTAAATGAAGAGGCTTAGTTAAGAATTTTTTAAAAATTCAAGAACATCCTTTACAGCGTTTTCTTTCTTCTATATTTAAAAGAAGAAAGTATTGTATTTGCGAAAAATTTCGACTTCCATTTTCGATGGATCTATACGTTTTAGAAGATCCTGAACACAATATGATGCGCGCTATCTCAAAAACTAATGCTTGGAATTTCACAAAATTTCATTTAGTGTTAGATTCAGAACTAGATTCATTCAGACCATCATGTAAACTGGTACTGATTAGTTTTTTGTGTAATCGTCTAACAGGTGGCGCTACTATGCTACATTATTCACGATTTCTTCAATAACTCCATTCTACGTAGAAATGCACGTGTTTAAAAAAACCCTTAAGATTCAGCTGGTCCTCGACATAATCTGTGCTGATTATTTTTTCGTGTAAATCACTCATCAGGTGGCGCTGTTTTCATGCTATTCATGCTATGATTATTGCAATAGCTCTATCTCAAGAACTAACGTACGATTTTTCATAAAACTGCAAATTTAGTTAATCCTTGATATAAATTTGTGCCGTTTACTTTTTTGTGTAAATCACTTTACAAGTGGCTCTGTTTTGCTGCATTTTTCACGATTTCTGCAATAGCTGCATCTCAAGAGCTAATGCATGAATTTTCCTGGAACTTCAGATTCATTTTTTCTCTCATAAAAATTGGTCCTGATTAGTTTTTGGTGCGCATCGACCAATAAGCCGCACTATTATGTAGAATTTGTTTACAATTCCCGAAATAGTTCTATCTCAAAAACTAACAATCAGATTTTCATCAAACTTCAGATTCAGTTAGAAGTTAACATATGTTGTTGCTGATTAGATTTTGTTGTAAATGGCCTAATAATTGGTGTTGCTATGTTCCGTTGTTTGGGAAGCATTAATATATATGAGATGAAAAGAAGTTTTCTGATTTCTACTTCCAACTAGTTTTAAATTAGTTTTTTTTCTTTGTAAATCAAAGTAGATGCTTTGATTACTGTTAATAAACATTATTTGGTATGTATAAAGTGGATTGTTGTAATATTTTCTTGTTTGTTCTGTTAAAGAATCAATTAGTCTGAAAGTTTAAACATTTGAAGTTCAAAAATCCGAATGATACAGTTTTATTTTAAATGAAAAAGAAGCTTTGAATTAGTTGGTTTTTGTTGGATTTTGCTAAACAAGTAAACAAACAAGGAAAAAAAATGCACATAAAGTGACATCTTATATTGAATTATCAAAACTTTTTATGATAACATATACAGTCACCACAAAAACAAATCTTGACACTTGCGATTTTAGATGTTTTGTTAAATATCTAAAAATATACATAAAGAATAACTCCGAAACTCCAGATGTATTAGTACAGGTCATATATTTTCGAGAAGATTTTTTCCCAAAATCCAATAGGGGACCTTCAACAAATTGAAAAAGAACGAATATCTTTTGAATAATCCTGCAAAGACTATTGTAGTAAAAACGTATTATAGTATCAAACTACAGATTATGATTAAGAGTCATATGGAACTAACTGTGTTAATTTTTATGCGAATAGCATGTATACTCTTAGAGAAATTGAGGTTTTTATAAAAACAGTCCCAAATTTTACTAAGTTTTTTGCTTGAGTTCTTAATAAAAAACAATTTTCTTTTCAGAAAATATGAGAAACGTCATTATACATAATACCCTGTCATCAAAATTTAAAAATTTTAATAATTATATGAAAAATGAGCAGGTTTACTAAATAAATTTTCACTGCGCATGTGTCATTTTTATAAAAATTTCATTTGCATATTGTATTAGCTAAACATATAGAGCAACTTTTGTTAAAGTTTCAAAATCATAGCTTGAAAATTCTGAAAGTTATCGTTGATAGAAGAAGATCAAAATCCACTATTCCAAAAATGAAGCAAAAAGATGAGGAGCTGTATCCAAATATAGTAGTACATGCAATACTGTGTAGACACTAATCAATGGAATATGGATACAGACCCTCATTTTTTTGTTTCATTTTGGGAATATCGGATTTTGACCTTATTCTTTAGACGATAATTTTCAGAATTTCCAAGCTATGAGTTTGAAACTTTAACAAAAGTTACTCTATATATTTAGCTAACACAATATGCAAATGAAATTTTTATAGAGTTGACGCATGCGCAGTGAAAATTTATTTAGTAAACCTGCTCATTTTCCACACAATTATTAATATTTTTTAATTTTGATTACAGGGTATTATGTATAATTTTGTTTTTCATATTTTCTGAAGAGAACATTGTTTTTTATTAAGAAATCTGGAAATTATAAGCAAAAAACTTGGCAAAATTTGGGACCGTTTTTATTAAAACCTCGATTTCTCTACGAGTATACATGCTATCTACATAAAAATGAACACAGTTTATTACCATAAGCCACTTAATTATAATCTGCAGTTTGAACGTTTTTACTACATTAGTTTTGACAAGGTTATTCAAAAGATATTCGTTCTTTTTCATTTTGTTGACGGTCCCCTATTGGATTTTGAAAAAAAAAAATCTTCTCGAAAATATATGACCTGTACTATTTTGTTTATATATCTGGAGTTTTGGAGTTATTCTTTATGCATATTTTTAGATGTTGAACAAAACGTCTGTAATCGGAAATGACAAGATTTTTTTGCGGAGACTATAGTTTAAAATAAAAAAAGGTCTTATTCATGTTTTAAACTCGAAAATATCATGTAAATTTTTTTTTGGAAAGGTCTCTGCATATCTTTAGTGAATAAATAGATCTTATTAAGCATTTTTATGTTCTTTTTTACGTTTTTTAAAAAGACGTATTACATTTTAGCATATACTACATTTACTCATAAACAATTCCCACTTGTGTACAGATTTTTTTTCGCGCTTAAATTTTCACCGCGAATAATTACAGTTTTGAAAAAAAAAAAAAAAAAAAAAAAAAAAAATTTCACCGAATTTAGCACATTGTAAACTAGTCGTTGAGGGCCACCGTAATACTTACCCATCATGGATATGTATATGAAAATAAAACATGTGATACATGTCTAAAAATATGTTTTTCGGAATCTTCACTATCTAAAACGTGTAAATCCGTCAATTTTTTTTTTCGATTTTCAAAACGATTGCAAGGCTTACCCTATACTACGTACGATGGGTAAGTAAACTAGTCGTTGGGGGCCACAGTAATACTTACCCATCATGGATATGTATATGAAAATAAAACATGTGAAACTATTTATACAATGCATTGCAATTCATGAACAAAATTTAAATAGTGTTAATATGCATAGTAATGCTATATTAAAGAACTGTTGATTACCAATTTCGACAAATTATATAAAACGCCAAACTTCTCAAGTAGTACCAAACTGCGTAAAAGAAACATCCTTATAACTCCAAAAATAATAATTCTATTAACTAACAATTAACTGCATCAAATTAAGTGTCTCATTTCCAATTGAAACATACCTCTGAATTAAAATTTGAATGAAATACAGGTTCATGAAAAATCGAAGAATGTGGAAAACAGGATTACAAATATCTCGGTAACTAATAAACTGATCGACTTCGTTCTATATGCAAAATGTGTGTTATTTTATTGCCTTTTACGTCCATTTCTTAGAACAAAAATAATCGAAAAGTTTTGTATACCTTTCATCAGAACGAATTTTTCGAGAGTCCGAAAAACATAGTTCCGGATAATCGAGGTTGCTGATATTAAATAGGCTTCGTCCCATTCTTACATACTAAGTACATACAAAATTTCAAGTCTCTATCTCAATTTGTTCGGGAGATAGAGCGTTTACAGACAGACAGACTGACAGACAGACAGACAGACATACGGACGGCAAAAATTTTTTTCTAAAAATATGTTTTTCGGAATCTTCACTATCTAAAACGTGTAAATCCGTCAATTTTTTTTTTCGATTTTCAAAACGATTGCAAGGCTTACCCTATACTACGTACGATGGGTAAGTAAACTAGTCGTTGGGGGCCACAGTAATACTTACCCATCATGGATATGTATATGAAAATAAAACATGTGAAACTATTTATACAATGCATTGCAAATCATAAACAAAATTTAAATATTGTTAATATACATAGTAATGCTATATTAAAGAACTGATGATGTACCAATTTCGACAAATTATATAAAACGCCAAACTACTCAAGTAATACCGAACTGCGTAAAAGAAACATCCTTATAACTCCAAAAATAATAATTCTATTAACTAACAATTAACTGCGTCGGATTAAGCATTTCATTTCCAATTGAAATATACTTCTGAATTGAAATTTGAATGAAATACAGGGTCATGAAAAATCGAAGAATGTGGAAAACAAGATTACAAATATCTCGGCAACTAATAATCCGATCGACTTCGTTCTATATGCAAAATGTGTGTTATTTTGTTGCCTTTTACGTCCATTCCTTAGAACAAAAAAATTCGAAAATTTTTATATACCTTTCATCAGAACGAATTTTTCGAGAGTCCGAAAAAAATAGTTCCGGATAATCGAGGTTGCTGATATTAAATAGAATTCGTCCCATTCTTACATACTAACTACATACAAAATTTCAAGTCTCTATCTCAATTTGTTCGGAAGATAGAGCGTTTACAGACAGACAGACGGCAAATTTTTTTTTCTAAAAATATGTTTTTCGGAATCTCCACTATCTAAAACGTGTAAATCCGTCAAAATTTTTTTTTTCGATTTTCAAAACGATTGCGAGACTTACCCTATACTACGTATGATGGGTAAGTAAAATACAAATGTGTATAAAGCTTTAGAAATTCCTGTATGTGGAAATGTAAATAAAGCGATTCCAATTTTTTAAAACTCTGGATTCTTTTCAAACAATATTTTTCATTTTTCTTGTTTACTAATTGTGTTATGAAAAATATTTCATTTAATAAATGCTAAATGAAGATGATAGTAATTTTTCTTTGTTTAGCCAGCTCCAATTTAGTTACCCTTTCGGGTCTGGTGTCCTATTAATAGTCCACACTTTTTATCTGAGTATTATTTTGGTTTAACGAATACTTTTTATCCTGCTTACATGTAGTAATGTTAGTATGTGTCTATGCATTTACTATATGACTTCATTAATGTTTTGGCATTTATTATTAATAAAAATATAAATATTTGCATAATTCTTTTTTGTCTCTTTTGCAATGCTTTTATTTTGAACACATATTTCACTCTTTAAATTTAAAATAAAGGTTACTGTCCCGAAATAATAATGTAGAATAAAGCGAAAAAAAATTAAAAAGCTGTAATATTAGTTACATCTTGTTGTAATATAATATTTTCTGAACATCTCCAAAAATTTTTCCTTAGTCTATTGTTATATGAATATGAACTTAACCCTGCTGTTCTGTTCGGGTCTATTTGACCCGAAAATTTTATTGTTCACTTATAAAAAAAATTAGCGCAGAGATATTTCCATGAAATTTTTTGACTTTGTTCATTAGTAATATAACTATATATTCCTAGAAGTATTTACGTTTATTTATATTTCCAAGAGATATTTTTTAACTTAGTCCTAATGTACTGTTCGGGTCATATTGACCCGAGTTAAAAAACAATTTTATCATGCACTTTTAATTTTTTTTGGAATCATTCAAAAAAATAATTACTGCAACGTATCTATTTCGAAATCTGTTTCATTGGCACAGAGGTGTTAGATCACGTGACAGGAGAGCAAAATCAAATGTTGATATCATTGGCGGAAGGAAAAAAATGCACCTGTTAGTAGCGTTTCTTTTTTCTTGCTGTATTTCAATTTCTCATAATCTGAAGAACACTTGTATCTCTGAGTATTAGTGAAAAAATGGCGAATCGTAGAAATTTGAGCGACGCTGATATTGCTAAATTAAAGGAAGCGTCAGACAGCAAAGAGCAAAATGCGTCTGAGTATGAAAATCATACAAGTGAGGAAATTGAAAGTGAAAGTTCTGACAACGATTTTGATATTGATATTCAAAAGATACACAATATACAGAGTATTCAGTCTAAGAATCGTGAAATAGTATGGAAATTGAATCCCCTTCTTCATTCTGGTCGATTAACTACTGCTAATATTATAAAAAACTACTCTGGGTGTCACAAGATATGCAACGACAAGGATAACTGACATAAAAAGCGCAATTGCGACGGTATTCAATTCTACAATCGAGAACGAAATCATAAAAATGACTAATATAGAAGGAAGAAAAGTGTATGAAAAAGAGTGGAAAGATATTAGCACTGAAACTTTTCAAGCATACATCGGATTATTATTATTAGCTGGTGTGTACAAATCAGATGGAGAATCAACAAAAAGTTCGTGGAATCAAGAAACAGGCAGAAATATATTTCGTGATACAATGTCCCTCGAAACCTTTCATATGATATCGAGAGTTATTCGTTTTGACAATAAATCTACCAGGCATGAAAGAAGGTCTGTAGATAGATTAGCTGCTGTTCCAGATATTTGGGAAAAGTGGATAGAAATTCAACCTAAATTGTATAATCCAAGTGAAAATGTTACTGTATATGAACAATTAGTAGGATTTCGTGGACGATGCCCTTTCAAGCAATATATACCTAGTAAACCCTCCAAGTATGGGATAAAAATATGGACTTTATGTGATAGCAAAACTTCGTATGTACTGAATGCACAAATTTATACTGGAAAAAATCAAGGATCAAAGTCAGAGAAAAGTCAGGGTATGCGGGTAGTGAGTGACCTTACTTATGGGTATTCGGGGCACAATGTTACATGTGATAACTTTTTCACATCCTATAACTTGGGAAAACTTCTTCTAAAACGGAAAATGACTATGCTTGGCACCATTAGAAAAAATAAGCCCTAACTTCCTGAGAAAAAGCTAAACAAAGAAGTGCACAGCTCATCATTTTATTTTACAGAAGATACAACAGTTGTAAACTACATCCCTAAAAAGAACAAAAATGTTATTCTTATGAGCATTTTCCATCATGAAAATGAAGTTAGCGACAGACCTGACAAAAAAACCACAAATGTTATTAGATTATAATACAACTAAAGGGGCGGTGGATAGTTTTGATCAACTTTTGAGTACATACACTTGTAAGAGAAAAGCAAATCGCTGGCCTATGATAGTATTCTATAATATGCTTGATACATCTGCTTACAATGCATTTATTCTGTGGATTTCAGTAAACAGCAAATGGAATGAAAATAAATTAACCAAACGAAGGCTCTTTTTAGAAGAATTGGGGAAATCACTAATTTTTCCACACATTGAAGTAAGACAGCATCTTCCCAGAAGCGAAGATTCAGTCAAAATTGTGAAGAGAATGCGTAGTTAAAGTGCAAGCGTACCCTCGGAACTAGATGAGAACATTTCATTGTATACTAAACGTGCAAGATGCAAGTCCTGCCCATCAACCAACGACAACAAAACTAATATATTATGTTGCAATTGCAAAAAACACACTTGCAAATTTCACGTAAGCTATTTTTCTCCAAATTGTAAATAAAAGTAAGTATTCAAATATTTTTACGTTATTTTACTGGTGTTTTGTATTATTTGATATATATTTAAGCTTATTTTACTATTTTTTTAATTTTTTCTAAAATAGTTATTTTCATTTACTGCTAGAAAATGTAGTATTCTAAATCGGGTTACATTGACCCGAACACTACATACGTATAGTAAATGCGAACAGAACAGCAGGGTTAATAATATGCAAAACAAGAACCTTCGTTATGTTTCAGACAATGAAATATTCATTAAACTCTAATTAATCTATTTGCAAAGCTAGTGTTAATGTAACTAACGTAAAAGTATTTTTTTCGATAAATTGAAAAAAAAAAAAAAAATAGACCCGAGAGGATTAATGTGATAAGAATAAGATTCTAGTATTTATCTTAAATTTTATTAAACAAAAACAAAGCAAAACAGATTTTACTAAACAAGTAAACAGAAAACGAAAAAATATGTACATAAAGTGACATCTTATTTTGTAGTATCAAAACTTTTTATGACAACATATAATTTAAAATTTCTTTTATGTTTACTAATACGTCATTAAAGTTTTATTAAAAACAAAATAGCAGAAGATTATAAAACACTTTATGGATTCTACGAATTAAAATTTCTTACAAATCATTCTTTTTTTTAAAAAAAGGTTTTATTCATGATTTTAATTCGGAAATATCATGCGAAATACTTTTCCAAAGATCTTTTTAATTTAACTAAAGCTTGTGCAAAAGCAGCTCTTACCTAATGAAACTGCATATCTCTAGTGTATATAAATAAATCTTATTCAGCATTTTACTTTTCTTTTTTTACGTTTTTAAAAAAGACATATTATATTTCAACACATACTAAATTTACTCTTAAACAATTCCCACTCGAGTAAAGATTCCCTTCCCTTTTAAACTTTCACAGCGAATAATTACAATTTTGAAAAAAAAAAAACCTCGTCATTGTGTTTAGTACATTGTAAAAATACAAACGAGTATACAGCTTTAAAAATTCCTGTATGTGGAAATGTAAATAAAGCAACTCCAATTTTTTAAAACTCCGGAATATTTTCAAGCATTTTATTATTATTTTCATTTTTTTCGTTCCTTAATTGTTATATGAAAAGTGTTTCATTTAATATATGCTAAATGAAGAGGGGAATAATTTTGTTTTGTTTAAGAATTTTGAAAAAAAAAATTGTAATTTAATGAATTACAAAGACTATTTGGAAAATGATATTCTTAAAAACTCAAATTTCAAAGACGTGTAAATAAATTTTATATTTAAATTAATAATAATAATAAATATAATTTTTAGGATGACTATAACAAGTCAAATATTATGTACGCCGTGCATTAAACATTAACTCTAGGCCAGGGGTTCTCAAACTTTCAGATTGACGTACCACTAAATAGAAATCTTCGTTTCAACGTGCCAGTGGGTGTCAAACTCAAAGCTAATACAGAAAAACCTGTGTAAACGGAATGTGTCAGAAATGAAAAACTTTCTAAGTTTTTTGTGATTCCAACTGAGCAGAGTTTATCGTATTTAATTGCTTGATTACATTATTAAATTGATTCTTTATTACCTGCTTTATATTAACACTCAAATAATAAAAAGGTTACATTTTAATAATATGCACATTACCAAAGTACAGAGTTTTCGGTACAAAAAATGATACAATATTTAATGACATCTTGGCGTAAATTGATATGTATACAGAAGAATGACTCTATTAATTTCCCTGTATTGCAAATGGGAAGGGTTTGCGTGCTTTATCGAATACAACTTACTCATGTTCGGCTCAATGTTAATTAGTTCTAGATATAAATCAAATTCGATGTTTAAACTACGCTTATATTTGTTTTTCAAATAAAGAAGAGGAGTGAAAGCAGATTTACAAAGATATGTAATGCTAAAAATTAACTGGAATTTTACAGCTTTATCAATTATTAGTCGATTTTCTTCTTTCCTCGTGAACCAAAATTCCATTAAATTCGTATCTTTCAATGTGGATTCCAATAATCCATCACAGGAGAACTGAATGAGTTCATTTCGCTCCTCTTTTTGTGAAAGTCGGTGGCAAGGTAATATCCGATAAGAAATGGATTCGTTATCGAAAGCTCTGATGTTAAATTTTCAGGAAAGTATTCTTTAAAATCTTTAACAGTGATCATTTATGTCTCTTGCCGATTCTGAAGATATTTTGAAAATTTCATTTTCAGCCATGAAGCTTTATAAAATAGGAAACAATGATAGAGTTACTATTGCGATTTAAAGCTTTTTTTTCTGAATGATTTTGTTTTTTTGTACACTATAAAAAGCACGTATGGAATCTTTGAAAATTCCTGTTTAGTTCATTTAGCAGACAAAATATATCTGCCAAATAAGCTAGTCGGCAAAGTCAAAATTGATCTACTAAACTCTCCTTTAAATCTGATGAAGTATCATTTAGAAACATTTGAACTTCTGAACGAAGTTCAAGCAGGCGAGTTAAAACATAATTTCGCGAGAGACATCGCATTTCGGTGTACGACAACAGTAGGTCCTGCGCACTCCCTATTTCTGTGCATAAAATAGAAAATAATTTTGAATTTATTACTTTTGATTTAAAGAAATTAATCACTTAAACACTTTCTTTTAGTACTGTCTTCAAATTGGTACGCATTTTTATCGATGGTAGAGCTGCAATAAGAATGTTGCAGTGAACAAATTTCATTTCAGGGGCAACTTCTGAAAAAAAAAAAAAAAAAAAAAAAAAAAAAAAAAAAAAAAAAAAAAACTGCTTAATTAATACGAGATCGGAGCTAGTTGTAATAGAAGTAAAGATATATATTAGTAACAGAAGTAAGTTGCTTTTTTTTCCGAAGATGAAAATTTGACTCAATATCTGCTCATGAAGCGTTAATTTCATTTATCAGAAAATTACATTAAAATAAGAGAAAGCAAAACGGCAAACAGCAAAACAGTAATATCAGAGAACAGACACTTCAAAGCCGGTGAACTGTCAAATTCAGAAATAAGGGGGGGTAAACGAGTTTGAACCCATTTATTTCATTTCAGAAGGTACATTTTTAGGTGCGTTCGTAATTAAGTAAATACGTAGCACCTATAGTTCTCGTTCAGTCAGTCCATCTGTCCGCATATAACAAGGCAAAAACTACCCAACCGAATCGTTTGAAATTTAAAATATATAATTATTACGTAATTTTGTCGAGTCAATTCAAATTTTATGAAAATCGGATGCATAGATCAACTACAGGGGCAATGAAAAGTATTCCATTACATTATGGTCAATAGGGAAAAATGTTTCAAATGCATTTTAATGTTGTTACACTCATTCGAACATAATAAAATTGATATGCATCTATGAAGTACATATTATAATATACATTTTGCATAATCTGTGGTGCAAAGAACATTTATTATTGATTTACAAGCCCACACAAAAGTATTCCATTACGCAATGGTATAGAGAGAACATTGTTTTGTGCGCATTTTAATTGTAATTAACTATTTAAAATTTTATGAGATTGATATAAGTTGCGTTGGAATACTACAAGTTATTTCCTGTATAAAAGAAAGCAGATAGTATTTACAGGGACACACAAAAGATTTTGGCTGCTAAACTGTATCCGAAATACCGTGTACTATTACATCAAGATCTGAATAATTTTAAGTGCGTCCGTAATTATTTAAATAGCTAGTACCTATATTCGTCGTTCAGCCTGTCAGTCCGTTTGTCTTTTCGCATATAACAAAGCAAAAACTGCCTTACTAAATCGCACGATATTTAAAATATATAATTTTAGCGTAATTTTGTCGAGTCATTTTAAATTTTAAGAAAATCGGATGTATAATTTAATTAAAGGGGCAACCAAAAGTACTCCATTACATTACGATTAATAGCTATAGATAGTTTTAAGTACTTTTAAATGATGTTAAACTCCTTCGAATATAATAGAATTGACATGAACCTATGAAGTATATATATATTAAAATATACATTCTGCACAATCTGTGATGCAAATAATATTTATTATTAAATTACAGGGCCACACAAAAGTATTGCACTACATAATGCTACACGGGAAACATCGTTTGGGGCGTGTGTTAATTATGTTAAACTATTTGACATATTATGAGTATACTGTACGTTGCTAAGGTGTAATAAAAGTTTCTTCCTGTACATTTACAAAAAAAAAAAAAAAAAAAAAAAAAAAATTCGACTTTTATACTATATTTGAAGTACTGTCTACTATAACAGCAAGATCTGAATATTTTAAAAACTTCGTTATCGTACGAACGCACCACATTTGTTACGTTCACGTGCAATTTCCAACTTGTTTATTTTATTTCACGTAACAGTATCGGGATTTCGCGTACCAGTAAACAGAGCTTCACGTACCAGCACTGGTACGCGTACCACAGTTTGAGAAACCCTGGCCTAGACCAGTGGTATATAAAACAACAACAACAACAACAACATTAGCAACAAAAAACAGTAGATTTAAGACAGGCAACTTTAACGGTTTAAAATGTGCATTTTTATTTGATGGAGTAAATCAGACTGACTATTACGTACGACATGGATTAAACATTAATATTCCTGGACCCATCACAAACAAATTTTAAATAAAATTTCAGTTTTACAATTTTCGGAACTGCAAACTTTTCAACTTCTAAATATCGTAAATTTTAAAGTTTTACACCATTGCGTAGAGAAAAAAATGCACTTTTTAATGAAATTTGTTTGAAATCTCTATTACAAATTTTTTTTAATTATTAATTTTTTAAAAAGTTTTTATTACTCTTTTTGTCATTGTGACAATAGAAATATTTCATTTTTAGATATTGAGCTTGGACCAATCAGAAAACAAATAAAATAAAAAGCTAGTATTCTATTTTTAGACATTAAACTTGAAATCAGACGAAGAATAACATTAAATAAGTTGCGGAATTCAACCAATAAAAATATTTCCCAATTCTCTACTTAATAACAACTATTTTATCTAATTAGATTAAGAAAAGAGCATAACTTTTTATAATTGTTACTTTATTCTATCTTTACAAGAAAAAAATATTGGATTCGTGAAAAGTTTCGTTTTCGATTGATTTATACGTTTTAGAAGATCCTGAATACGATTTGATGCGCTCTATCTCAAGAAATAATGCACGGAATTTCACAAAACTTTATATTCAGTTAGACGTTGATATAAACTGGTGCTGAATTTTTTTTTGGTGTATATTGCCCAACATGTGGCATTTCAATGCTGCATTAGTCACGATTACTTCAATAACTCCATCTGAAGAAGTAATGCACGGATTTTGATAAAACTTCGTATTAATTAGTTCTTGATATAGGGTAAGTGTACCAGTAGTGGGCCACGTACCAATAGTGGGCCACCAGTTTTCAAAGTTGAAAAACAAGTTTTCTAGTCACCCCTGTGAGATAACAAACTAATTGCTGATTGGCTGGAACCCTTATCTGTTATCAGGCAAAAGTACAGCTTCAGTATTCAAATAGTTTTTGAGCTGGAATGGTTATTTTTACAGACTATACGAAAAACTAAAGAGAAGCTAAAGTTATTTTACGTAATCATCAATATTTCTAAATATGATTTCATTATTGTATATATTTAATTGTAGAAATGTAAAATAAATTATAACTTCCGTTCAGTATGTATTAAACTCAAGAATGGCGTGGCCCATTCTACGGGGGGGGGGAGGCTACTGGAGCATCAGAAAGTTACTATGCCCACTACTGGAGCATAGAGGAGGATAACATTATTTATTTTTCATTTTTTCTAGAGAATGTATTTTAAAAATTTGAATGTCTATTCTTATACATAAAGGTAAGGACTAGGCTAAAAAAAATATTTTTTTAAAATTCACTAATACTTTAATAATAATTAGATAAATGTCCTTAAGTGGACCACCACTGGTGCATTTACCTTTGGTGCAAATTATCAGATGACGCTGCTATTCATGTTATTCATGCTATGTTGCATCATTCATGATTAATCGTAATAGCTCTGTCTCAAAAATTACTATTTTTCACGATTTTTCATCAAACTGCAGATTAAATTAGTCTTTGGTGTAAATTAGTGATGTTTAGTTTTTGGTGTAAGTAATCCTACATATGACTTTGCTATGCTGCATTTTCACGATTTCCGCAATAGCTGCATCTCAAAAACTAATACATGGATTTTCCTCAAACTTCAAATTCAGTTTGTCCATGATAAAAATTGGTTCTTATTAGATGATTTTGATGTACATCGCCCAACAATCCGCGCTGTTGTGTAGCATTTTTTATGATTTTCGCAATAGTTCTATTTCCAAACGCTCGGATTTTCATCAAACTTCAAATTCTGTTAAAAGTTGGCATAGGTTGTTGCTGATTAGATTTTGGTGTAAATCGCTTAAATATTGGCGCTGCTATGTAGCATTTTTCAGGAAGTATTAAAAAATATGAAATGAAAATAAGTTTTCGGATTGCCACTTCTAACTAGTTTTTAATTAGTTTTTTTTCTTTGTGAATCAAACTAGAAGCTCTATTTACTGATTATAAACAGTATTTGTTATGTATAGCGGGGATTGCTGTAATATCTTCTTCTTTGTTTTGTTAACAAGTCAGTTAGTCTGAAAGTTTAAATATTTACAGTTCAGAAATCCGAATGATGCATTTTTCTTTTAAATGAAAAAGAAACCTTATTAGTTGTTTTTTTAAAAGATAGATTCATCGTTCTGATCATTTCACTAACATTTCCAATATTAAACGTAAAGATTTCGTACTGGTTACTGAGTATGAGCGTAAATTACCTAAAGACGTTTTTATATGAAATATGTATTTGTATGCCGACTGCGTTCACTTTACTAAGAAATATTTATAGAATATAGAAAAAATGATATGCAGGGCCACGCAAAGAATTGTATACATGACCATCTATGGATGATAATTTATGAAAATTTGATTTCAGTAATTTTAAAAAGTGTTTTATTTTGCATAAAATTTTAGCCAAATAGTAGCGTTAATAAAGGTATTAGGTAAACTGCAGGGCTGAACAAAGATATTCAAGTATGTTTACAATTATTTGTAATAATTGCTGAAAGAGACATCTCAACCTGTTATGCATTTTCCTGCTAAACTAAAATTTTCCACAATATAGTATATCTATTAACCTACAGATCAAATATAGATCTGTTCAAAAGTATTAGATTACATATTTGATTCTGTAGAGCAAAAGTTATTTTCATAAATAATGAAGTTTTGTTAAAGATTTTAGGATGCGTTGAAAAATGTTTTTAAATCTAAGCTTAACGCATGATTTTTCTTTTTTTTTTTTAATTAAATTGAGATTGGATTATTTTTTCCTCTAATTCCTCGAACACGATATATTTAATTTTTTTTATCTTCCTCATTCTAAAATTTAAATGAACAGGCAATTTCAAAATTGACTTGTAAAATTTAATCAAATCAATGTTATATGCCGAATTAAGTTTCTTTTTTCATTCGCCTTATAAAATTTTTATCTCTTTAAAAATAGCCAAATATATGTTTGATTTAACTTAAAACCCAATTACAAGATTTTTTTTCCCCTGTTAAATCGAAAATCTTTTAAGCACATCTTAATTCCTCCACTTTTTTTCGAGTGAACTAATTTTCGCGTATTTCTTTTTATTTTCATTTCTAAAGAGAATGATTTAAAAAATATATTTTAGGAAACATATCTGGAATATCGTAATGAATTAAAATAAAGAAAGAAATATTTTATTAAATGATTATATTAATAGATTTTTTTTTATTTTTCTCACAGGTTTTTAAAAGAAAATCTTAAAATTAAAGAAATTCACAGATATAGAACGCATTTTAATTTGTACAAGTATTCGGTGTTTTACTTCAATCAGATTTTAACGAATAATTGCATGCATATAAGAATATTCATTATAAGAGTGATTTTTGAAAATTAATCTGAGATTTTTTGTCATGTTTCTTTGTGCAAAATTACAACGATTGCATTGTAATCATTTTTTACACTGTTAAATATTTCTAACTGCTGAACTGATTATCAGATGCAATATAATGGTCAAAGAAAATGCTTTGCGCTTCAAGAACTGAACATATAAGTTTGTGTATGTATTTTGATTTAAAGAATAATACATTTAATTAGGTACCATTAAAAGAAACGCACTTTGATTTATATCATATGAGATATTATATAGATAATAGGGATGCACCGAATAGTGATTTTGGTCGAATACCGAATGCCGAATATTCGGCCGACAGCTGGAACGAATAACGAATATTCGGCTAGCCGAATAGTAATTGTTGGGCCGAATACCGAATATTCGGCCAGCCAAATAGTAACTATTCGGCCGAATACCGAATATTCGGCTTTCCAAATACTTTTTATATTTCAAAGTTTAAAGGTATTACAATGTTACTTTTTAAAACAATTTTACATAATATTTAATAAAAGAGACTTATATTTTGATAAACAAGAATTTTTTATAAGAACATTCAATATTGAAAAAAATCTACCTTTTTTTATTTAAGAAGCATAATTATGAGACCTTTTTCAATTAATAAAATCATCTTAAATATCATGATTTCTTCAACGAATTAAAACAAACATTTTGAAATCAAAGAGAAATAATGAGAAAATAGTTGAAGAAAAATTGTACAGTCTCATATTTGTTCTTATTAAATAACTCAGGGCAGATTTCTTTCAATATAAAGTATAAATACTTTCAACTTAATTCTGAATAAAGGAATGCCTAGCTCATAGTTCTTTACTTATGAATGGTGGCATTTTCCATCCTTCTCATCATATCATATTTTACAGAAATCAAAGCATGTGAGTTGAAAATATAGTTATGGTATCTTCTTTATTGTTAATGCAACAAACGAAAACATAAGTTTTCTTAAGTTAAACTTTACAAACAGCAATTAAATAATGTAAAAGCATTCTATTTTATTTAATTATGATTTTATTTCTAACTATTTTAAATATATTTATAAATTGACAGTTAAAAGCAGAAATCGTGAAAAGTTTTTAAAAATGTGTTTTAAAAGGCTTTATTAAGCATTCGATTCGGCCGAATACTTTGATATTCGGCCAAACCGAATATTCGAGAGGCCAAATAACTTCATATTCGGCCAAGCCGAATATTCGACTTAACCGAATAGTTTGATATTCGGCCCAACCGAATATTCGGTAACATGGCCGAATAGGCCGAATACCGAATAGATACCGAATGTTCGGAACATCCCTAATAGATAAACGGGATTTATGTAAATTATAATCTGTTTTATGATACACTGCTCAAAACAATTAAAGGATATTTGAAGTTTTATATAAAATAAAGATATAAACGAAATTTTTTTTGCCGAAAATAGAAGAAGAGAATCACAAATGCAAATTTTTCTGGTTTTCAAACTGTGGAGTATGCAAATTTTGAGTTCGACGTCAAAAACGTCGCTTCAGCGGCAGCGAATGAAATTTGACTTTCAACTGGATAAAAGAGAATGAAGACAAGGATGATCGGCATTCAGTGATTGCTTTGTTTCGATGAGTACGATGTCTCAGCGAAGTCTTTTGACAGATTCAGAAGCTTTGAGAATTGTTGGTAGGTTAGAAGGGGGCCAAACTCAAGCCAAAGTAGCGCAAGCCATTGGAGTGTCACAAAGTGTCATTTCCAGGATCTGGAACCGTTTTTTGGAGAGTGGATGTGCAGGCCGAAGACCAGGGCAAGGTCGTAGACGGGCAACAATGCCCAATGAAGATCGGTATTTAGCGTTAACAGCTCGGAGACACCGAAACATGAACGCTACTCTTCTCCAACAACACCTTCGCTCGGCTACAGGCACCACGATTTCAACTCAGACTGTCCGAAACCGGCTCGATGCTGCAGGTCTGTATGCTCGCCGACCGATGGTATGTGTTAGATTAACATTAAGGCATCGTCGCGACCGCAGGGAGTGGGCAACCGAGCATGTCAACTGGAGGAGAAATGAATGGAGCAATATTCTGTTTTCTGACGAGTCCCGTTTTTCTGTGCATCCGGATAATAGGCGTATTTGCATCTGGAGGGACCGTAGCAGTAGGAATAATCCTGCGTTCGTGCACGAAAGTGTCAGATTTGGCGGTGGAGGAGTGTTGGTGTATGGTGGCATCTCCATTGACGGGCGCACTGACCTCTACATCATTCGAGATGGAGCTCTGACTGGTCGCCGATATAGGGATGAGATCCTCAAACCTATTGTAGTCCCTTACGCTGCAGCAATCGGAGATAACTTCATTTTAATGGACGATAACTGCAGGCCACATCGTGCAAACCTGGTGGAGGATTTACTTTTCGAGGAAGGAATCGTTCCAATGGAATGGCCAGCGTGTTCTCCAGACATGAATCCAATCGAGCACGTTTGGGACGCTCTAGGAAGACGAGTTTCTGGCCTCCAATAACCCCCATAAACTCTCCAAGAACTGGAAAGAGCTCTTCTGGAAGAGTGGGGCAGAATACCCCCAACTCGTCATTAATAGCCTCATTGAGTCCATGCCTCAAAGGTGTTCAACGTTGCTGGCCGCCCGTGGAAACCATACTCCCTACTGAAAATGATTTTCTTTGAAGAAAACACCTTTTCTTATTCTTTTTTTCTCATATGCACAAATTGTGTTTTTTTCCTTTTGTTCACAAATGCGCAATAAAATGCATTTTTTTCTGCCAAACATGTGCAATTTATTCTCATATAGCCTACTATGTCTGTCGACCATGTATCAATCAGCTAAAAAGTTTCCCAGATACAAAATCCACCTAAAACTGCAATATCCTTTAATTGTTTTGCGCAGTGTACTATATTCGCCAGCATAAGAAGTTATAACTAAAACAAGTAAAAAACAAAATCGTAATCCTTTATTAGATTCATAGCAGAACGGTTTAATAATATACAGGATGTACTTTCTTGTTATCATCCAACAGCTAATTCATAATCTTTTAATTTTAGAGGTATTGTACAAATTAAAAACCTGTTTCAAATATTGTTCTCCTAAATATATAACCATTTACGCAAAGAGAGTACTTTTCTAAAATCTACTAATTTAAAATTTTTATTCATGCCTGTAGTGGCGAAATTGTCACGACATTGCTTAAGTAAATATGTATATATAAAAAAAAAAGGAACAGCACAATCAATAAAAAAAAAAAAAAATAGATATATAAAAATTGAAATAAAATTTTGAATTTATTTTAGCATTAAACAAGGAATAATAATTATAATATTTTTAATTATTAGGTAAAGTTGAAAGCTAATTGCAGTAAAAACTGCAAGATTTTATTTATAATAATAATAGTAATAATGCACGTGTGTAGTCTTGGAGGGATTATCACCACGAATTCCCAGACAGACAAAATGGGGGCAATAAAACTAAACTATAGTTTGAGGCCAGCCTGTGACATAAAAAAATCGAAGAAACAAGAGCAGAATTTATGGGGCTTTCAACGATTATTTACAACCAGGGGACAAGGATTGCGTGTGGTCGACGGTCATACACAAAAGCCGCATCATCACGAGGGGTCGAACAGGAGGAAGAAGCCAAATAAACAAAAAAAGAGAAAGGGGTGGAAAAGATAAAAAGACATACCTCCCCAATGGTCAAGGGACCAATGACCTACTTGGGACTACAAGGGACGATTAAAATCTTTTTTTGAGTAACCAATGAAGGAAGAGTTATCCGGACCGAGAGATGGAGAGGAAAGGAAAAACTTTTTTTTTTCTCTCAGATGTTGTTTTCCGCATCTGGAGATCAGTGGAAGAAAAAAAATGTGTTTAATGTTTCTTTAAAAAGGGACTTTGGAACGAGGTGCAGATCATAGAAGAAATATGAATAGACATTCTCCATGATTATTTATTATGCCTCTCCGCAGCCTACCAGTGCCTAATGGACTCGGTGTGATGATTTTCAATCATCAGGCTCGATATGATTCCTCATTTAGACATTCTCCATGATTATTTATTATGCCTCTCCGCAGCCTACCAGTGCCGAATGGACTCGGTGTGATGATTTTCAATTGATACGTGATAGTCCATTTATAAACTGACTCTACATGATTCTCATCAGGCTCGATATGATTCCTCATTTAGACATTCTCCATGATTATTTATTATGCCTCTCCGCAGCCTACCAGTGCCGAATGGACTCGGTGTGATGATTTTCAATTAATATGAGATAGTCCATTTAAACTGACTCTGCATGATTCTCATCAGGTCCGATATGATTCCTCCTTTAGACATTCTCCAAGATTATTATTTATGCCACTCCGCAACTTTCCATTATTAAAAGGACTTAGTGTGATTTTCAACAACATACAACTCTATGAACACCAATGAGTAATATTTACATGGATGAGTGGTGTGCTTCTTGCAAGAGACACTTCATTAATCATACAGGACTGTCTGACATGATTATCAAGTCTGCCGGATGCCGTGGTTATGGTGAGAAATTTTTTTATAATCCTTCCAAGTGATAAGACCATTTAAAAAAAAATATTTTGTTTTATGTGAATAATAAAAAAAAATTAACTATTTAAGTTTTAATTGATAAAATTAATTAAAATAATAATAAAATAAAACGAATGAATATTTTTTGTTGGGTGAATAGCCCTGATGATTGTGCTGTGAGCATTTAACAATATACAGTATTTAAGTTGAATTTAAAACAAAAAAATTAAGTGTAGTAAGTAAATAGATTTTTATTGGGGAATCTTACTATTTGTTATTTGTATTTACCATTTGTATATTTTGAGAATAAATGTTTGAGTGTATATATGTATTTGTGTTTTTTCCATGATTTCTCTTACTGTATTTATTTTCAGTGAATTAATAGATTAATAACCTTTAATAATAACGATCAGAATTCTTTTATTTTTTTAATTTTATGTAACTCAATAGATTCCTGATTTGCAAATTCAAACGTTAAATAAGTTTGAGTCTGAGCTATTGCGATTTTCCTTTATTTAAATTATCGATAAATTTAAAAGAAAACAATTTTTTTTGGTAATATCCAGTACAATCTTTCACAACGCGGATTGGGATATTATCTTAATATTACTTTATTAACACTAACCACTATCTTTCGCGTACCTTGTAATGTGGTGTAATTTTCATCACAACATTACTTAAAGTTTAATGGTGCTAATACCAGGTGTTTAATTTGCATTTAGGATTACAAATTTAATTTTTTTTTCTTCTGCATTTGATTATACATAGAAATATATTTTCAGTATTATAAATTTTTCTCCTTAATTACCTATTTTCTGTTTCTCTTCTTTTACTAACAAAACATCACTTACCTATATTGTGTAAAACAAAATTGATATTTTATGCATTTCTAGAAAAATTGATAATTTATAGTATCTTTATACTGGTTTTTAGGAACAGAATAATATTAAAAATATTAGGTTAAAACCCAAGGCTCGCGGTGTATTTAGAAAGATAAGCACAGCTGCTCTTTTTATCATTAAAGGGGATAGTTAAGATAGCGCTTGTTATTTTTCTCGGGTAGGATGAGAGTTTAGCGGCTTTGAAATAGGGTCGGCGCGGATGGAGTATACAGTTACAAAGGTTTTTCCGAGTCGACTTTTGACTTTTGAATCTATAAAATTGAGGACGGGATGGGGTTTTGACATAAAATATCCCTCGCAGGTGGACTGAGTAAGCAATTATTTTCCTTCGAATGCCGACTTTAACACTCCCGGATTTCGGAGGTCAGAATGGTCAATGTCACTTAAAAATTCACTGCATCAAGAGGGGCGTTGATCATTTTGGCCAATGAAAGTTGGGGGGTGTTTAAGGGAACCTCCCGTCGGTCAATTATTAAAAAAAAAAAAATAGACAGAGTGGATTGGGGATTTTTTAAGAAAAGTCATTAGATTCTCTTGAAAGCTCTCGGCTGCAGCTCTTGCCTTTGGTCTGGTTCCTCCGAGCGAATGAAGCTCTCATGATGGAGAAATTGATCTGCGTATTATGAGGTCCTGAAGGAAGTTATGATTTTTCGGAAGACTATAATACTGTAACTTTGGCTTGTTCGCGCTAGAGATGAGACAGCATTGTGTTTGAAAGCTGACGGGCCTCTGATACTAGCTATGTTCGAGGTACGGATGGAAGAGATCGTCAGCCTGTAAGCGGTCCCCGGTGTTTTTTTTTCGGCGGCAAAGGAGGTTCCCGATCTTCGCTTATTCAACGAGATGACAGGGCCAGTTCGTTTGGGAGAGTTTCGTCGGATCCTAGATTCCAGCCGCGGTGTTTGGACTCGACAATGACGGCTTCATAGGGAGGATTTGGTCTGAGCTGAGGTGCCCGAAGACTATATATTGCTGGAGTTGATGTAGAGAGAAAAGGGTTGTGTGTATTAGAAATAGGGGTAAGTGTGGTTTATTATGTTTTGGGGAATATACTATAAATTCTACCCCTAGGGAGTTTCGTTACTCTACACGAGTTTCAGTATATTTAATTGTAATTTTAAGTTATTATAAGAATATCCTGTTGTAATATGATTAAGTTTGGTAAATATATCTAAATCAATAAATACTAATTGTTAAATTTTGTAAATAAAATATTATCTTAATAATCGAAGTATTAGTTTCTTTAATTCTGGAATTTTTGCTTGTTATCTTTATTAATTGATTTATAACTTATAATGATTGAAACTACTTTGGAGCATCATTTTTACACAACGCAATCTTAGAACTTAAACTTGTTTACACGAAGGAGAATTCCTCTTGAGATTATTATTAATTTTAAGAATTCTTGATTCAGTTAACTAAACATCATTTTTTGTATATTGAAACTTACCAATAATCAGATCATAGGGGCATCTAATAATATATATTTTGTCATCGAGTAGATAATGTAAAATTAAATGACTCTCAAATAAGTGAAACACAACACTGGTGCCGTTAAGTAACAATCAAATTCCGGTTACAGTTTGACCTTTACTGGGTTTTGGTGCTCCAATTCAATTTAATTTCGAATTTTATAATTAAATTTAACTTACAAATTTTTCTTGATATTATGTAAAAATATTAATAGCGAGAAGTTGAACAAATGTAAATAAAAGTGCCATATGATTTTTTGTTATGTATCAACTTTCATAATTTTAAAGTATTATTATTGGAGTGCAATATTGGTATTTATATTTTGTGTGGGTATAATTAATTGGTATGTGTCATAAATTTTTCTCCCACCTCTGCCATAAAGAAATTTTGTGTGTTTTAAATATCTTTCAATATATTTGAATTGCATAGAGGAATTTTATGTTGTCTGTTTTATATACTTATATATGATTTTCTTGGATTCTTAAATATAATTACTTTTGTTTAATATTTTCAAGTATTTTGCAATAGTTAATCTACATTCGAAATACTCTTTATTTTATTTGAGTGTGATTCAGAATGCCCGAAACACCCACTCAAGAGGCCAAAACGATGGCAGAAATAGAAGCTACAATGAAAAGACGCGCATTAATTTTAGATTCTTTAAATATCATTCCTATTTTTACGGGGCAGGACATAACATGGACCTTAGAACAATTTAAAACGAAATTTTCGGCAGTAGCAGATTTCTTGCTTTGGCCGAAAGAAGATCAATTATTTGCTATTCAACAGCGATTAGCTGGATTGGCTTTGCAAACATTTTTAAATTTCAAGCATAACATTAAAACTGTGGAGGATTTATTTGATGTATTGCAGGAAAAATTTGGTGCTAAAAGAGATCAAGGGGATCTTTTAAATGATTTTTGGACATTTAAACAACAGCAAGACCATTCGGTAGCTGAATTTATTGCAAAAGCAAATGTTAAGGCTACTGCAGCAATTTCTGCACATAATTTACCGAAAGATAGTGAAGAAAAAACAAAACAGGAATGGTTGGTTTCCATGTTACAAAAAAATTTACTTCCCCAGATTAGAAAGGGTGTAATTGCCAGAAATCCAAAAAATTTAAAAGAATTAGAGGAAATAGCGTTATTGGAAGAACGCGCGTATAAATCAATGCCTGTAGATACGGCTATACAAATAGATAATGCTAATTTAGCTTGTGCTGTTACTGTTAATAGAAATAGTCAATCAGAAGCTGACTATTTTCGAGGTTTCACTAGGGAACTAAAAGATCAGTTGCAAGTTTTATCAGATAAGATTTCTAAACTCGAAAAAGATTCTCAAAAAAAGAAGCAAGACGATATTGTTTGTTTCCGGTGTAATTTAACGGGTCATGTACAAAGATTTTGCCCTCAATTTCAGCATAACCGACAAAGATTTAATGGTGAGTCGACCGAAAATAACTCTAGACTCAGAAATGAGAGTCGCGATAATACATTGGAGGATAGGGGAGACACACGCGAATTTCAAAATTCACGGGATTTCCGAGGAAGGGGTACTGGTCGCACATTTTATTCAAGAAATAGGGGCCGGGGATTTCAATATAACGGACAATTTGCAAACCAGGGATTTAGAGATAATAATTTAAACTATTGAGGGGGGATTATAAGCCGGCGAATAATTCCTCTTTGAGCAATACAGAGTCGGTATCAGACAATACAAGGTGTCATAATTTTAAAGTTTTTTTTAATGAAAACATCGAAACTAAATTACCACTAATCGAAGTTAATATTCAAGGAAAAATATGTAAAGCATTAATTGATTCAGGTTCTAGTTGTAATCTTGTGACACAACAAGTTGTTGACTTATTAGAACTAAATAAATTAAATAAAACTTCTATTTCTATGAATACAGTTTTGGGGGGAGAGTTTAAAATAAAGAATTCTGTTGATTTAACTTTTCAAATTGAGAATCAGGATTTTGAAGATAATTTTTATGTAACTAACGGTTCATTATCTTCGCATTTCCATATTATTCTAGGTGTACCTTTTATAAAGAAATTTGATTTACTTATTGATTTAAAAAACAATACAATATTTTACGATAATACAGGTTTTTCATTATTAAAGGGCCCAAGTAATAATGATAATTCAATCGAAATAAAACCTGAACCATTGCCAGTTTTTTCTAAGCATAAAGAATGCATTCCTCCGAATTCGGAAAGAATTATTAAAGTTAAAATTAGAAAAACAAATTTTATACATTCAAAAGATGTTTTAATTACACCATGTATTGCTCCGCTTAGGAGGGATTTATTAGTAGGGACCTCGATTTGTGAAAATGATGCAAATAGATTATTTATTAAAATAGCTAACTTAAGTGATAACGTAATCCATGTAAATAAAGGAACTAGGTTAGGAATGTTACTGCCAGTGATATCAAATTATCCCCATAAGCAGGATGAGTTTACGAGTTATATTGATGCCGAAAATATCGGATCCATGGATCATGCTGATTTAAGCTGGGACAGTAACATTGATTTAGATCATTTAAATGAACCCCTAAGGTCAGAGGTACGCGACTTTCTTAACGATAACTCAGATATCTTCGCCTCATGAATTCTTGATCTACCAGGGTGCGATACGGTGAAACACGAAATTCGACTGAAAGACGAGAAGCCGGTTAAATGTAAACCTTATCGAGTCCCGTATAACTTACGAGGGGAAATGGAGAGGCAATTGGATATGTTACTGGAATCGGGGATATTAGTGCCGTCAAACAGTGAGTTCGCTAGCCCTGTAATGTTGGTTAAGAAAGCGGATGGCGGATATAGACTTGCGGTGGATTTTAGAAAGTTAAATGATCAATTAATAAAAGATAGTTACCCATTGCCAAACATAACCGAAACTATAGATTCTTTGGGGGGTTCCAAATATTTTTCAACCATGGATTTGACTTCGGGTTTTTATCAACAGCTAATTAAAGAGGAGGATCAAAAATATACGTCAATTACCACGCATAAAGGTCTATTTATGTATACAAGAAGCCCATTTGGCTGTTCCAGTTCGCCTCCCGCATTTCAGAGATTAATGAATTTTATTTTCGGAGATGTGGCGGACCTCAATATTTTAATTTACATTGATGACATATGCGTGGCTTCTAAGGACATACAATCTCACTTTGAAAAATTATCTCTAGTTTTTGATAGATTGCGTCAGCACAATCTAAGATTAAAACCCTCAAAATGCCATTTTTTCAAATCCGAAATTACCTTTTTGGGATTTACGGTAAAAGACGGAAAAATATCGCCCACTACAAAGAATGTGGAAGTAATTAAACAATTTAAAGTGCCTAATAGTAAAAAACAACTGCGCCAATTTTGTGGGACGATAAACTTTTATAGAAAATTTTTGGGTGATTTTTCAAAAAGAGCTATTAATTTAAGTAACTTATTAAAGGGAAAATCTAAATTTATTTGGACAGAAAAGGCACAAGAGGAATTCGAAGATTTGAAAAAGGCTTTAGCAGATCTTCCGACATTAAATTTACCAGATTTTAACAAAGATTTTGTAGTATTTTCTGATGCTTCAAATTTTGCAATTGGTGCAGTTTTAGCTCAGTTTGACGAAAACCATTTTCCTGCGCCTATAGCATTTGCAAGTCGGAAACTTAAAGAAGTCGAAACACGTTATTCGACAACCGAACGCGAACTTTTAGCTGTAGTATGGGCGGTCAATTATTTTAAATGCTACCTTTTCAATCGTAAATTCATAGTATATACAGATCACGCTGCTCTTACATACGCTTTAAAATTAAAGGAACCTACTTCGAGAATAGCTCGTTGGTTGTGTTCACTCGCAGACTATAATTTTGAGACCAGATTTATTAAAGGGAAATGCAATTCGGTCGCGGATTTCTTATCTCGGTTTGTAGATCATGAAATTGAAAACAATGATAAAAGTGATATTACAGAAGTTAAGACTGTAGAGAAGGATAACATGCATCTTGTAAATAGCCTTGTTGATACTCCTTTGATGCATAGTTATGACCCTTCGCACTTTCTTAACGAACTTAAATTAGAACAAGGGAACGATAAATTTTGTTTGTCAATTATTCAGAAACTGTCTGATAATGTTACTACTAAACCGGATCATATTTTATTTTTTTTAGAGGATGATATTTTGAAGTGTAAGGATACACATAACAGAAATAGAAGAGATATACAAAGCAAATTCGTTTTACCTTTGTCTTTAGTCCCAAAAATATTCAACTTAGCACATAACTCAGTAGTGGCGTGTCATGCGGGGATTTATAAAACATTAGAGAGAATCAAGCAATTTTATTTTTGGCCAAAAATGTATGCTCATATTAAGAAATTAATAGGTGCTTGTCACTCGTGTTTGGAATACCGCGGTCATAAACCGAAAAAGGACGCGGAGTTACAAAGATTGCCTGTCGCTAATCACGTCATGCAAATTGTGCATCTCGATATTTCGGGTCCTTACACGCAAACATCTCAGGGTAATAAATACATAGTATCATTTGTTTGTGCATTTTCTAAGTGGCCAGATGCGTGGCCTGTTTCTACAATTGATTCGGATACAATTGCAGACGTTTTAGGCGAATTTATTTGCCGATACGGAGTGCCTAAAACATTAATAACAGACCTTGGTCGCCAGTTGGTGAGTGATGCTATAAAAAAGGTGTACAAACAATTGGAAATTGATCACCGTACCACGTCTCCCTATAGACCCCAAACTAATGCGAAGGTGGAAAGACAGCATGGTTCAATAGCTGCTCATTTAGCGCATCTTGTAAACACCACTCATACAGACTGGGACAAGCAGCTAAAATTTGCGCTCCTAGCTTTGCGATCAGCAACGCACGTTGCTACAAATGAATCTCCTCATTTTGTGCTAACAGGAAGAGATATGTTACTTCCCTATAATTTATTAGTGCAGAAAATTCAATTCTCGTATTCTGATTGCCGTTCTTATTGTGAAACTTTAATCCCTTCTTTGCAAGCTGTTTTTAATCAAATCAGGGGTAATTTAGAAAAAGCAGCGGAAAATCAGGAGAGATTAAAAATAAAACGGCGGTCGATAAAAAAATTAGAATTGGAGATTTAGTCTTATGGTATTGTCCTACAATTAAGATTGGTTTATCTCGAAAATTTGCTAAACTTAATACTGGGCCTTACAGGGTCATAGAAAAATTAGGGAAAGTAAATTATAAAATTCAGTTGGTGTCTGATCCTTCAAAGAGTAAAACGGTTCATGTGAATCAACTTAGAAAAATTGGAATTAAACCAGTTTTTCCTGCATTACAATGTAAAAATGATACACCAGAAACAACAGAAAATAAAAATGTCCAGCGAAAAGAACAATTTGCTAATATTGACCGTGAAGTCAAAATATATCCGACAAGGATATTTTCACGAAGCTCTAAAAGATATTTATTTGAGAATATAAATTTGAATCCAGAAACGAGTACTCAAGTAGATATTCAGAATTTAGGGAGCGGAGAGGTTGATAGTATTATCGAAAAAGTTTCAAATACTCATAATGGTTCACTAAATGGAATAATTTCACCCCTCCCCCCTTTAGGAGTTAACGTAACCCCGACGAGAGTAACGAAAACGGTCAAAGGAAAGAAAAATGTGAGAGTTCAACGAACTCCTCGTAGACCCAATGTTAAAAGTGGTCATGTTACGATGCATTCGTACCGTTTACGAAATCGGCGCTAGGGGAATTTCATAGCTTGTAAATAGTTTTTTGTTTGCTTGTTTTCGAGCGGGTGTAAATATTTTCTTTTTTTTTACTTTTCTCTGTTTCTTAGTGAAAGACTAAGTTTTGTCTTGCTTATGTGTATGATAAATGTTTTGATGCTATAGAGTATAAAATGCATATATTTCATTAAGATAATCTCATTTAAGGAACGATTAAATAGGTTGTCCTGGGATGTTTATTCCTTTGAGTTACGGACAACTTTGTTAAAATAAGCGTTCATTTAATTAACTAAATCTGTGGTAGCAGAAAATATGTATTAGTAAAAAAAAATAATAATAGAAGTACTTTTAAATTCTATTTATCGGGCTTTTACATTTATTTTGCTCTAAAGTTTTTTTTTGTGTGTGAATGTGTATTTTTATACTATATTTTTTTTATTATGAATCATGTGTAATCATTTTTAGTTATTTTTTTTAAATTATGCTTTTTATATGATCTTTTGTGCATTAGATGTTTATTGGTATAACCATTAAAAGGTAAACGAATAAAATTTTCGTATTCATAGGCATAAGTTGTGAGGAAATAATTTGTATAAATTTAGAGGTTATTTTTCTGTGGTATTGTGTAATTGTACTGAAATTGCATGAGTACAGTGATGATCTTTCTTGTAAATGAAAGGAAAATTTTGATAGAAGATTTTAGTATTATTAGTATTTGATTCATGGTATTGGAGTTAAAATAACAACAATGTAAAGTAGTATTATGATGTGGAAATTGTTGAACGTTAAAAAAAAAAAATAAAATAAAATAAAATAAAAAAATATGTGTTGAAAGATTATGTATATATTTTTTTATTATTATTATTATTATTAACTTGCATTGATACAATAATAATTGATTTGTCGGCAGAATGTAACGGTGGGAGACTTTGTAAAGTATGTTTGACCAATGTTGCATAGGATGCCGGTACGCTGGGTTTGGATGCTTGACAGTGCTTTAAATTTATTTTCTTTATCTGTGAAATCGCATAGTCTTTGGCTGGTTTTGAAATTAATTTTGGAGTTGTGCTAGTATGTTTAGTGTAAGGGAGTTTTACATGAAGTATTTTTTTTAGCAGAATTTCGGAGTGTGGGGTAAAACGTAAGAGTTATTTTGAGTACGATCGACGTTATTACCGTCGTATGGTGGCCGAAAGGCATTATTTATTATTATTTTCTTTTTTAATTCTGATATTGGTCAAGCATTACTGTGGGTTACCATTTATATGTATAGTTAAGTACGGTTTGCAAGTTCATGCATCACTGAATAAAAACAAATATTGGACTTTTTATACATTAATTTCAAATGATAAATCATAATAGTTCTTTTAATTTCTTAGATATATTAGTATGTTTTCAGTGAATTTATTTTATGTGTTTATTATTTTATTTACATCATCAAGAATTTGTATCGTGCTAAGCTACCTTTTGGTGTATAAGATTGAGATACTGGATTTACTGTATTAGTTTAGAAATATTTTACTGTTATCATTTGATGATCTATTAAGGTATATTTATGTGTTATTGTACAATATACTATTCCATTGTCAGTGTTTTTGCGAAATTATACTGAACTAACGGTAACTTATTGTAAAAACTCGTGTAGATGGTTTGAATTGTAAATGGCAACAATAATTAAATTGGGATAAAACTTAGTATGTTTTGGTAGAGCAACTGCTTTCTTGTGGGGTAAACCGTTTAAATATTTTTTCCCCTATTTTTTTTTCTTCTTTTTTTATAAAAATTCTGGTAATAGCTAAATTTAAGTATAACTTCTAGAATGGTACTCGTTTTGGGGGGGGGTACTCTCTTAGGTGCACAAAGTGAGTACTGTGTTTTTGATGCTATGATTTCATTTTCTTATATGGGGCAGGTGTTTTGTTTCGGATAAGAATATGGGGTATTAGTTGACGAGACACATCCGAAGACGATTGGTGGCAAAATTTGACTTTTCAATAGATTTAGGGTATAGTAAAAATTTTGTTTGTTTGTTTGTTTTTGTGAGAGAAAATTTTTTCTGCGTAAAAATTTTCAGTAAAAAGGGGGGATATTGTTATAGTATGTTTATACTGGTTTTTAGGAACAGAATAATATTAAAAATATTAGGTTAAAACCCAAGGCTCGCGGTGTATTTAGAAAGATAAGCACAGCTGCTCTTTTTATCATTAAAGGGGATAGTTAAGATAGCGCTTGTTATTTTTCTCGGGTAGGATGAGAGTTTAGCGGCTTTGAAATAGGGTCGGCGCGGATGGAGTATACAGTTACAAAGGTTTTTCCGAGTCGACTTTTGACTTTTGAATCTATAAAACTAAGGACGGGATGGGGTTTTGACATAAAATATCCCTCGCAGGTGGACTGAGTAAGCAATTATTTTCCTTCGAATGCCGACTTTAACACTCCCGGATTTCGGAGGTCAGAATGGTCAATGTCACTTAAAAATTCACTGCATCAAGAGGGGCGTTGATCATTTTGGCCAATGAAAGTTGGGGGGTGTTTAAGGGAACCTCCCGTCGGTCAATTATTAAAAAAAAATAGACAGAGTGGATTGGGGATTTTTTAAGAAAAGTCATTAGATTCTCTTGAAAGCTCTCGGCTGCAGCTCTTGCCTTTGGTCTGGTTCCTCCGAGCGAATGAAGCTCTCATGATGGAGAAATTGATCTGCGTATTATGAGGTCCTGAAGGAAGTTATGATTTTTCGGAAGACTATAATACTGTAACTTTGGCTTGTTCGCGCTAGAGATGAGACAGCATTGTGTTTGAAAGCTGACGGGCCTCTGATACTAGCTATGTTCGAGGTACGGATGGAAGAGATCGTCAGCCTGTAAGCGGTCCCCGGTGTTTTTTTTTCGGCGGCAAAGGAGGTTCCCGATCTTCGCTTATTCAACGAGATGACAGGGCCAGTTCGTTTGGGAGAGTTTCGTCGGATCCTAGATTCCAGCCGCGGTGTTTGGACTCGACAATGACGGCTTCATAGGGAGGATTTGGTCTGAGCTGAGGTGCCCGAAGACTATATATTGCTGGAGTTGATGTAGAGAGAAAAGGGTTGTGTGTATTAGAAATAGGGGTAAGTGTGGTTTATTATGTTTTGGGGAATATACTATAAATTCTACCCCTAGGGAGTTTCGTTACTCTACACGAGTTTCAGTATATTTAATTGTAATTTTAAGTTATTATAAGAATATCCTGTTGTAATATGATTAAGTTTGGTAAATATATCTAAATCAATAAATACTAATTGTTAAATTTTGTAAATAAAATATTATCTTAATAATCGAAGTATTAGTTTCTTTAATTCTGGAATTTTTGCTTGTTATCTTTATTAATTGATTTATAACTTATAATGATTGAAACTACTTTGGAGCATCATTTTTACACAACGCAATCTTAGAACTTAAACTTGTTTACACGAAGGAGAATTCCTCTTGAGATTATTATTAATTTTAAGAATTCTTGATTCAGTTAACTAAACATCATTTTTTGTATATTGAAACTTACCAATAATCAGATCATAGGGGCATCTAATAATATATATTTTGTCATCGAGTAGATAATGTAAAATTAAATGACTCTCAAATAAATGAAACACAACAATAATAATGAACAAAATTAATAAATATATGTATGAAATGAATACATACAGAGGAGAAAGGGTTTAGCTCACAGCACATTATTTAAAAAGCCTTCGTTACTAAAGATTTGTTTATATATATATATATATATCTGTACTTTGAAAATTTATTTTGTGATTATTATTTATGTGTGTATATAGAAAATAGTTAGGGGGATTTTGAAATTGCTATAAATATTTTTTTTCTTTTTTCCTTTATGTAAGTGCAATTTCGATACCTAGATAAAAAAATTATATTTTGAGAGTACAGTACATAATAATTCAGTGTTAAAAAAGTTAAAAAAAAAATTAAGAAAAACAATTAAACATCAATCTGTTAGAGATTTTCAAAATAGATAAATAAATATGACAGGAAGAAAGGGAAGACAGGCTTCTCCCGAAAGGGAATCATTCACTATTGGAGTGGATACTCTGATAAATTCATTACAAAATTTTGAGGATAAACCGGATCAAAACATAACACATTTTTTTGAAGAATTTGAGGAGTTAGCTGTAGCGGCACAATTTCCCGACGACATAAAATTGGTGTTGGCGAAATCAAAATTCAAAGGGCAAGCAAGAGAAGTTATGAGAAATACAAATGAATTGCATAAAGCACAAGACTATAAAACGTTTAAACAAAATGCGATAAGACAATTCCAAAAAGAAAGATCTTTTGCTGATGCTCAGTTGCAATTTATAAATGCCAAACAAACAGCCAATCAAACTACTGAGGAATTCACAAAAAAGTTCAATATAGAAGCACAGAAATATCTTGCTTTATCAGGACATGAACAAAAGAATGGAGCCAAAGAATTATTAGAAACTATTAAATTAACAAAATATCTTGAGGCGCTAAGACCGGACATTTCTTTCGAATTAAAAAAATACCCACCTACAAATTTCGAAGATGCGGTAAACAAAGCTAAAAACATCGAAAATGCATTAAACAGTAAATGTTCAGGTGAAATAAATAATTTGACGGAAACAAGTGAAAATAAATTATTTGAGGCACTTATTAGCATGTCACAAGACCAAAAATCAGAGATACAACAGCTGAAAGAACAAATAAAAAGTTTACAAATTGACAAAAATGAAAGTGAACAAAACAAAGCGGAAATAAATCATATAACACAAAATTTTTGTCATATATGCAACAAGTCCAATCACCAGACACAAAATTGTTATTTTAATCAAAAAAGTGCGAATTTTTTTCAAACGAGGGGAGCACAAAACAATGTTAGGCCAAGATTTCACAAGAATTACTATCAAAATAACAATTATAGAAGTTTTACAAGATTTCCACAGAACTATGCACAACATTTTCAAGCACCACAAATATTCGATTTTGCTAGACCTCATAACAATCAAATTAGATTTAATGATATGCAAAATCAGATGCCAAATTGGCAAAATTTGCACCAATCACCGATAGGACCTAATCAAATGTATCATGGAAATTATAATATGCAAAATATGGTTCCAATGCAAAATTTTGACCCAACACAGAAAAACAATACACAAATCTCATCTACAGGGCAGCATCACAATTTCGCAGATATGCAAAATAGCCAAAATCTTTTGCCGCAAAATAATGAGAGAAACAGGAAACATCAGCCCACAATTACCTTTCCAAATGAAAACACAGACAGAAGGAGTAGGCAAAATCATAACAGGAACAGAGGACAAAGTAATTTAAACCGGTAAAGGGACTTACAAAATTGAGAGAAATACAAGCCCGTAGGTCCCGCATCATAGAAAAAAAACAGGGTTATAACATAAAACATAAAGCAAACAAGAAACTAAAAATAATAATTAAAAAAAAAAAAAAAAAAAAAAAAAAAACACAGAGATAAGAAGAAATGAGAACAAAGAAAAGATGGTTAAAGAAAAATTAATTGCAAGTTGTAATTCGGGTAAAAACAATGAATTACCAATATGGAATTTAAAAATAAAGAAAGATATAATTATACCCAGCCTTATTGATAGTGGGGCGAGTATAAGTTTAATATCCCCAGGGGTCTTCGAGAAAATAAAACAGACAGATATAAAAATTAGATATTTAGCCAACGCTATAAAAATTACAACTTTATCAAATAAATCGATTCCTTTTAAACACTGTGTAAAATTTAAGTTTAGATTTAACAACACTTTCTTAAATGGCACATTTTATGTAACTAAAGAAGAATTTGATCGTAATTATAAAATTATTTTAGGATACGATTTTTTAAAAAGTAATAAAATAATTATAGATTTTGAAAATAAAACTTTTAAACTCAATAACTCAATTATACAATTAAATTCTAATGAAGATCAAATTACTGAGGTAAAGGAAATTAAGCCGATACAAAAAAATGACGAGTTTCAAACAATACCGAAACAAATTCACTCTTATCAGTATAATAAGATTCCGAAAATTAATACACGAGTATTCGTAGAGAAAAGCATTACTTTGAGACCCAGAGAATCGAAGTTAGTGAACTTAATTTTTGACAGCAAACTAAAAAACGGACAACATTTTTTTTCCAACCTAAATATAACAACAGGAAATTAGTCATCCAAAATTCAGTTCATGAAAATAAGGAAAACGAAAATAATTTATTCACAATATTAGTACAAAATAAATCTAAACAATACTTGAGACTTCACAAAGATCAGGAAATGGGAAAAATTACCACTGATTTTTTCATAAAAAAACAAAATAAATCAAATACTGATAATATTTACGAAGTTAATAACTTAAATATCACACAAATTAGAGAATTAAGAAAGAAAGAACTTTCAGAGAAGGATTTTAAAGTTGATCACTTAACACCAAAGGTACAAAAGGAAGTACTGACAATTTTAATGAGACACGCTACTGCTTTCAGCAAATCATATAAAACACTAGGAGAAACAGATGTAATAAAACCGAACTTTAAACTAATGCACGACTTTCCAATACAAACGAAACCCTTTAAGTTAGCACATGATGTAAAAAAATTCGCGGAGAAAGAAATTCAGGATTTATTGGATGCAGGTATCATAGAGCCCACGAATTCAAGTTATGCTTTCCCAGTAATTTTCGTAAAGAAAAATTCTACGTCAAAAACAAATGATAAGAATTTAATTAAATTTAGGATGGCTATAGATTTTAGAGCTCTTAATGATATATTAGAAAGTGACCCATACCCAGTACCTAATACAAAGGAGATTTTACAAAATATGGCAGGAAAAAAATTATACACTGTTTTAGATTTGCATTCTGCATTCTTTCAAATAAAATTAAATGAGCAGGACAAGCATAAGTTAGCATTTATCACGGAAGATAACCATTTTCAAATAACAAGGATGCCTTTTGGGACAAAAATTTCAACGAATCAATTCGCTCGTTTAATTGATATAGTTTTAGGAGACTTAAAGAAAAAATACAATATTCAATACTTTATTGATGACATAATAATTGGTTCAAATGATGTACAACAAATGCACATAATACTAGAAGCAGTATTAGAACAATTAGAAAAATTTAATCTTACAATTGAACCGACTAAACTAAAATTATACATGCCGGAAATAGACTTTTTGGGATACAAAATTAGTGAAAAAGGATATGCGCCCTCACAAAAAAATATCCAGAAAATAACAAACTTCGCAGTACCCACATCTCAAAAAACAGTTAGAGCATTTATTGGATTATGCACATATTTTAAAGCAACTATACATAATTACGCGGAGATAATAGCGCCACTGACGGACCTCACTAAAGCTAATACAAAATTCAAATGGAATGACAAAGCACAAGAATCATTTGAAAAAATACAAAAAATTATAATGGAACAACCTACGATTCACCCCCCAGATTTTAGTAAAGAATTCTATATAATTACAGATGGATCGAAAATTGCAACATCGGGTATATTAGCACGAAAACAAGGAGATAAAATGATCCCAATCGAATTTACGGGAAGAAAATTAAAAGACTCAGAAAAGAAATATCCAAGCATGCAGATTGAACTTTTGGCAATCTATGAAACCATAACATATTTTAGAAACATTCTATTAGGACGAAAATTTTTTCTGCTAACAGATTCAAAGGCATTAACGTACCATTTACAGTTAGAAAAGCAGCCTGAGATTGTAGCAAGATGGTTACTAAAATTACAAGATTATGATTTTGAAGTATCGCATATTGCAGGTATCCATAATCCCGCTGATTTCTGTAGTAGATCGGTAAATGCTCTATCTATAGCAGATAATTTGGACAAACATCTTTTCATGGTAAATAAAAAGCTAAATGCAGACAATATAAAAAAAGAACAATTAAATGACCCAAAATTAAAAGAAATTATTGAGGCCTTACAACAACAAAGAAAAGTAAAAAAATATGAGAAGTATAATTTAAATAAAGATGGGATATTAATTCTGAAAAATTCACATAATTCAAATAATGCGGAATTATACATTGCACCACAGAGCTTAAAAGAAGATATTCTAAACAATGCACATGTCCCACATTTTGCTTTCTTAAAAACTTATGGTATTATAAAAGAAAAATTTTTCTGGTACAGAATGTATCAAGAGATAAAACAATTCTGTACAAAATGTGTAACATGCAACACATTTAAACAACATAGAACGATAAAAATTCCTTTTAAAACGATGGATAAAAATTACCACCCAGGACAACGACTGGTATGCGATTTAATTGGACCTTTAATTCCATCTTTAAATAGGAATAAATTTGTACTGACAGTCATAGACACTGCAACACGCTATTTGCAAGCTTTTCCACTAAAATCGACGGACACTAGGGTCATAATCAATGCTCTCAATAGTTACTTTAGTGCATTCGGATTAGCAAGATATTTTTCAACTGATAATAGATCTTATTTCAAATCCAAGGATTTTAAAGATTACATGAAAAATTTAAATATCGAACTAATCCCCTCATCAATTTATCACCCTCAAAGCCAATCGATTTCGGAAAGGATTAATAGGGATTTAAAAGCTTCAATAGTAGCTATGTGTAATAAAACTTATGAATGGGATACGAAACTTCAATATTTTATTTTGATGCATAACTCAACTGTACATAGAATAACAAAATTCTCTCCAAGCATGTTATTTTTTGGAAGAGAAATAAAAACGCCTTTCACAAACTTCGAAGTACATGACATGTCTTCTTATAGCAAATACGTTCAAAATAAATTAAAACATATGCACGAAATAAGAAAAGAGGTTATCAAAAATCAGGAAATAGCAGATAGGGAATTAAATAAAAATTCAAAAGCAAAACACAAGGAGTTACAATTAGGCGATGAAGTATACTTAAAACTGCTGATAAAACCTAAAGCATTACATCAGAAATTTTCAGGCCCATATTATGTTGAGAGAATTTTCAGGAATGACAACTATCTCATTAAAAACAAGAATAGAACAGATTTAAAGCCTATTAGAATTCATATTTCTAAATTATTTGCGCCCAATATGGCAAGCAAAACTAAAACAAATAATCATTCGTTAGAGAACACAAGTACGTAAATAAATAATTAAATAATAAATAAATAAATAAATAAATAAAAATAAATAAATAAAACAAATAAATAAATAAATAAAAATGTATAATTCAAACGATTCATTAAAACTGATTCACTTGTCTACTGAAACCGTCAAAGTTTTCTAAAATAAATAAATAATAATCATAATTCATTGAACAGATTAGCTTAAATTATAAACTTTTACAATTAAATACTAATGACTTCTAAAAATGTTCGACTTTCATGTACAAAAAGAAATATCTCTAATACAAAACTAAACGTTAATTTTTTTTCCCTCATAGTCTCACATGATTAATAAATATAGAATTCAAAAAAAAAAAAAAAAAAAAAAAACAGGTAAAAATAAATGGATAATTCATGGCTGATTAATTTTTTTTATTAATATTCAGCGTCAAAATGGATTTTAAAACACTATGAACAATAATAACAGTGAAATAAATAAATAAAACAGAATAAAATAAAATATTTATTACAACATATAGATATAAAAAAAAGGGTTATATTATAATCTCATCGGAAATATATATTTCGTACTGCCCGGGATGCAAATTTTTATTGCTGGTCGATAGTTTGCATTATACAAAAGATATTTTTTCTTGAGATTATACGTAAATGAGATTGTCCACAGAAAATATATTAGTCATAAAGATTTTATATAAATAATCATATCTCATTAATTAATATAGCAATAAAATTAGATTAGAACAAAATTTGAAATATATAAAGAAACTATTAATTACAATCTCTAAAATACTCATATGTTCTAAAAAGAAATAAATAAAATACATAAATAAAAATAAGTGAATAAATAAATGAATAAATAAATGAATAAAATAACTAAATAAAGTAAATTTAATTAATTTTTCACAACTCTCATATGATGGAGACAGTAACAATATTATGTTATGTATAAAAGCGGTTACATAACAACCAGACACAATATAATTCTAATAAAAATATTAATAAAGCCAGTAAAAAAAAATAAATAGACAGTCAATTAAAAAGAATTCAAGCGAGAGAACGTTTCAGTGACAAAAATTTAATATACGACATAGATAAACGTATGCAAAAAAAAAAAAAGAAGAAGAAGTGATTTAAGATGATTTTTTTTCTCTCAAATATTGTTGAAAAAAATAACAAAAACACTTTTTACGATAAAAAAAAAAAAAAAAAAAAAAAAAAAAAGAAGTTTCGGAGAAAATTTTCTCTTATTTCAGAGATTAGTAAACTTTCTAAATTTCGCTAGTTGGGGAAGTTGGTTTTTGTTCATAGGCATAGTTCATAGAAATATAGAACATGCCAAGTAAAATACACATCCATTTCTGGAACTTTATAATACAGATGTATATATATATACATAAAAATAAAATAAAAAGAAATGATGGAAAAATATAGATACCGTAATGGCAAATATGTCTTATATTTTCGGTATTTTTCAATGGCCAACTCAATGGAACGATTATTTTTTCACCTATAACGTAATGTGTATATTATTTTATAATTTAGTATTACTTTGTTTATTGTTATTACATATATGCAAAGAAAAAGATAAAGTATTTTGATACCTTCTTAATGTCGATGTAATCATATGAAAAATCTGTATATATATTTTAGTTTATATTGTATGAGATGTTTTTTTTTTCTTAAACAAAGGGGAGATAAGCCTGTAGTGACGAAATTGTCACGACATTGCTTAAGTAAATATGTATATATATATAAAAAAAAGGAACAGCACAATCAATAAAAAAAAATAAATAGATATATAAAAATTGAAATAAAATTTTGAATTTATTTTAGCATTAAACAAGGAATAATAATTATAATATTTTTAATTATTAGGTAAAGTTGAAAGCTAATTGCAGTAAAAACTGCAAGATTTTATTTATAATAATAATAGTAATAATGCACGTGTGTAGTCTTGGAGGGATTATCACCACGAATTCCCAGACAGACAAAATGGGGGCAATAAAACTAAACTATAGTTTGTCGCCAGCCTGTGACATAAAAAAATTGAAGAAACAAGAGCAGAATTTATGGGGCTTTCAACGATTATTTACAACCAGGGGACAAGGATTGCGTGTGGTCGACGGTCATACACAAAAGCCGCATCATCACGAGGGGTCGAACAGGAGGAAGAAGCCAAATAAACAAAAAAAAGAGAAAGGGGTGGAAAGGATAAAAAGACATACCTCCCCAATGGTCAAGGGACCAATGACCTACTTGGGATTACAAGGGACGATTAAAATCTTTTTTTGAGTAACCAATGAAGGAAGAGTTATCCGGACCGAGAGATGGAGAGGAAAGGAAAAACTTTTTTTTTCTCTCAGATGTTGTTTTCCGCATCTGGAGATCAGTGGAAGAAAAAAAATGTGTTTAATGTTTCTTTAAAAAGGACTTTGGAACGAGGTGCAGATCATAGAAGAAATATGAATAGACATTCTCCATGATTATTTATTATGCCTCTCCGCAGCCTACCAGTGCCTAATGGACTCGGTGTGATGATTTTCAATCATCAGGCTCGATATGATTCCTCATTTAGACATTCTCCATGATTATTTATTATGCCTCTCCGCAGCCTACCAGTGCCGAATGGACTCGGTGTGATGATTTTCAATTGATACGTGATAGTCCATTTATAAACTGACTCTACATGATTCTCATCAGGCTCGATATGATTCCTCATTTAGACATTCTCCATGATTATTTATTATGCCTCTCCGCAGCATACCAGTGCCGAATGGACTCGGTGTGATGATTTTCAATTAATATGAGATAGTCCATTTAAACTGACTCTGCATGATTCTCATCAGGTCCGATATGATTCCTCATTTAGACATTCTCCAAGATTATTATTTATGCCACTCCGCAACTTTCCATTATTAAAAGGACTTAGTGTGATTTTCAACAACATACAACTCTATGAACACCAATGAGTAATATTTACATGGATGAGTGGTGTGCTTCTTGCAAGAGACACTTCATTAATCATACAGGACTGTCTGACATGATTATCAAGTCTGCCGGATGCCGTGGTTATGGTGAGAAATTTTTTTATAATCCTTCCAAGTGATAAGACCATTTTAAAAAAAATATTTTGTTTTATGTGAATAATAAAAAAAAATTCACTATTTAAGTTTTAATTGATAAAATTAATTAAAATAATAATAAAATAAAACGAATGAATATTTTTTGTTGGGTGAATAGCCCCGATGATTGTGCTGTGAGCATTTAACAATATACAGTATTTAAGTTGAATTTAAAACAAAAAAATTAAGTGTAGTAAGTAAATTGATTTTTATTGGGGAATCTTACTATTTGTTATTTGTATTTACCATTTGTATATTTTGAGAATAAATGTTTGAGTGTATATATGTATTTGTGTTTTTTCCATGATTTCTCTTACTCTATTTATTTTCAGTGAATTAATAGATTAATAACCTTTAATAATAACGATCAGAATTCTTTTATTTTGTTAATTTTATGTAACCCAATAGAATCCTGATTTGCAAATTCAAACGTTAAATAAGTTTGAGTCTGAGCTATTGCGATTTTCCTTTATTTAAATTATCGATAAATTTAAAAGAAAACAATTTTTTTTTGGTAATATCCAGTACAATCTTTCACAACGCGGATTGGGATATTATCTTAATATTACTTTATTAACACTAACCACTATCTTTCGCGTACCTTGTAATGTGGTGTAATTTTCATCACAACAATGCCTTAGTTCCTACAACTTTTATTTAGAGAAAAAAATATATACATTGTTTTAACCAGTAAAACTGCAAAGATTTCCTTTTTTGCGACTTACCGACTTATGACGCGTAAATTTTGTGAATGTTTAGCGTTTTCAAGCACTATAAAAAGGTGAAAAATGTTTCAAATGATAGAAGATTCTAAAAATTCGGTAATTTTGATGTGTTACAAAAAGGAAATTTTTAATGTTTTACTTTTAGATCACAAAAAAGGTTTTTCTAAGTATAATTTAAAGGTCCCGATACCGTACAAATTTTTACCGTACAAACTCTATTAAAACACCTTAGACAGAAGCATGGTTGGCCCCATCTTTATGCAAGTCGGCGTGACCACGAATGAAGCTCCCGCACTGTCTACAGTCGACATGGGCCGGACTTAAATCCCGGTGATTCAAGGAGAGGCCGCATCTAAAAAAAAAAAAAAAAAAAAAATCAATCACTCACGACACACGTTTTGAGATTTTATGACTTTATCTACTTTTTCCTACATTTTCTATTTTTAGATACTTAGGATATTAAGGGCTGGAGAGAACCACCATCACTATGTCTCAAGAGAAGTTTGGCACTGTGTCAACCCATCTCACATCTCGTCCTCCTGAATGATGATCAAGAAACAGCAGTGCTTGCCAGCCGTCTGGGACACTGCTTCCGGTCTCCTTGCACACTTAATTGGCCAGTTCAAAAGCACAGTCTCCACGGCTTGACTTCTCGTCATTTCTATCATTCACCGTAACAATTGATAAAACAGGAATATTTTTATAAAGTGAAAAAATAGAAACCTAAGGTTTTCTGCCAGTGAATAAAATAAATCTGTTACCATATAGAAATTTAAAAAAAATTCTTCACACCAAATCCTATTTATCAACTTGACTATACAGAGTGATTAAAAAAAAATGGACAAATTGATATAACAAATCAGGCATAAGACAAGCATAAAAAATCACATAGGAACATAGGGCCGCAAACCACTTATTGAGTCACAAATACCGGGTGTTTCATCCTAACTCAATTTGTGTTGATGGTAATAAATTTCAGAAAACTGAAGTGTATTATAATAAAACATTTAACAGACATTCTCACCTTCGTTTATATGTGATTACACCAAACAAAAGTGGTAGAAGTTTGCATTTTGCGCACCAGCAATATGCTCTTGTTACCTCATATTTTGGACTGTGATAATCAGTTTATACGGTATCATCGATTGCTTGAGCAATATGTTTTTCCACATCTTTTCGTAACGTTATCACATTTCACACAAAACAAGGTACATATCGTTGAATTTTCATGGCAATACTTTTATTTTCCTCGAAATTATTACTTTCAAACTAGGTGTAGCTAGAATGAAACACCCTGTATTTGTGACTCAATGAGTAGTTTGCGACCCTGTGTTCCTATGTGATTTTTCATCCTTGTTGTATGCTTGATTTGTCATATCATTTTGTCCACGTTTTTTTTAATCACCCTGTATAGTTTCTATACATTAGTCAAATATCTGGACGCAAGCCTGATAGGCTTTCCTGTGTTATTTGGCATCATGTCCGAAAGAAGTGCAGAGCTACACTGTTAAAACTTTTGCACTAGTTTGGACCAAATTTTGGCGCTCAGTAGCTGCCACCATAAGTTGGTGAAATCTTGTATCAACATTCGGAGTTTCCTATTTCAACCTCGTTCCGACTGTTGGAACTATGCTTCAACAGGAGCTCCAAATATTGGTTCAAGATTTCGCCATCTTAGAGTGGTGGCTTTTAAGCACCGAAATTTGGTTCAAACTAGGACAAAATTTTTAACAGGATACCATACGGAGTTAAGCATCAGTAGCTGAAAAGAACGCATGAAGGTTACGCAAGAAATTTTCATTAATTCAATAACATCAATTGTAGTGCGCCGAAAAAAAAAAAAAAAAAAAAAAAAAAAAATCGAATTCAGGTCTCTCCCAATTTCGAGATTTTAATTTTTATTTTTCTCGCCAAATTAAGCATTTGTGTAATTTAGTGTAATGGTGAGCAGTATCAAAAATCATGGTTGCGGTATAGCTAATGTAAGAAACATAAATTTACACCTTGCTAAAAAAACTCCCCAAAAAACAAAGACTGTACATACGCAGGATTAGTTTGAGCACATTCTTTGTAATAGGGTAAGTCAACAATGTTCCTATGGGCGAATTTACGCTCACCAGTCTTTTTTGTTACTCTTGCGAGGCAGCTAAAAATTTCGAAATATAAGCACATTAACTGACTTGCTGAACCCGTCGATATTAAAGGTTAGTAAAAAGAAAGAAAATTTTTTCTGTCTGTGTTTATTATTATCGTGTAGACTCGCGTATAAATCGAGGAATTTTTGACGATTTTCAGCAAGCAAAGTGGGAAAGGTCGACTTATTCGCGTGTCAATTAGAAAGGCCCCGTAAGACATGGTGACGTCACGGTGACGTCGTTGTGAAGTCACACTGTGACTTTGTGACCGTCGATGTGACGTCACGTGACGTTGATGAGAAGTCACAGTGACTAAAATGTGAAGTCGTTATGGCCGTTTTAAAGCTTGTTTGTGACGTCACATTGTGACCACTTTGTGATGTCACAATGTGACCAATTTGTGAAAAGTGTGTCATTTGTGATGATTTTGTCATTAACATTGTGACGCGATTGTGACGAAAGTGACAATGCTTTCAAGTCACATTGTGACCAAATTGTGAAATACAGGGTGAGTCCAAAATCATGGAACAAACTTTGAGAGGGCGATAGGACTCACTATAACAAATAATGATGGCACAGAAATATATGACCGGAAGTGACCCGTCAAGACGCTACACTAGTCACCAAAAAAGACCCGGATGATAATGTTAAGTCTATGGGAAGGGGGGCGTTGTTTTCAAATATCTTGCTCAAATTTCGATGTTTTACATGATATTTTTTCCATAGGATAGCTGAGGACGATCCACGACCGGGCTAATTTTTACTTTTTCGATTTTGGTTATATATTTTTTTATATTACAATAGTTTCAGTTTTAGAACCGGTTTAAACTGGTTCTGAAAATTAAAGTATTTTTCTTTTAATCTGTAACCAAAATCAAAAAAGTGAAAACCAGCCCAGTTGCAGGTCGACCTCAGATATCCTATGGAAAAAAAATATGCGAAAATATTAAAATTTTAGCGAGATATTTGAAAATAGCGCTCCCATGCACTTAACATTATAATCCGTGTCTTTTGCAGTGACTAGTGTGGCGTTTTAAAGCGTCACTTCCAGTCATACATTTCTATGCCATAATTATTTATTATAGTGAGCTCTACCACCTCCCTTAAAGTTTGTCCCATTATTTTAGACTCACGCTGCAGATCATTTGTGACAAAACTTTCGTAAACACTGTGATGATTCTGTGACAATTTAACTTTTCTTAACGATTCTCTAACAATTTAAAAGAAATAGGATCTGCTGAAACTATAACTCCATTCCATGTTCCTGTTAAAATAGGGTTTGAGTCCTAAAATCATATATTGACAATTTATGAACAAATACTGTATAATATATAAAAATAGTTACCTGCAGTAAGGAGACTTTCTTCTAAATTAAAGTTAAAAATTCGATTTACCTCACATGCCTTACAACTCTGGTGTTGTTTTCAAAATTTGAAAAATATTACCTTTCAAAAATATTTATATATTTTTCCCCACATGCTGAAAATTGCATAGCTTCAATTTTATTTATAACTGACACAAATTTTGTAGTATGTTGTTCAAACTGTTTAATCTTTTTGAACTTTTTTTTTTTTAAACTTTTACTCGCTTTAATATTCACAAATCCCAGCACATATCTAAAACTGTACAGCTTGCCAATATTTCTGACCAATAATCCTGATGTCTATAAATATATAGGGTGGATGCTCCAGTTTTGGCCACATTAAGAGAAAAGTTGAAATGTAAATTTTATAATTTTAGACTGAATAAAGCATATCAAATTGCAATAACAATATTCTTTAGTAAATTTAGTTGTCTTTCTGTTAATTATAATAACTTTCTATCAAATATTTTAGATTGTGAGTAATAACTCGTTAAGTAATTTCTTTCAATTTGCACCAGTTTTGGCCACCCTAATATCTTGTAATTTTGCAAACATTTTAACTGATAATAAGTAAAAATAAAGCCTTTTTGTGCAAAATCTGTTTTACCATACACATATTTGTTTGCTGTATAAAAAAGATTTGCATTTTTTTAAATGAAATCATAAAAACATCAAATAAAATATACTTAAGCTGATTTTAACTGAACATTTAAATTTAAAAACAAAAAATATATTTAATTCATAAAAAAGACTTATAGGACATAAAAAGCTTATTTTAACATTTTGCATATTTTCATTTATATATATCATATGTTATGCTATACCAATATTTACAGTTATATGACTAGAATCTTGAAATTATTCCATTATTTCATGAAATAGTATTTTGACAATCTCTAAAATCCATTTTTTTTCAACTGATTTTTAACTTTAATTCCTCGTACTTAGCTGCCCGTCAGCCTAATCATTTGGAGTTAGTTTTCTTCAAACCTTAAATTTCCTTGTGTAAATATGGGCTAGGATCTTAGAAAGACCTTCACAGAGGGCATCCCCCTTCTCTTCGGCCCATATCTCTCATATAGATAATTGGCCATCATAAATAGCACAACCCTATTACTTGAGATTCAAAAATAGTAAAAACTGGTCTCCATTCTGTAAACTTGTGTTGCAAGGTAGAACGAGATACTACAAAACTTAACCACCTTGAAAAGCTGACAATGAATTTTGAAAAGCCATAATTTTACTTCCTATCTTATAACAGTGTTTAATCTAGACCATTTTTAAGAGTACAGAATTGTCTTTTTTAAACTTGTTAAAATGAATCCTATTTATTAGGGTGGAGCGAAAAAAAATTTTTTTTGAAAATAAAAAACGGGTTGGTGCCAAAAGTTGCCTTTATACTAATACACCAACTGCGTGAAATTTTACCGCTGAAAAAAAATGGCCTGAGTCTGCGCTTTTGCTCCAAAAATCGACATTTTTGGTAAAATTTGTCATTTTTTGACATTTTTTCAAAAAAAATTAAAAAACAGAGCTGGTTAGTATTTAAAAGTGTTGCTTAGACCTTTATATTTATCTGCTTAACATATTTAAACTATAAAACAATATGTTTATTCCCTATAGCTGGAGCAAAACAGGCTACTTTTAGTAAGAAAACAGCATTACCACTCTATTGGGTCATACAACGAATTGTTGTTTTTAATATAGCTCTTGTTTTCAAAACTACCTTGGACATGCGTCGTGGAGGTGGCTATATTTCTTATACCACCTGGCCCAAGTATTCGATCATCTTAGAACAGTTTTATTTATACATTGATTTGTGATTTTCTTTATAAAAATTTGGCATGTTTTCGATGCTTCCACCTTGTTCATCTGTTCTTTGCATCCACATGCTGCTGTAACAATCTTCAGGTATATTTTTACAGTTTATACAAAAAAATGGCAAGCAGAATAATGCACGGGAATCTATTAAAGGGATCTATTCGGCCATCTATTATATTTATCAAACTTACATTCAGTTGATGAATAGTGATTGGAAGTTCTGTTACCAAAACATTTTTTCAGTCAATTGTATTTTTTTACGTAATGATTTGCTTCAAAGATGATTTCAGATATTTCAACTATAAGTATGCCATCATTTATTCTAATTTTGCATTTTTTATATGTTGAGAAGGGAGCTGTTTAATGTGATGGTGATCGTCAGCGAGAATTGCAATAAAAATTTGTTCTCCATGTGTAAAGCAACCGCTGTTGTAAATAACTTTTTTGCATTAGTTTTATGCCGTTTTCTAAGTGTTTTCGTATCCAGGTAATTTTCTATTAACTTTTAGACACTCTTTTTATGAATGGACAACATTTGATGGTGAAATGTCCTGAGCATAATCATATAATGCATAGTACTTTATGAGGGAATGTACGGATTCTAATCGACTATAAGTGCTCATTTAAAATTAGGAGAATTTTATTTGTCATTGTGAACCATTTTGCATGGGGTAAGCTTAGAATTGTGTATAATATTGAATCATTCGCTACTTCAACTCCAGTGAATTTCCTCTGCGCCAATTATTAGAGAAGTCGATATAAAACGTTCTAAGCTACATGGATTCACTGGATCAATAAGGAAAATCTTTGTCTACGTACTATTCACTTCCTATTGCAATTTTTTTTTTATAAAATAAAGAATAATTTTGAAAAATTATTTTCTCAAATTGAGAAAAAGATACTCAGAACAGACTAGAAATTTCTGTCAGAGATTGCAAAGCTAATTCATAAAGAAAGCTATTTCTCTATTTATAAGAATGGGGAATAGGAGTTTAGAAAACATCTCACACAAAAGTTAATAAAATTTTCCGCCTTATATAAGCACAGATTGGCAATCAGCGTCTATATGCTCACTCACAAAATGTATAATCCAAGTTTATACCGCTGGATGTTTTATACCAAATGTACTACACACCTAAATAATAGATCTAAAATCTTATTAGAAATTACTGGACTAAGGAACAATACAGGAAACAACATAAAGCATACTAAAACTTCTTTAGAAATATTGTTGTTTTACACCCAAATTTTGTTTGCAATCCTCTGTGACGATCGTCATAATATTAAGCAGCCAGCTTCTCAAAATATATTCAATGTAATAAGTACAGTAAATGATGACATACTAAAAATTGAATTCATACAATCAATTTTTAGGAAAATCATTATATATAAAATACAATTGATTGAAAAAATGCTGTGGTAACAGAACGTCCAATCATAATGTATTAATCGCATGAAAATTTAATGAAGATAATAGACTGCTGAATAGGTTCAATTAAGAACATACCCAATACATTACTCAGCTTCTCTTCTGTAATACATGGTATAAAAATATACGTGCAGCAGGTCACACCAGCAATCCAAATCATCCAAAGTCAGTGAATACAAAGAAGAGATAAATTACTTTGATATATAAAAAACTTATACTCGTCTTCGGGAAAAAAGCAACAATTCAATACATAAATAAAACACTGGGCCTAGATGATTGGGTGGTTGAGACAGGTGGGATAATGCAACCACCTCTATGAGTTATATACACAGTAGTTTTGAAAGCAGCTAGGTAAGAAATGCATTCAAAAGAATATTTCGTTGTATGCTCCAACAGAGAGGTTAACGCTGATTTTTCACAAAAAGTTGTCAGATTTTCTCCAATTATACAGACTACAGATATTGTTTTATAGTTGAAATATGTTAAGCAGATAAATATAAAGGTCTAAGCAACACTTTTAAATACTAACCAGCTCTGTAGGAATTTTTTAATTTTTTTGAAAAAATGTCAAAAAATGACAAATTTTACTCAAAATTTCGATTTTTGGAGCAAAAGCGCAGACTCAAGCCATTTTTTTTTCAGCGGTAAAATTTCACGCAGTTAATGTACTAGTATAAAGGCAACTTTTGGCACCTACCCGTTTTTGATTTCAAAAAAAATTTTTTTTTGCTCCACCCTACTATTTATAGTGTAAAGATTTTCACATTATTTGTTATTTCTAAATTCATGTGCTTGAAATTTTGCAAAAGTTATGCAACTTCCTCATTTTGTTTTGAAAAAATACAAGAAACCACTAAATCATGCTGATTTATAAGTCATAAAACATTTCTAAATATATTGCTGAAATTTTCACTATAATTAGTCTTGTGGCCAAAAGTGGAGCATAATGTTGTGCCCTTTTTGGCCACACCATGGCCATAACTGGTACACATAGCAAATTTAAAGTACCAGTTTTGCCCACCCCTACTTTAAGCTGTAAAAATAATTAATTTAAATATGAAATTGCAACAGAGAGAAAGCCTACTTCATAAAGCTTCATAGCAATTTGTTTCAGAACAAATAAAGTGCGATAAATGCCTAATATTGAAAGATTATGAAAACTTGTTACCTAAGCAAAAACCTTAATATATGTGATTGCACACTATAGTTTTACACATTTATTTTATTTTTTTTTCTTTTTGCAAGTCATTTTTTATCAAAAAATAAACAAATGGGATTGGAAATGATAAAAGAGTGTTAGATTAAGCAGTAAGAATGCATATAATTTGTTAAAATCAATTTACAGCCTAAATAGAGGGTAAATCGTTCCAATGTGGCCAAAACTTGTGCAGTTGCCAAAACTGGAGCATTCACCCTACATCTTTTAATTATCTTTTGTTGTAATTTTCCAACTGATTGAAAAAGTGTCCAGGTCAGGATGCGAACTAAGCAGTCTTTCGCCCAAATTGTCAATATTTCGGCGACTGAAATATCCTGGAAGAATCTGACGCACACAATTCACACAGTGAATACGAACGCATACTTATCATTATTATATATAACCCTATGTAATAATACTTTAATTTTTTTTCAAACTACCCGTATGATAAATGCATACTATTCGTATGAGTATATAATGATATTTCTCCGAGTGAATTGTGCGTGCTAAGCTGCTCTGTTGGAAGAGCATTGGCAGCATTCATCGAGGGTGTCTAGTTCGAATCCTAACCTAAACACTTTTTTACTCATTTTAGAAAATTAATATTCGTTTGATTAATTTACCAATTAAAATCATTCTGTTAAATATAATATAGAATTATCTTTTGATAAAACTACGTGAAGTTTATGCGCAATATTCGTAATATACAGATTTTATTTGAAAATCGAGTACAAATGAAGATGAGGCAATTAGTTCTAGTATTACGCTTAGTTATTTTCTTACTATAGTGGCCTGTGCGCATGTATGATTACACCAAGGTTTAAATTCGTAGTTAAACTCATATATATATATTGTATATGTCATATAGTATAGATGTGCCGGTAAAGGACATCCTTAAGGAATTGTTTTTAAAAAGTTTTCTAATTAATAGTTATAATTATTAGATTTCATTTTTTTTGTATTAGATGAATCTATTAATAATATTTAAGTATTCTCAATCTCACTTCCCAATATTAGACAAAATTTTATTGAAAATAATAGAAATACATCAAACACTAAAAATTTCAGCAATGTACATCCCACAAAAGTGTACATGGAATTGTTTTTATGACAATTTAGAACCAGGATTTAATGAACACATGCTATGAAACAAAATTGTTATTTTCAACACAATTTAACAATTAAGATATCAAAAATCAATAAAATAATGCGATAATTACTCATTTTTTAAAATCAATAATTGTTATTACCACAAAATCAATATCTTAGTTATTTTAGATACATGGTTTAAAATAATAAATGTCATGGAATGACAGTTATCAAATTTTTGGGATTATGAGAAATTCAGAAAGGTAATAAAAAAGTTTTACAAAAGTATTTTTGCAATATTAGTGCATAAATTAGTATATTTATCACTATTTTCAACAATTACACAACCCCAAACTCCTTTATATATTAATTATAACGTTAACTTTTGATTATGTGTATATTTTTTAATTTATTAAAATGTGATTTTAACCATGTAATTAAAAAAATGTGATTAAAGTGCATTTTAAAAATAATATTATTAACTATTTTCAAATCTTTGACATGCTGTTCCGTATTTCAACAAAATAAATGTTAAATTTATTGAATTTACTAAGGTAAGTGAATTCAAAAACGTTAAATTAATATGATACTTATTCATTTTATAACATGTTTTTTAGGAAATTAACAGAAATCATTATAAAAAAGCAGGAAAAATAACATTTTCTTACCTCTTTCTTATCGGCATTATTCTCTAATTCCAGTTTCATAATCCAAATAGGGAAGATAATTTCGAAGTCGGAATGTCCGAATGAAGTACAATGACATTGGCGCGCTCATATTAACGAAACGCCACTGACATAGTATTTTTTAGGACCGATATTTTATATAAAATGTTACCTGATCGCATTTCTGCATAACTTTTTAAAAATTTTCAACTTACGTACTAAATATACACACATAACATCATAACAAAGTTACTAGAGAAGCTGCCTAATATTCTAAAGAATAAATACACTAGTGTCAACTATTCTGGTCGTTGCCAAACGATATTTTTTAAGCAGGTGATTTTTTGTTATTATTGGTTGTTTGAGCTTCGAAGATTTATAAGTTGAATGCGCATGCGCATTAGTTTTATGAGGGTATCCCTAATTAAAATTTTGAGTTAAATTTTTTTTTCACTCATTTCTATTTTACTTTCAATTAGTTTCGAAATACAGTGGAACCTTTATTTAAAGAAGCCCATATTTTATGAAATTATCTACTTTTTTAATTTTCTGTTGAACCTTCATTTAGAACGCAATTAACATTTAAATTAATATTCATATTAAAAAAAAAAATTCTACTTAGCAAAATTTATTGCACTTCCGTGCGTGCACAATATTCAAAAGGATAGATTGCTGTTAAGATTGATTGGTGAATATATTTCAGCGGATTGTATGAATTGAAATTATGTATTTATTTTATCTTTTAAATAAAAAGGAAAAAATGCGAAAATTTTTCGATATGCTAAGAAAGGGATTCTAGTTCCACGAAAATATTATAGGTCCATTCTCTGAATACTTAAAAAAGATGCGAAAGTGTTTATGAGTGTATCTTTCATAAAAGATCGCACACAAAGTAATATTCCAATTTTTTTTCTTAATTTTTTGATTTGAAATACAAGAGAAAACGAGAAATAGAACGCTGCGATTCAGTTTTTGTTTCCCTTCCTTTATTACGTGGTTTTTTAGATATTATACACTGTTAAAAAAATTCTGAAATTCACGAACATTTTTTTCCTGAATTTCACAGAAAAGCTCCCTTTTAACAACAAAAGGGTATTTTCTGTTACAAATCACAAAATTCCATCATATTTCCTGAAAATAACGAAACGGATGGAAATAAAAACAAAAAACGGAGACACTCCGTTGTGCGGGGAGCTCCGTGGCCGAGCGGTCAAGGCACCATACCGCTAATCGCCTGAGAGCGCAGATTGTGGGTTCGAGTCGCATTGGCGCCATGGAATAATGAAACATAAAAAATTCATTTTAAATTACATTTTTTTCTGTTTATTTTTCTCTTTTTTTCTTATTAAAAATCTTTTAATTTATTAGCCGAAAAATAAATAAAGAAATAAATAAATAGTGTACGACACTTTAAAAAAAAGTCTGTATATATATTGTAAAAAAATTGTTAATAAAAATAAATTTATAAAAAAAACAGTGGTTTTAAACAGTGATTTTTTTAATTTAAACTTTTTAAAAAATTAAAAATGATTTTAAAAATAATAAGTATTATGCATCAGTCTAAAATAATCCATTTACAAACATTCTAAGGAATATATTTGAAAAGAAATCTTTAAAAAGCACAGCCCCACCAGTGGCCGAGAGTTTCGGACCTCTCAACTGGTAGACGGCAGGTGCTGGGTTCGAACCCAATCGCGGCTGTCGGCCTAACCGTTCGGAGTTTTCCGTGGTTTTCTTCGAACCTTGCGTAAATACGGGTTAGGTTCCCTTAGAAAGACTCCCACGGAGGGCACCCCCCCCTGGTCCTATATCCCATTAGCGTAGATAATCGGACGACAAAAATCAACCAACTTTAAAAAGCACAACAGATTTTCCCACTAACTCATAAAAGACATACTTTGTACCGTTTAGCATCAGCAACTTTGGCTCTGTTCGTAAGAATTTATTCCGCAGTCTGAAGGTCCCGAGTTCGATCCTGAGGACGGCGTGAACTAAATTATCCAAAGTAACAATTAAGTAAAATAACATAGCAGCTTAAAATCCCTCGGTGATTTCGAATTCTTTGAAGATTAATCAGTAAATCATTTTTAAAAATTATATTAAATTATTACTATTATAAATCAAACTTTGTAACGGAAAGTTACTGATTCTTACACCGGAGTTTTCCCTTCTTGTATTTCCCACAACGGAAAATCTACTAACGGAACGGTAAAAGTTCGGCTACATTGCTGCCGGTAGTTTCACCTGGAATTCACAGATTTATTTTTAACAGTGTACTAATGATTTTTTTTTTTATGTGGCTATATTGCATAACAAAAATTACTATCCAAATTAAAACACAGTTTTATAATATTTCCATTTTTATTTGTAGCTTACTATATAAATTTCATGAATTTTCGTGGATTTCTATTCAACTATATTTTTTTCAAAACGAAGCAATTAGTGTAACGAGAAATTTCCTTAAATGGAAGTTTCACTGATAGGTTCATTGCTGGGTGCTTAGTTTCATATGATGGGAGGTTTATCTCACATATGTGATATGACGTACACGTTACACGCAGTGCATGTAACGTGTGACATACAGCGATTGCACAATATTCTTCTGAAATGCCAGAAAACATGTTTTTTGCCAGTAAATAACATGGTTTGAAGAATTTTTGTAATTTTCTAAAGTTTTCTAAGAAAGTCACATCTGAGTCACAATGTGACGTCACTGAGTGGTGGTAATTTGGTCACAGATGTGATGTGACCACAGTGACTCGCAGTGACGTCATTGTGACCATGCATGCTATGAGGGATCTTTTGAAGAATTTTTGTATATATTTTTTAATTTTCTAAAAAGGTCACATTTCAGTCACAATGTGACGTCACTGAGGGGTGGCATTTTGCTCACAGATGTGACGTCACATTTCAGTCACAATGTGACGTCACTGAGCGGTGGCATTTTGGTCACAGATGTGACGTGACCACAGTGACTCACAGTGACGTCACTGTGACGTCACTGTGACCATGCATGCTATGTGGGGCACTACAAGCATTTTGAATACTACAAAATTCTGGCGTTTTATGCATACGAATAATAAAATAATGTATAATGCACACAAAAACCAAAAAAATTATCGTTAAAAAACATTTAAATGATTTGTTTACCTACTGTGTTTTCGCAAATGAAAGATAAATCTTCGGTTCTATTTTGTGCAAAATAGTAAAAAGTAAAGGAGTCAATTTACACGCGAGTTTTTTTTTTTTTTTTTTTTTTTTTGCAGCACTTTCATTTGAAAGTTAGATAGTCAACTTATATGAGAGTATATACGATATTTTGATATTATTTAAAATATTAAAATTCTTTGTTGGCACTGTAACAGAGAATATCATATGGCATTAGTTAACTCTTTTTTATTCTTGGCATTACAAAAATGGGTACTTCTAGCCTTCTAGGTTATCCCGTCAACCAAAAAATTATCGCCAAACTATAAGATTAAGTGCCAATAATGGATGATCGTGAATGTCACATTCAATGACATTAAATACGATTCACGTTTTTAAAATGTCATTAAGTGATTTTTATTTCGGCTTTTTAATTGTATTTTTATTAATATTCTAAAAATTATTTGTTTTTTTCGTTATTTAAAATAAAAATTTTGTCAATATGTATAATTTGGCTATTAGTTTGGCGATTTGTATAATTTGGCGAAACCCCAAATATGTTTTGTTATCCTTTCAATTGATGATTTTTCAATAAACATCTATATGCATAGATATATGAAATAATATTTTTATTCAACATATATTCTATACACTCATACATAAATAAATGTATGTGTATGTACGGCAGTATATGTCTGCGAAATCCTTTAAAAACTTCGAATGAACCGAAGTAATACTAACGTTGCTATATCTGAAAATTCTATGTCCAATCAACATGAACACGTTTAAAAGAATTATTTAGCCGAACTCAAAAAATTTTGATCCGAAACCGAAGGACGTCGATCCGAATCCATTTCCAACTCATAATAAAAGAAAAAAAAGAAGCAAATAGGCAAATTCTACGTAAAAAATCCATTAATCTAAATTAAGGGGATGTCCTCCCATTTCCCCCTTTTTTAGACTTATCCAATGAACTCGCAAAATAAATCATGGAGGTGCCCTCATCAGAATGACCCTATATTTAAAATTTGAATGAAATCTGATAAATCTGTATGAAAAACCCATTTATCGAAATTAAGGGTGAAGGATTAGCCCCCATCCCCCTCTTTATACTTATCCAATAAACTTCCAAAACTAATCATGGTGGTGCCCTCATCAGAATGATCCTATGTCTAAGATTTGAATAAAATCTGATAAATTCTGCATGGAAAACCCATTTATATAAATTAAAGGGTAGGGGCACTAACCCATTCCTTCTTTTTATACTTATCTAATGAACACTTAATATTAATCACGTAGGCGCCTAATCAAAATGATCCTATTTCTAAATTTTGAACGAAAAATGATATTTCTGCATGAAAAACCCATTTATATAAATTAAGGGGAGGGACATTAGCCTCCGTTCCCCCTCTTATACAGTTTGATTGCAGTCAAAAAACTAATCAGGGAAGTGCCTTATCAGAATATACCTATATTTATAATTTCAAGCGAATCGGATGTTTTTATCATGAGTTATCACATAAGCTCTCAGGCTTTGATAGACTGTGAGCTAAAAAAAATCATATTTGTTTTTAATTGTTTTTTTATTTATTTTAAATATTCCTCCAATTTCCTTTCGAGGTTTATGTACTTATGTGCGCTAATGGACGAACTGCCACTGAAGGAAGGGTTGCTACAATTAATATTCTATTGTTTTAAGCCACTTTCATTTAGACAATATCCAAATTATCTTGAAATATGCCTCTACGCCCATGTATTCCCTATGATTGCAATATACCCTGTACGTCTACGTGTTCTGGTACAGCTACAATACGTCCTCTACGTCCGCGTGTTCTGGTGCGCCAACTGGCGTATATTGGCGTATGCCAGTATAATAAGCTAAAAAACAATAACTTAAATCAGATTTACTTTTTTTTAAATAAATTATTTCGTTTATATACACATTTTGGTCCCGCCGTCTAAATTCTTGTATTCGGGAATACAATTCTGATGTCTACTTTTTTTTAATTTAATTCATTGTTACTACCGAAGCAATTTTTACATTTCTAAAATGTTAAGAGCATTTTTAAATGGAAAGCATTTTTTTAAAGACTAAGATATTATGTTACAAGTACATTACAGTTTCTATCTTTTTACTAAATCAAGCAATTTAAGATGAAAATTTTGAATTAAATCTGAAAACTTAGTTTTATGACTAGCAGAGATTACATGAATTCAGCGATATTTATTTCTAGAGTAAGCTGCAGATTAAGATGTCTGAATATATCTCGAATAGTTTGGCATATTTTCCATTATATGATACCGTTTTCCACTTCTCAATAGCAAAATATTTAATCAAATATAAGTCTTTGTAGTTTTTATGAAAGTTTTATTACACGCTCTACTTGCTTTAAATAGTTTTTTCTTACCTCTATTTTCAAATCTTTTTCAAAAATCTTTTAATCTTATCAAATTCTTCTTTCGTGTTTAACGGGATCTGATTTAGACAAGCATAAAGTTTTTTCATTTTTTTTCTTAGAACATTGTGCTTTGATTATATTTTGAATGTTGAAGGATTAAAGGAAGATGAAATTTTGTGATTATTTTTTCCCGTCTAATTTCGCAAATGTTCCCAAAAATGTATAAATAAATCTCATAAATATTCTTAAAAGTATTTTTATTTTTTAACAACTTTTTCGATTTATAAAACTAAAAGCTTAGTGTTAAGCTGAAACTCGATTTTTATTTTAAGATAAGTGGTTTCAAATTCAACTTAAACGCTGATTTTTAACATTTTTCCAAGATAGGTTAAAAATGTTTATGACTTTAGTTCGTCTTTTTCTCTATTCTTCCGTCCGTGCTCTAACTCTTGTAAATATATTTGGATTGGTGCAGTTTTATTAGGTTATTGACATTTACTATAGGATTAAATCTGAAGACTGCAGTATTTATAATTCATTTACAGGGGCAGCCAAAAACATTTCGTTACGTTACGATCAATGACGGAAGAATAGTTGCAAGCAGTGTTCTCACTGACATTTGACCAACCCTCGTAATTTGGCTAATTAAAAATAAAAAAATATTCACCAAATGAAAAAAGTATTAGCCAAGTAAATTCACCGTGTATCATTAATATATATATATCTTTAATCTTTTTATGTACCCCTCCCCCCTTTTTTTCAATATGTTCTAAAACAACCTAAGTTTTTATAACTGTGACAGCGATTGTTATTAAAATAATTTCAACTATCCGCTACAAATATAAAAAATATGAATATATATGTATGCATATGTATGAAAAAGGAAAAAGAAAAACAGAAAAAGCAAAAATTAAGCACTATCAATTTGGCGAATCTAATCGCTTGTTTCCTCGCCAAATGAAGAATTTAGTCGCAGTTTGTCGCATTGATGACTGACAGCAAGAACACTGGTTGCAAAGGCATTTTAACCATGTTGCGCCATTTCAAAGATAATGAAATTGATATGCATTTATGAAATGCTCTAATGTAGTGACACATGCATTATGTGAAATATAGGGTGGAATACTTTTCATTTTTTATTTACAGACCTACACAAAGAATTTCATTACATAATGCTCTACTGAGTTAAAAGTGTTTGCAGCGTATTTTAATAATGCTATATTATTTATAATGTACTGAAATTTATACATTATTGAGGTTTGCTACAGCATTATACTTGCTGTAAAATATGACGTGCTTAGCTTTTATCGTTCATTTACACACTGTAAAAAAAAAAAAAAAAAAAAAGGAACGTTCCTGGAAAGTAATTGGGCTGCTAATGTGCCTATTTTATACAAGTAACATTCCTAGCAAAAAACAGAAACCTTTTATATGAATTCAGGAAAGTTAATATTAAAAGCCAGTAACGTTCCTGGAAGGTTTCTAGGAAGGTTTCGAATTCTTCAGAACTGCCGCGGTGAGCTGCCTATCTTCGTCCACGACCTCTATCTATGTCCCGAACAGGCATGACTCTCTTGCGCGAAGCGCTGTCGCTGGTAAGCGATCAAGAGTCAAAAGCCTTTACTTACGACCCGTATGCCTTAGAATCTAAATAAAAAAGAAAAAAAAAGAGAAAATAAGAAACCGGACGCTTTCGGCCTCGCGTAAATTAAAGATGTGAATTTTGCACAATTGGAATCCATGCCAGATTATCGTATTGTAATGTTTTTTTAAAGAACTTCAAATGCGGTAATCAAACCAGTTGTGATTTATATAAACATTAAGATAAACACTGAATATTTATAAAAGAGTGTACATTCATTAGATAATTCTACACTTCTCCATTAATATAATGTTGCTGAAAAAAATCTTTTTAATTGAAAATAGTTGTACTTTTTTTTAATATTTAATTTATCTTAATATGATTGTCAGCTGACAACGTGACAACATGGAAAAGTATTTTTTTTTGGAAAAAATATCAGTTATACATTCAAATAAAGTTTTGAAATTTATTCATAGCGGTAGCGGTATTAGCTCCGTTCCAGCAGTAAACAGCCGAAAAGCTTTCGCTACTGACAGTAAGCTTTTTTGATTATAATAATTTCGGTGGTTTTAGCTCGTAGTTCGATAAAACGTTCGATGTCTTTAACACTTGTGTTTTCTGTGTATTATTTTATTTATTTATTAAGGAATTTTCAATTTCATTGCAGAATGTTAGCCGGAAAAAATACTGGTCTATTTATATTTTTAAAATCTATTTCTATTTTTATCTTTTGTGATCGGTTGCAAGTGATAGAAACAAAATTATGCCTGAAAATTATTTTAAAAACCATAAAAAATCGATAAATTGCGATACAGTTTTTAAACAAATATCATTTGGAAGAAAATTCCCCCCCCCCCCCCCCCATTCGATGGTGCAAAAATTCAAATTGTACGATATTTGGGAATTTGTGAATTAAAAATTATTACTTCAAAACAGAAACTATAAGTCAGATGCTGCCACTGAAAATGTGATGTAAGCTTTACCCATAGACATGTTTTACTTTAAAATATAGATTTAACGTTGACATTTTGGCTACAAAGTTACAGCGTTTTCAAATTAAAAGTTGAATGTTGAAGTCAAAATACAAACATCATAAATCACATTTCTGACATTCTTTGATGTTACAATTGACAATATGAATCATTCATGACTTGCAATGAAGTTATTGCAATGCCTTTCTCACTATTTTTACTGCATGAGATGACTTGAGGGTGGCAACTGGCGATTGATGTTCTTATCTGACTGTTTTTTCTATATCAGCCATAGAACATGCCATTTCACCCGAACTACAGTGATTGCTTGTTTCTTGTTTGTTGTAAACATACAGGTAAGACACAATTTAGTTGATCAATTTCGTAACTTGCGAAATAATTATAAGGTACCAGTTGAATGACTGCATGAAAAATGGACAGAAGTACTCCTTACCTCCTTGCCGAAATTTCAATTTAGATTGATTAAGGAATTGCCATTCAGCGGCCATTTTGATCACCAGTTTTTTTATCCTTGAATTTCAGTATATGGGGGTTATTAAAGATCAGACTTACAGGCCGCAGCTTCAAAAATCCATTCCCGAATTGAAATCATGAATAAACAGTGCACTTGGTTATTTGTACTTGCTTTGATCCAAGTGAACTTGTTAACAAACTAAAATGAATAACGTATTTTCAAAAAGAATATTTATAGAACATCAAAGTGCAGCCAAATTGAATTTTTTTTAAATTAAAATTTGTGAGTTTCTCTATCTTATAAGCATTTGCACTCTCATGTTAGGCTGTATAATTGCTCATGATAAACCATTTTTTTAGCTTAAGGAACGTTTGCAAGAATATATTACTTAAAATGATCGAATGCATGAATATTTACTGAAATATGTTTTCATTCTATAGATAATAAATATGCCTGATTAATTCTTTTTAAAAATTTCGTGATGAATTTTTTTTTGTAAGAATTCAAGAACTACGACAACAAATTATTTGAAGCATTCTCATCAAATGATATTTATACTAAAAATACACTCCTTCTGTGACGCTGCTTGAGGTTTCAATGAAACTTCAATATATCATTGGAAATCTATAAAATATCATTGTATATATATGTTTTTTCAAGTATTTTCTTTCGGCAGGTTTAAAATTAGGCGAAAAAATTACCATTATCTGATTTAGAGGATTTTTAGGTGTATGAAAGAGGTCAAAAATTCCAGATTCGGCTCGATGTAAAAGTTCGTTTCTGGGAACAATTAAGTTTTGTTCCGATCTATCTCAATTATGTGGAATAAAATGGAAGTCTGATCCTGGCCTGGCCCGAGTCTGTTGAAAAAAATAAACAAGAAATCATATACGATGTCTCTGTCCGATGCCGATCTCTACGTTGGACATATTATATTTCTGTATTGATGTTATTGAACTATCATCGAGTCGTGCAATATATTTATGCTTATTCTTGTCCCAGCCGCATGTATTGTAATCTCTTCATATTTTATCGGCTTATTTCGATCCCTTTTATAACGCGTCAGTCGACCCACTAAATTTTTTTTAATCAATCCGGCCTGTTAAAAAAAAAAAAAAAAAGTTTTTATTTGAAAATCGGCCGTTATGTTATCAGCTCGGAACCAAGCAGATCTCTACTGAAGATCGATTAACTTAAAAATGTTTGAGTTTTTAATAGAACAGTTACAGATAGAATGAAATATCTAAATAATTATATCTTTTTAAAAAGTAAATATTATGAACGCTTTGTATGTACTTAGCAAAGAATTTTTTAATCACATATCATTAAAAAGGCATGCATTCATTGAAGGAAAATTCCGTCTCTTTGTTATGACTAGGTCATTAAAGAAATTGAAAAGCAGTTTTTCTTTCAACGAGTATTCACTCTTTCTCTCTTCGAAAGCGTCTCTGTTAATAAAGTACTTCAGCAACGAAACCATCTTTTCGTATCTCAAGCATTATCTTTTCACTGCAAGAAATTTTTATTTGCATTGTAGCTTTTGTATGTGCTGAGAGAACAAAACTAACTTTGCTAATAAAAACTTTTGTTGACATTGTTCACTATTTTCCTTTGTTAATTGAGACTAGTTCTAAGCAATCGGTAGTTATTTTAAGGTTCGAAATGATTCTATTTTATTTTCTTGAAAAGCTTTCACATACGTGAAAGGAATTCTGTAAATAAAAGATTTCTTTTTCTTATCATTTTCGTATGAAAAAACATGTTTTATTCACATGCGCTTAGTGCATACATGATTTTTATTATATATTATTTTTTGTGTAGAACATTCTGCGTAGGTAAATTAAAGTCATTAGGAACTGTTTTTTATAGCAATAATGAAGATGCATATTTATATCCGTAACTGTATGTCTGTGTGTTTGTAGTACCATGTTCTTGAAAAATCGCTGTATATAGAACTAGAAGATTTGGTTGAAATAACCTTTTCAGACACATATATATATGAAATAACTCATTTCGAAGCTAATTTTTGAATTAGTTTTTTTAAAATATTATTTTAAAATAGTTTGAGCGTTTCACGACATATTTTGCACGCTAGTGAATGTTCTGGTTTCAATCGTATAGCCCAATAGAGTAAATTTTATTCTCTTTTCAATAAAGTTTATTCGAAATTCGTCTGTCTATATTTAAATATTTAATAAATTTCTTTTTACAATTTTTACAGTTTTTTAAAAAATATTTTTAAGGTTTCGTTCTGAAAAAATAAAAACAGAACCATTGTAAGATCACTCCTGTGTCTGTCTTCACAGCCAGTTTACTCTTGAACTATGGAACATAGAAAGTTGAAATTGTGGGAAGTAATAAAGAATATCTATACACACATTTTCAGATTATTAAACATTCACAAATACATTCTGGGAAAATGTAGAGGTTTTAATTAAATTATTTGAAAAAAAAAATCTCTTCTTTGTAAGCCGTATTGAGTACCGTATGTAAGCTTCATAACGCCAAACTCAAAAATGAATTTCTTTTAATTTTTAGTAATGTATTTTCATCGTAATCGCCAGAAATATTGTGTAAAAATATATTCCTCCCCTCATCTATTTTTGAATCTACTAAAACAATAAATGTGAAACATTTTGAGGTAGTAGACATTAATTTAAATCTTGCAGGAAAACTATAGCAATTATCCTAGACCACACACTTTTTCAGAAAAGCGTATTTTTCGATCACACATAAATTTCGATTTGCGGGCATTGAGCAAACATCCAGAGGAGCGCTGGAAGTACCTATAGTAGCAAAAGTACAAAATCATTGTTGATAATGATTTTCGAAAAAAAAAAATAGTCAGTAATTAGCTGAGATGTTAACCCTTAAAGACACAGACAGTATGGACAAACATACTGACAGAAGCGGAGTACTCTATAACAAGATAAGTCTAGATAACAATTTTTAATGATATATTTATATACTGTAGTACCCAGTAGCAGTATAAAAGGAAGAAACATAAAATTGTTAAAAACAGACTAATTTAATTAGAATTATTCACATAAATACAATTGAATTCGCAACTTGTTTGCATTGAGAATATATGTCTTCCGTATTTTCAAAAGTTAATTAAAGACCTATCTGGGAAAACGCGGCACGGACCAAGGTGGCGTTGCAACTTGGCGACCTCTTAGCTAAGTACGTATAGTAGAATGTCAAGTTTAAACTTTGAAAAAGAGTTTTGTTTTAGCCTCATTGGAAACAGATAACAGTATTACCATACTGAATTTAGTTATATTTAAATGCCAAGTGAAGTTTGAATCTTTGATAAGTTCATCATAAAGAGATTTTGATAAGATTATAAAAAATAGTATACAGAAGAGCAATATTTGATATTATTTAGGCTTCATATTGAGCTTTTATGATAGGAGAGAGGGGGGCACAGTTGGACAATTTTCACCTGTTTCATAATAAATAATGCTTACGTGATATATATGATTATTACTACGTAAGCCACATTTTAATCATCATAAAAAAGACGTTTTTATTAATGGAATGCGTCTTTTACCACGATTAGAAAAAAAATATTGAAAACAGAAATTAGTAATAATAACTCAAAAACAAATTGAGATACAGATTTCAAATAAAGTTCCTTTAAAAGTACGTTTCCCCCCCTATATGATGGTGTAAAAATTGAAAATGTGCGATGTTTAGAAGATTAAAAATATGCAGTACCGAAAATTGTAAAACTCAAATTTCATTTAAAATTTTTCATGATTGGTCCAGGAATATTAGTGTTTAATCCATGGCGTACGTAACTCTTTTATTACGTAAGGCACGTTTTGACCATCACAAAAATGATTTCTTTAATTGCTTTTTTATATACAGAATTTATTTATAAATCTTAAATTTTAATCTTAAAAAAATCAATTTCCCAATGGTCGTTAGAATTTGTTAAATTACATTTTATGTTATTATTTATCTCTTACTTAGTTGTCCCATACACCTGTCATATTCTCACGCACTTTGTTCAGCTTTTGTGTAGAATTCAGCTGTCTCCACTTTAATTTTCAAGATAAAGAGAAAAAAAGCTAGAACAATTCTCATAATTACTCACATTGTTGTTTCGATATATTTATGTATGTTAGTTGTTTGAAAAGTAAACATCTTTATTTTCACCAATATACTTTTATCTTTAAAATAAAAAGTAGTATAAAAATTAAAAATGGTCTTTTATATACTAAAGAAGAATATTGTTTAATTTAGATACATATAAAAATATTATAAGAAACGTAATACAAATGACGTAATGTAATTTGTTCAATTACATTTTTGAAAATTATTGTTTTACCTTTTCTTAGTTGTTCGGAACACCTGTCATGTTCTCACGTACTTTGTTTGTTCAGCTTTTGTGTAGAATTCAGCTGTCTTCACTTTAATTTAGGTGATTAAGAGAAATAAGCTAGAACAATTATCATAATTACTCGCATTGTTGTTTCTATATTTATATATGTTAATTGTTTGAAAAGAAAGTATTTTCATTGTCACCAATATGGTTATATTCTTAAAATGAAAAGTAGTATAAAAAATAAAAAATGGTCTTTTTTTATTCAGAAGAAAAATACAGTGAAATCTCTAACTAAAGGACATTCCGAATAAGGGACACCTCTATTTAAGAGACAAAAGTTCCGATCCCATAGCTGCCCTTTATTTGGAAGTTCCACAATAATAAAAACTCCGAATAAGGGACACCTTTATTTAAGATACAAAATATCCGGTCCCATAGGTGTCACTTATTAGGAGGTTTCACTTTATCATTTAATGTAGATACATATTAAAATATGATAAACAAACGTGATATAAATGAAAAAAAAAATGAGGGTATAATTGTTTTAAAATATTTTACCAAGAAGGATTTAATAATTTTTAATTTAAAACAGTGTTGTAATAGAATATTTTACTTTGGCAGGGATACTGAAACTCCGGTGTATGTGTACGCGGGGTGGGGGTGCACTGTGGGATATTGGAGGATGATTGCATTTCTAGATTGATAATAAATATAAATTTTCAAATCTTCCACGTGGAGAGATTCGATGCTCCGGGGAGAGGGTTCATCACCTCTCGGAGCATTAAAACTTATCAAATTATTTAACTTCGGGACATTTCGAAACTTGGCACATGTTAAATGTTTCCTGTTAAGGATCTTTCGACAAAAATGCAGGACAATTATTCAATTGAAAAACTTTTATTTAAGAGGAGATAAATAACATGATTTCGGTCTCCATATAAATTAAGGGCCGCGAAACTATATCTTAACAGGCGAGCGGTCGAAGCATAACTAGCTCTCTTAAATCTTACTAAGTCAAGACTGCCAAAAAGGGGCATAGCAAAAGGCGAGCCAAATTGCAAAGAAAAAGAGTTTCAGTTAGGTGCAAGGCCTGAAAGCATTTTCTGTAAAAGTCATACGAAGAACGTGCCATATTTGCATAGTTAATAAAACAAATGATAGCAAAGGCAACCCTAAGAATGTTTACAGGTAGTGTGAAACTAACATAAGACATATTTATAAAGATAATTTTCTCGCAGATGTAAAATGCCATGAAAAGGGCTCGAAGAGTCTTTAGGGTTCCACGTAGTACTGATTGGGAAACCCTGGGTTAGAGTGTTTGTGAAAAACATCAATACTCACAATGCAGTAGATACAGGATTGATTTAAAATAACTAAATTTCGTACCGATTTCAGGTAGCCCTTCAGGCTCCAAGTAATTTTAATTAACATCAATTGTTTTTAATAAACGACTGTATAGTTGTACTGCATTTTGACTACTTTCTATGCTTTCACAAAACTCCAAAAAATTTAGACTGCAAATTGAGTGGATATCAGTCCAAATAAGATAAATTCTTAAATCTATGTAAAGTGACCTAATAGTAATAAACATTTTGACGAAAACTGAAAAACTTTAGACTTTATCACAGTTAGCATAAAAAACGATTAAGTACAAGGAAAAGAATCGCAGAGGTAATTTATTGACTCATTTTCAATAATAACACTATGCAAATTTAACAAAGAATTTTAGGAATAAAATTCCCTTTAAAAAGCGGCATTTATTAAAACAAAGATTCTATTCTTTATTGTGGTCCACGCTCTTTAATTAAATTTTAAAAATAGTTTCCTTTTAATACGTACACACTCTTTCTTTTAAAAACTTCATCGACGAAGTATACGAAGTTACTCCCATTTATTTTTTTACTCCACGATAATTTTAATTGTAGCCTCTGTCTGTATAGATTAAGAAAATAAAGCCAATATTCTCTCTCTCTCCTAATAAAAGCTTTCGCGCTCGTCACTTAGAACTAATTTTTTAAAAGTAAAGACTTATCTTAAGTAGATAGTAGTTATTTTACGGTTTTGAAAAGCCTTTTTCTTTCTAGTTTGTTCGATAAGTTGTAAAAGACTTTGAAAACGGAAGAATATTTTTTTTTCCAATTCCTTTCGTCCTGAAACATCTGTTCCTTTCACATTACCAGTAGTTGTTATTTTAAGATATTTATCCTTATATTATCTAGCGAAAAAATTGATATCGTCAAAAGTTCTTTATTATTAAAAAATACCCGTTAATTTAAAAATGATATTTTAACACATTAAATAAATTTGGTATGAAAATCAATAGAAAAGGTCTTGTGAAAAATATAGCTAGTACATCTGCCAAAATATTCAAAATTGCCTGTAAGAAAAAAAAAAGTGTCCTTATATGGTAAATAAGTGCTGTAATATTTCATAGCAATATTACTTATTGCAAATTGAAGTATATTAAATAGTAAATGTATATTTTTACAATTAATATTTTAAGATTATTTTATTCATGTTTATCACCAATTTTCCTGAGTAATGTCGGATATTTTATAAGTTTTGTCATATTTATATTCTTATTGCTTATACTTTAATTTTTTTTTAGTGGAGATGATCATAATGTTATTTAGGTGGTACTTTTGAAGCTACTGTGAAAGACATCATTTTGAAAGAAATTTTCATTTGATATACACATATAAGTAGAATTGTCGTTATTCTGGTGTGCTTACTGTGGGACATTCTTTCGAATACATTGTAACTCCTACAGATTCAGTGCAACATATTAGTCGCGAGTTGAAATCGGTTGAATTCGATAAACATCTGATACTTTGTGCACGTTGGTTCAGGTCGTGAAGTGAACTTAAGGCAGTGGAATGAAAAAAATAAAAGGTTTCTCCAGGACGGAATAATGAGTCATCGGATGCCTTCATAATTTTATTAACAGCATACGATCGAAAACATTTCCCATAATCCACTGAGAAGTTTCGGTCTTATGATGATTAAAAATCATCGTTGATTTTGGAAGAAATTAGAATAAAAAAAGCTATTGTCATCAGAAACTATCAGACAGCCTAGATGTTGTCAAGTGAAAAATTGACAAAAATCTATGTGCTTACACCATTACATGTTTTGTCCAAGCCTCACATTAGCATAAATCATGACGTCGCGCGCGCTCTGGCCAGTAGGGAAAATTAAAGACACGCCTGAAGACTACGTCAGATACAATGAGAATAATTCTATAAAGAGTTCTGTCAATTTGGAAGCGAAAAAATTTTGAAGTAAAATTAACCCAGCGCAGAAAAGATTCTCGAAATAAAACAAATACAAAAAAAACCTTAAAAAAAAAAAAAAAAAAAAAAAAAAAAACATTCGAATTTACACTAAACAATATAAACAGTAAAAAATGATGATACAATTTAGAAATAAACTAAAAGCTTCATATATTTAAGATAATAATTAATTTACGGAAAATTTAGTAGAATTAAAGATAGATATTATGAAAGAATAGGAAATTAGTGAATATGCCAGCAATTTAGCATAATAAAAGGAAATATCGCGAAGGAAAAGTTAATGCATAGTTATGCATAGTCTCCCATTTAGTTAAAGGTGTATTAACTATTTAATCTCAGCAGTACCAACCCAACTCGTAGATTAGAACCCAGACATTAATTGACCCAAACCAGACATTAATTGACTAAAGAGCAAATCTGAAAAATCAGATTGCATAAATAATTAAACAACAGCATATCGTAGTTTAAAAACAATAATGTGTCAATCGAAGTGAATACAATCCTTCCATTTATGGATTCAGTGAAAATTAACCACATAAATTGTAGAAATCTTGGTTTTTCTCCGTCAAATAAATGACACACACCTTCAATTCCAACTTCTTTATTATATGATCATCGCTCAAAATGGAGGAGTACTCTGAAAAAAGAAATTAACTTGAAAATATTACAATTCTATTGGCTGTTCTTCTTTCGTGTTACAGTTACATTTCAACAGTTAAAAATCAATAAAAAATTCCCTTAAGACACAGTGCAAAATTAGGAAGCAGGACGTTTCGGTCCCGCCATTTCGGTCCCGCCGTTTCGGTCCCGCCGTTTCGGTCCCGAGACATTTCGGTCCCGAGACGTTTCGGTCCCAAGACATTTCGGTCCCGAGACGTTTCGGTCCCAAGACATTTCGGTCCCTGGCCATTTCGGTCCCGAGACATTTCGGTCCCGAGACATTTCGGTCCCGAGACATTTCGGTCCCGAGACATTTCGGTCCCGAGACATTTCGGTCCATGGTCATTTCGGTCCCGAGACATTTCGGTCCCTGGACTTTTCGGTCCCTTCTCCAGCAAGCTGAAATTTTGTGCACGGGAAATATCTGACATAATTTTATAAGGAACATTTTAGAGTGTTGAATTCAGGGGCAGGTCATTCCCCCCGGAGCTATCAATTATCCCCCCCCGGAAAATTTGAAATTTTGTGTTTTCAGCGGTAAAAAAGTGTAATCCTCCCCCCGGAGCCACAGAAGTCCCTCCCGGAGAAAAGTGTCTGAATTCAACACTGATTTTTTAACTGGAAGTCGCATAAAATTTTAGTGTAATGCGATTAATTAGAAGTAACAAGTACCCCAAAACTTGATCAATTATTTAGAAATCGATGGAGATTTCTGAAAAAAATTCACAGATGAATGGCATTTTTTAAAATTGCCAGAATGTTTTGAATTCTTGAAAGAGGAAACGGGGAAGCTAACTTGGAAACTGATAACTAAATTTATAAAAGAACCCAATTAACTTATGATATTAACACACCCCATAATAGTTGTAAAATTTTAACTTCTGAGATGCATGTTTCCTCTCCAGGGAGACAAATGTTTTTAAATTGCCAGGAGAAAAGAAAGAGTTATTGTTATATGGAATTTATATTCTGACACTTAGCATATTATAGGATTTCATCGCTGAATCCAATTTTCAGAATTATAAGTGTTTCATTATTTTGCACCTCCGCCACTTCCCGCATAGGAGCAAAAATCTTGAAATAAATAAAAAACATCTGCATCTGGTGGTATTTTACCCCCTGTGCCAAAATTATCATTGAATCCTCTTTTTGTTTATAGCATTTTTTTATATATTGTTTTTGGTTACTAGCATTTATTTTCCTTTTAAACTTTTCCGTTTTTAAATTAAGAAAAGAGTTTCCAGATTGCAACACGTGGAGGTAGTTAGCATTGCAATTATTTTATTACATAAATATATGACACGAGCAGAAATAATTATTAAAATGATTTGTAACCTATTTTTTTTTTTTTTTACATTTTAGAAAAATGAATTACATCTTGAATTATTAGCAATTATTTTTTCATGACAACAGTTCTTTTTTTATTGTTATTATTACAATCTAGAATGTTTATTATATTGACGCTTCCCTGTTTTTATTAATGTTTTCCAAAATAACGGCAACAGCAAAAAAAATATATTGCCATACTTTTATGCATATATCACATTTATACAACACATCTGTTAAATTTTCTAAAACCACTTAAGGAAACTAATTACAAAATTATTAATGTAATGCGTATTGAAATTTGTCATTTCATGTAAAGCTGATATTATTATATAAAATGATTATTTTTAGCATTAAAATATAAAAACCCTCATAAAAAATATGAAAAAAAAACCTTCTGTCAAAGTAAGTTAAATTAAAAAAGGTAACTTAAAATATTATGTCTAGGTGGTAAATATCTTATCTAACAATCTTATTTAGTTATGTTATAAGTTTTGAATATTTCAATGTCATTTATAAGCTGTAATAATAAAGATAAAAAATATTCCATTCTATTTTTTATACTGGTTTAATTGATACTAAAAGCGTTTGAAATGAAGATAACAGCAAGAGGAATAAAAAACACCGAGAAATGCTGTTCTTTTCAAAACATTCATATTTCTTCTAAAAAATGCCAGCGATTATGTGGGAGGTCCGTCCGCATTTGAACTCCAGAGTATAAAGGGCATTGTAAAGAATAAGGGACATTGGAAAGAATAATCTGACAAGTGTATAAAGATCAAGATACATAGAATAAAGCTAACTACCTAGCTCTTCTAACTATCTTGTATAAAGATGACTATTTGTTCAGATGGGCGTTGACAATTGATTGACATGCAGAATTTTTGCTTAAAAGAGGTTAATCGTAGTACTTAGCTGATACTTATATGCATACATTTCCAATTTTATAGGAACACCAACATAAAAAAAAGTGTTTAAAAATTCTCGGCACACGGTTTTGATTTGTTATTTACTTAATGTTATACATTATTTTATTAAATGATTAACATCATCTTAGAAAATTTGAAAGCATTAATAATTATTATGTTAAATTAAAAAATTCTCAAAAATTAAATTATTTTTATCAAACATATTTATTAATAAGGATTCAAAATTATTTTAACTATTAATTGTTTAAGTGACTTATTTATCAATTACTTGTTTAAAATCTAGTACAAGAACTATATAGAAGTTATAGCAAAAATGAAAAAAACATATTTTTTAAATTTCAGCTACTATAATGTTATTAACTTCATTAGGATGTATAAAAATGATAAGGATTCTCAAAATAAATATGTTATTTATTCATTTATTGGTTAGTTTATCATGTTTTTCTTACTCTTTAAATATAATAATTAATATATGATTGATTTTTGCGAACTGTAAACTATAACTTTGTTTCAAAAAATTTAAATCTGCATCTGGATAATAATGTTACCTAAACCTGTTAAGAAATATTTTTACGCATTGTTATAGTGTTGCATTATTATGTTTAATTAATTATTACGTTACGTTACTAATTGATTTTTCAAAATAATAATAATAATAATAATAATTTCCTTTTTTGAAATAAATAACAATTTTTGAATAATAACTTATGGTGATGAATAATTGCTATAAATTAAATCTCAAAACAGTTAGTGATTTTAAAATGAAAATCAAATTGATATTTTATTAAATTTATGTATTTTTAATTTAATGAATCTTTATATAATTAAATTGATAAAATTATTAATATGCATTTCGAATTTTACTTTACATAAACTCAATAAATAATCTGTTTTATATTCAATTTATCATTGTGTTTTGTAGTTGTTATAAACTGAAGCTTATCGTTTACCTGTTTATTTATTTTATATTTAAAGTTACTGAAATTTAAAACTATTTATTCAATTAATAATAAAATTAAAATAAAATTTGTCAATTTTTTTCTGTGAAAGTGGGAGCGAAAAGGTAATGGAAATAAATAAATAAACGATAAATTAAAAAAGCTTAGTTTTGTCAGTTAAAAATCGAAAATAAAATTATTTAAAATAATAGTTACATTATTATATAAAATTTAAAAATAATCATTTTATTACAAAGAAATAGGCCCACTTTCAATAAAATTAACTCACAAAAATTGTCTTCATAAGGTAAGAAAACTGTTAAAAAAAAAAAAAAAAAAAAATGCAACCAATAATTATTACATAAAAAAAGGTCGTTGGAGCATTTTTATTTTTTTAACAAAAATTTATTATAGCACGCCTAGTTACGAAATAACTAATTTAAAGATTCTAAGAAAGTGTGCGAAAACAATCAATAAAAATAAAAGTTAATCAATAAAAATAATAGTTTATAGTATAGATAAAATACCTAATACAAAAAATATATGACATAACTTAAAATATTTATTCTGTTAAATAATAATAATAAAGACAGTGTAAAATTGTATAACATTGTTTAATCAAATTTACAACTCGCTGTGATTTTATTATCACGAGTTACAATAGATTAAACTTATTGGACTATTATATTCAACTCTGTATAAAATTTGAGGGAAGGGGGGCAGGAGAATAAAAATATTAAAAAAGGCCCGAACAAGGTTGAGCTTACAGCGTTTAGTGGGCCTTCATCAATCAGAAACCAAGTTATAAAGTGGCCGGTAAAGAAATAGTAATGGACCGAAATGGCAAGAGACCAAAATGATTAAGGACCGAAATGGCCAGGGACCGAAATGGCAAGGGACCGAAATGTCTCGGGACCGAAATGTCTCGGGACCGAAATGTCCAGGGACCGAAATGTCTCGGGACTGAAATGGCAAGGGACCGAAATGTCTCGGGACCGAAATGTCCAGGGACCGAAATGTCTCGGGACCGAAATGTCCAGGGACCGAAATGTCTCGGGACCGAAATGTCCAGGGACCGAAATGTCTCGGGACCGAAACGGCGGGACCGAAACGGCGGGACCGAAATGGCGGGACCGAAATGTCGTGTACCCGCAAAATTACTTATTTACTTTAATATTGTACTAACTTTATGTTCGCTCAGAACAAATTGGGTAACCATTTGTGCAATAATTTTATTAAAAAAGAAATAACATTAAATGTTAGGTGGAGCTTGTTGAGTTCAAGCCAATTAGTAGGCTTCCCCATCTAGTTAAATTTGAACTTGGTCAGAGCATATAGAATATGAAAACACGCATTGCGCAAGGTTTGAAGCCACTGGCATAGCCAAATGTGGAATAAAAAGAGAATTACAAAGAAAGCGTGCGAAAAAATCATCCAAAAGAAATCAGGCAGAAAAGCATTTGAAGGAAAAATTAAAAGAGAAGAATTCGGAAAAGAATTTTAAGATCGAAACTTGTACTATCGCAAGGCAAAAATGCAAAAATAAATATACGTAGCTTAGTGAAAATCAAAACAATTTAATTATGTTTGAAGAGAAAAATACGGAAATTAAAAGAGGAAATATTTAGAATATTTCTTATTTAGGTAAAAATAAAATTTTTTATATATGTTTTTCCAAAACATATTTTTTCATAACTACATTACTACATTTTTTCATAAACTCATGTCGTCCCCCCCCCCCACCTTCCAAGAATTTATTCACATTGCTGCCAGAGAAATCTTGCCTAGTTAGTTATCCAACTGTTCTGTTATGGGGATATGGGGCATAGGTCTCCAGGCTCGTCGGAAAAAATCCTTCGTATCGTCGTCATTGTTTATAAGGTGGTCTGGTGTAATAACGCCAGGCGGGGTAATAACGCCATGTGCTAATATTATGCATAATTATGAAATAGTCTGGTAAATGACACCCATGTGCTCTGCGCAGAAGGGTTTGAGTCATATAAATCGCAAAAAACAGCTTCAAGTTAATTTGTTTCATTTTTAGGTCTTATTGTTTTTACAGGCAACTAAAATTAACGCTTGATCTAAAATTTGCGAGATACGTTTTGTGATGTGAAGACTATTTTTTTTTTTATCCGGAAATACTTTGTTAATTACATAAATTTGTAGTAAATTTCATGGACTTTCAAAATGTTGTTGAAGATTTTGGATATCTTCTCGAGATAATTTGTAATTTAAAATGTACAGCGCAATAACTATAACGGGGTAATAACGCCAATCCTTGGCATTAATACCCCGGTTGATTCCCTACAGTAGCCGAGCTACATCCTAAATACTGATTCAAATAAACACAGTTAAAACTGCAATGTTTCTAATAATTCTATTTAAGCAGTCTTTTTTAAGCAAAAAGAAGCTCACGGTCTGATATTCTTTTGCCTCATCCTCCCCCCCCCCACACACACACACCACACCTTTTAATTTTTCTTACACTTTCACAAAAAATTGAACATTTTCAATAGCTTAGAATGCAATTTGTCAATTTCTAAGTTTGTAGAGTTTGTATTTTTAGAATTGGGCATTCTACATGCAATTATTCCATCTTATTTCATAGTTTTGTTTGCATGGCGTTATTACCCATATAGGCGGGTAATAACGCCAAATAGCATTGGTCAAGTAATTACGCATTACATTTTATGAATACATATCTGTTAAATTATTTTTTTTATATAGATAGTTAATGAGTTGTTGTATCAAATCATATATTTGTTTGAAAAATACAAACTAAAACTGAGCCGTGAAAATTGGTAGAACCTTAACGTGGCGTTATTACCCCAGGGTACCTCATATGTTATATCTTAAGTAGTACTTACAGCAGTTTAACTTATTCTCAATGCTCCCTCAATAGCAAGACATTTCAAATGTACATTAAACGTGAGAGTGGATGCAACTAGGAAGCTCCATAAACAAGATTGTCTGTTCACTACCTGTTCTTTATATATGTTATATGTATATACTTAGATACAGATTTTACTTTAGAAACTTATTTCTGCTTATGATTTCGGAAGTTTCAGGTAAACATTAAAAGGTCTTGCTAAAAATTTCATTTTAATTATATTGCTTGCAGTTAAAACATGTAAGAAGATACAAACTTTTCAGTACTAAATGCATCATATTTTTCACAAATATAGCTTTGTGCTTTTGAATATTGTACTCTCATGAATTGATGGATGACAGCAAAATATGCGATATATCAAGAATAATTTTCTTCATAAATCTTTTGAAAGCCATTTGCAGCATCTGCTTTTACTCATACTTTTATCATAACTGAATTCATATTAAACAGTGTTGAATTTAGAATTTTATTCCCAGAGAAAAATTTTTGTTGTTCCAGAGTAAAAACCTTTTTGTTGTGGATTTCTATATCTAAATTACATTTAAGCGCAAAATAAGAGCTTTCAGGAAATAAAACATTTCAATGTTGTGATGACATAGCCCCCTGATAAATTGAAGCATGTACCTTCGAGCGTTCCTATGGGAGAAGTCACATAGCGGGATGCCAAAGGAAATTAGAATAAAGAGCCGGCGCTTTGGAGTTTGGGTCGAGAACCAGAAGAAAACAAAGGAGGGATAGGCTCTTCAAACCTTTGATGGGGCCTCTGCAACTACCATGGACGTCACAAGGAAGAAAACCCTAGCTTTAAACGGGATCTAATCAAAAAGTCAGTTTAAAAATGCAATTTGAAGAACACTATAAGCAATAAGATTGTTTTTAAATAGGAGATTATTCTCATTTTGAGGTGCACTAGGGTCTCTGGTCATCATTGAATGTATGATTTATGAGCTTGCATGACCAGATGAACATTGGACTTAATTACTGGATGAACGTTTGATTGTTTGCTTGGTGGACAATTTCTCATCCACTTGGAGTTGTATAATATTTCGTGTTTGTAACCTAAATTTTTGAAGAGCTCTCAAAAATAATCAAGAAAAATGTATTGCCCATTTTCAAAAAAATAATTTGTTACTAATTCTATATTAAGATCGCTGACATTTTTTTCCTAGAGGCATTGCAATGTCCTACGAAGTCCTCCCCAACTTGCTCATGAGTACATCATTATTTCTCAAACAGAATTTCGTTCGTAAGGTTTGCATCAAGTCGTTAAATTTGCAGAGTTTTTTTAATTTATTTTTAAGATTTAAAGCCTTTGAAACTTGGACTTTCGTCAGTGATAATTGAAAAAAATGCAATGTCTGAATAAATTATAACCTGATACCATTGTTACTAACGATCACAAGAAGTTTCCTCTATAGAACTAACAGTTTTTAACATAAGGTATATTGTACTTCTTTACGTCATAACATCCAAAATCGAACTAACCGTTTGTCCAAGATTGAAACCCATCATTTGACCGCTCTGAGCTAATCGTGCATATTTTATTTTGAAATTCTGTTTTCCACTGTGGCTAGAATCAGTTATCTCAAAATAATGTAACGCAGAGGTACTTACTTCCACTGAAATATAAAAGATTCTCACACTATTTTATAGGTATAGATTTATTAAGATTTTATTTGCTAAAGTACTGTTTACTTCAATCATATGTGTAGGTATTACATTCGTGTATGTGGTTAGTAAGTAAATTTAAAAATATGCTTATATATGTATATATAGATTTATTTCGTAACTGAAAATTATCTGATGAGAAATAAAATTTAACTCAATTTTAAACGATTCTAATTAAAATTTAAGAAAACAATATGAGAGCAGACGACGCATGTGTTAAACAGAATGCTTGTTAAAAAATTAAAAGAACATTTGAAACAATACAGAAATTATTACCAAACTTTTTTATGTGAACATTAACTTAATTGGTTTCGAAGTATTTTGTATTATCGTTGAATGAATAATTACGACACATAAATGCAATAATAAAATAATGACCTATAGAAGGTTTCTTTCATTTAACAAAAAGAAAAAATAAATGCATAAAGAGTACTAACTCTTTTAACAAAGTTTCTTATCATTTTGGATTAAAGTCATAATTAAAGTGTCAGGATTAATGATACACGGAAATGAATCGTTAAACGAAATTTATTTTAAGCTGACACCAACAGTTATGGTTGTTTCTAATTATATGCGACTCTTGGATGAATAATAATTTAAAAATTAAATGAATGCTTTAATATGTTCAAACAAAGCATGATAAAATTTTTATTTGAAAACTTTCAGCATGCCCACTGTATTTGTAAATAAAAAAATAATGAAAGCAAAATCGAAAAAAAAGTTTCGATAGAAAGTTTTCACACATTTATGTCGAGTAAATAACTTTAAAAATGTTTCTTTATTTTTTAAAGAATAATTGAACAATCGATCTTTAAAATTAAGTAAGATACATTAAAATATATAATATGTAGATTAAAATGCGTAAATAAGATTTAAAAAAAAATATTTTAAGCTGTCAGAATAAATTGAAGCTGATATGTTTTTCTTTCTTAAATTGTGAAATTGATAAAAATTTACTAAGAAAATATTTTTGTTAAATAGAATAGGAAAAGAGAAGAAACCTTGAGCTTTATTTTGTTATTGGACGTCTTTCGTATTTTTGAACATTCTTCACAAGAAGGGAAGGCGGAATTTGTTATAATACACATACACACACAAAAAAGTCAAACATTCAACATATACTACAAAAAGAGACTTTATATTTTAATATAATCTTTATTGCATCGGAATTATCCACAAAAAAAAAAAAAAAAAAAAAAAAAAGACAATTCACAGCAAATCAAATGAAGTTTCGACACGATAGTTAGCAAATATAAAAATAACTCATTGAGTTCTGAGTGATTCTACAAAGCTATCAAATGAATAAAAAATAAAAATAATTCGTAATATTTATCAAAAGAAGCTCCGAAAATGATGAACAATTAACAAATACGAAAATAACTCATTGAGTTCTAAATTATAGTACAGAACTGTTTGTCAAAAATAAAAAATTCAAATAAGCAAGACGAAAATAAGCAGAATTATAGAAGAAGATTAGGCTTTACTTCACTTATTCAATAATAAAAGAAAGATACAATAAATGCATACATATAAAGTTACTATATATTAAGGAATAACATCGGATGAAACTTTATTGCTGTGAGCTCGATGGCCAAATATGAAGAATGTCTCAACGAATGGTGAAATAAATATTGAATTTACATTAACCATTTTTCAAGAATATATTTCCTGTTGATTTTTTTTCTTTTTTTTTAAATGCATAAATAAATGCAGATTAGTTTTCCTTTGTAATTTTCGTTTATTTTTACTTTTCTACCGTGTGATTTTCTATACACAGACTAAGATTCTTTCAAAAGTCGTCGAAATTTTTATAGTTTTTTAATGATAATGAACATGTTATAGCAATATATTAATAGCATAGTAGAACTCCGCTAATTCGGACCCCGTTAATCCGGATATCCGGATAATCCGGATTAATTTGGTATTTTTTTGTAAGTTTGAGAGGCGATAGACTAATTGCCATAACATTAACTTGTTTCATCGTCGTATTCTGAATTAAAAAAACTTTTTCTGAAATCTTTTCGGAAGAATACCATAAGCTTTCTTATTTAAACTCTTTGATGTTATCTTTCAAAGAAACAACAATGTATCACTATGTTTGACAATTCCAATTTTCCCAATTTTCTATTTAAACCACTTAGAAATGTCATAAAAAATCACTGCACAATAAATTTTTACTTAGAGCATTTGCAAGAAAGCAAGGTAAAATAGTCCCTATAAGACCCTTTGTCTGGTAAGAATCGCTTTCCGATCTTTGTCAGCCCATAGGTCTGTTTCCTTGTTATTGTGACAAAATACTTTTACAATAGCTATTGCAGAAAATTATTTATATTTAAAAATGATGCAGCGTTGAAGTCAGACACTTTTCAATTTAACATAAAGGCAATTTTCTGTAAGTATGTTTTATTTTATTTAACTTTTTGTCGAATTCTCCGGGTAATCCGGATTGGGTCTGATCCCAATTAATCCGAATAATTGGGGTTTTACTGTACTTTAATAGTTTACTTTAAAAATTAATAAAACCTTCAGAGGTGCTAAAAAATTACACTGCATTTCAGTCAGTAACCCATAACTTTGTGAGTTAAGAGATCCAGTGTTTCTTGAACACAGTTTTGGGGCTACATCCTGCACTCATGGTGAGAAATAAGGATGAACGAAAAGTAGCGACTAGGACTGGGCGATGTAGAAATTTCTTAAAAAGATTTATCCTCCATCTAACATCGTGATTTAGTGATAAATTGCGGTTTAACACCGATTTTATCCTTTAGAATATGAAATCTATCTTTTAACTTTTAATAACAAAATACGGTCTTTATGCAGCTTTTCGCCTTCTGTATTTATTTAGCTTTTAATTTTTCAAAAACTTTAAAAAGAGCTATATTTTACACACACACACAAAAAGAAGTCTCAATTTCTTTTTAAAATTTAAAAATTAGTGATCTATTTTAATACATTTTGTAAACTAATTCTTTAAGAAATAAAATAAAAAAAGGATTTTTCTATTGTGCTTGGCTTGTTTTGAACGCTACAATCTAAATTATACTCAAGGAAGAGGGGAGGGGGAACTTCTCCTAAAACACTCAAATAGCATTTCATTGCTAACAACATGCATACACTTGTTTTTACAGACACACAATTAGAAAGATATCGAAGTAAAAAAGAAGCAGATTCAATCATGAATTTAACTGTTCATTTACCATCATGAAAAAAGTAGTATAATAAAGAGGAGGGGGGGGGGGAGATATGAGAAATAAGGTGCAATTTTGTTTCTTTTTAACTTTTATATTATAATAAAGTGTCTTTAATATAAATGCTGACATTCATATAGTGGATAGAGAAGGATTGAAAGGACACATTACCGAAATTGCATATTTTTTCGACACCGTTGGCACCCTGCAAGATTAGTAATAAAACATAATCTTAAAATATATCTTTTTTTAATGATAAAAAAATGTAAAAAAAAGAAAAAAAAATCGCATATTTGCAGACAAATTCATTGAATGCCCCATCATTCTGCTGTAAAAAACAAGTTGCCTGACATATTACACAACCCTATTAAAGTATTTTTAATTAATTAATTATATAACAATAAATTAAAACTAAGTACACTAATATCACCCAAACATATAAAAATTAATTTTACATCAAGTTAATGCATAAAAATATAAACTAAAAATGGATAAATTTGAATTTTAACCGTAAAACTTATTTTTTTCCAGACATAAATAGTGAATCAATTATAAATAAAGAATATATCAATTATAAAATATTATAAATAAAATGTTATTTGGATTTTAATTAATAAATAAATATGTTATTATTACACTATACACAACACATACAGTCTATATCTGTGCTGACGAGTGTATTTCGCATGATTAAGCATTATATATTGGAGAAAAAAATAATAAAACTGCTGAGCATGCAACAGAAATTGAATATTGAAGATACTTAAATGTTCTAGAAGTCCATTTGCATCCGTTGAGAAAAAAGGAATAAACTATTTGAAATGCATGTGGAATCAAACCTGATGAATATATTTTGTAGAATAAAATTATATTTCTTGTAAAAATAATCAAACTGAATACATTAAAATCACATGGGGGAAAAAACGAAATATTGAAAATGCAGTTAAGTCACTGAAATCTGCTTGCATCCAATAGAAAAAAGAATTAACCAGTTCTCTAATTAAACTTAATCAATGTAGAGATGCATAGTTCCATGAAAAAACTGCATTTCACCTGGCGATTGAAAATAGATTTTTTAATCACCACATGGTGAGTGACGACTAGGGTGGTGATCGATGGCCAATAAATTCCTTGAAAGTGCATGTGGAATCAAAGCTGGTCAATATATTTTGCAAAAAAAAACTTTTCTTCTTGAAAAAATAATCCAACTGAACACACCAAAAGAATATGGCAAAAAACCGAAATATTGAATATACAGCTATGTCATTAAAATCTGTTTGCATCCAGTAGGAAAAAGAAATAACCACTTTTCTAATTAGTTGTAATTAATGTAGAGATGCATATTTCCATGAAAATAAACTGTATTTCACTTGGCGATCGAAAACAGATTTTTTAATCGCCACTTAGCCAATGACGATAAGGATGACAATCAAAGGACGATTTCTTAATTGCCACTTTTACACCTTTTATAACCACATGGTAAGTGGCGGCCGCTAGTTTTCACCTGTATTAAATCAAATCTTGCTGAATCGATTTAACACCAGCTTGCCATGTTTTTTTTTTAAATCGTCTATTTCTTAAATCGGAAAGCATTGAGTTTTGCGACGTATATTTAAATCGAATACTGCTAAATCGATTTAAAACCAGCTTGCCCTGTTTTCCCTAAATTATCTTTTTCTTAAATCGCAAAGCTCACAATGTTTGCTTGAATCGGATCTTGTTAAATCGATTAAACACTAGCTTGACATGCAAGCAGCGTATACATCAAAGTAGATAACTCATTTTTCTGATGTTAGATCTGAATCATTACTTTATTTAAAACCAATGGCTAAATCACGATTTAAGACTGACTTAATCGTGACGTAAGGCAATAGCTAAATCGCGATTTAAGGCATTGGCTAAATCGCGATATTAGAAATTGGCTAAATCACGATATCAGAAATTGGCTAAATTGCGATTTTAGAAATTCGCTAAATCACGATTTCTGATGTATCGATTTAAGACCCAGGCCTAGTAGCGACTGTTTGGATGTAAAAATTATCTATGTAAAACCTTTCTATAAAAAATATATTTCCCTATAAACTTTATTTTTTCGCATAATCACCCTTTACATTTAAACATTTGTCATATCTTTTCAGGAGCTTTTCAATCTCCATGTTATACTAGGCTGACGCCAGTGTCGCATTAAGCTAGTCGTTCACTGCTACCTTTAATTTATCTTCACCTCCCATGATGCACAAACTTTAGTACAGCTAAGGTACTCTGACACAATTTCACAAGAAAAAGGCTTGGGAAAGTGATGTGCAGCGCGTAAAGAATTATGCGACATTGACGATTCCCACATCGCTTTTCCACATATTTCACGTACTTTGTTTGATGAAATTATGTCAGAACGTCTTGAATTCAACAAAATTTGTGCATGATGGGGAGAAGAGGGTGAAATATAGTCTGGAATGAACAGCAAGTTTAATACGGGACTGGCGGCAGCAGTCGACTATAACATGGAGATCGTAAAGCTCCTGAACACATATGAGAAATGTCTAAATGCTGGAGGTGATTATGTGGAATAATAAAGTCAGCTCAAAAGAATTGTTTTTTTGGAAGAAATGTTTGTCCTTAAAGTTTTTACAAGCAAACGGTCTTTACTTTGAAGATCCCCTTCGTAGTTAAATTTCCCACCACCCAGATTCTGTTGATTCGCAGCTTATTTTGATTAATCTTGAAGTTATTAAATGATGAAGTTAGGCCTGGAGTGAGACGCCCGCTTTTGTTTGATATTAAATTAGTAAATTTTTAATATGTGTGACTCTTCTTTGCTTCCGAATACTTGATTTCCATTTTCATTTTTATCAGGTATTTTACTATCATTACGCATTTAAAATCACAAAGTTAAACTGTGTTCATGTTTCCTCTTCATTTTTTTAACGCATTTGTTTATGTTGGCCGCATTATCTCCAATTAAAAGGAAATAAAAACTCTTTTTAATGCCGAATTCCATTTTAGACAGGTTTCGTCCTTAAAAATTTTATATTGATTTTAATAAATAATAAGTATTTGTGTTAAATAACCATGCAATTAGCCACGAATGTTTGCGAATTATAGTAATTTTCAAAGTTGTAAGTTTATGTGTTAGTTTTATTTTGAAATCCAATACACCAACATTAATTATTGCTTATAATAAAACTGCTTTTATGTTTATCGAAGCATATGCCTATTTTCTTTTCATTAATATATTATTTAATAATTCAGATACAACTATTTAAAGGCGAAATATGCCCTTTTCAAAATACTATTCATTGCATTTAATGTTTCATCCACATTCCGTTTGAAATATTTTCCTTTTGTATACGAAAATTATTTGTCACGGTGGATTTTATTTGTGCGGAAAATAAAACATGCTCCACTAATCAAAGCTTCATTAACAGACTTTACTTAGAATAATATTTCTTTTTGAAAAACTCTTTGCCAAATTACTTCAGAAATGCTGTATACTCTCGATTCAAAATAATAAATGCATTAGGTAAACTTTCGATGAAAAATGATGAATGTAAATTTAACTATTTTTTTAATTCTTCTTAAGGGAACGTGGAACATAAAATGGTTCAAATTTTTTACTTTTCAATTATCGGCTTAAAAATAAAGGTAAAATATTACATTTATAATGCTTAATGATTATAGAACTTAAAGAATATGTTGCTGGAAGTTTTTGAAATACAGTAGAACCTCGATTAATCGAATTTTCTGTTAACCGAGCAGCTAGCGAAACTTGATTTTGTTTCCAGTTTTGTTTTGATTCTTTAACTTTATTTTTATGGCACTACGCTATCATTAATCAGAATAATGTGAAACTACGCTGTAAAACTCTGTTTATACCTCAAAAAGCTTGCTAAAAATATCTATGCAAGCAATACAAATGTCAACTGGCCTTTCTCTTCTAATCGTTCTGTGGTTAGAAGCGGTAAAAAAAAAATGGAAATAAAGAAAGGAATATTCCATGTCTAAACATGAACACAGTTTAACTTATCACGTGATTTTAAATGCATAATGATATTAAAATAACTGATAAAAATGAAAATGGAATGTGTAATTGCCAGTAAAGAAAAGCCACATACTAAAAATTTACTAATTTAATATCAAACATAAGCGGGCGTCTCACTGCAGGCCTAACTTCATCATTAATATCTTCAGGATTAATCAAAATAAGCTGTGAAGAGATATACAACAATCTCTGTTTGGACACTCAGAAATTTAATTATGAAGGGGATCTTCAAAGTAAAGACCGTTTGCTTGTAAAAACTTTAAGGACAAACATTTCTTTCAAAAAACAATTCCTTATATAAGTGAAGCAGACTTTATTGTTCCACATAATCATCTCCAGCATTTAGGCATTTCTCATATGTGTTCAGGAGCTTTACGATCTCCGTGTTACAATCGACTGCTGCCGTCAGTCCCGTATTAAACTTGTTCATTGCAGTCTAAATTTCACTGTCACCTATCTATCATATACAAATTTTGTTGGAATCTAGACGTTCTGACACAATTTCACCAAGCAAAGGATGTGAAATATGTAGGAAAGCGATGTCGAGGTCGCATAACTCTTGACAAAATATGAAACTATCCAATAAAACTCTGTTTGTACTTAAAGAAGCTTGCTAAAAGATAAAATGCTTCCTTTCCTATGAAAGCAATACAAATGTCAACTGGCCTTTCTCTTCTAACCGTTCGGGTTATAATAAAAAAGGGGAATACCAATAATTAAAAGATGCGGAGATGGATTTTCGTACGGATTCGGATCCTACGAGAGTAATAAAAAATGTCTGTGACCAATATGAAACTGCCGTCATTCATACGTTTTCTCTCTGTTTGAATCGTCAGGATCGCCAATGGTGTGTTTGTTGTAGGACAACGGTCAGTCAGTTCTTCAATAGTGCATGATTAATTTTATAAGCTGTTAATATAGAGCGAAGTTAATATGTTACTTTTAAAGAAAAAATACTTTAACATAAAATAAAAAGAAAACCCCTTGAAAATTAAGTGCTTTATTAAACCTTTAATAAAGAGAAATTTGAGGCTTTTTTTAAACAAATATCAATCCTTAGCTAAACTCTTTTGATGGTGTAAACGATATTTTTGTTACAATAAATTTATTAATAAAATTATTATTCCCTCTTTAACCAAAGAAGATGTTGTTTTATGATTTTTAGACTTTCACAATCAAATAAAAATTACTTGTTAGTATTTTCGAATAATGTACTTTTTAAGAAAGTTAGCATATTCAGAAATGTAGAAAAGGCTAAAAGTTCTATGTTTTTACATATTAGAAGGGTAATGATTTTTTTTTAAAGTTCTAACTGAGTCGCTTATTTAGAAAGTTTGAGAATCGCTGTCTAGGAGATAATTTGTTATTCTTATCGCTAACGTTTAACATTAGACTTCATTCTATAAATTCGGAGCTTTTTCATCCACAAAAATTTAATTTATGTACGAAATTTAATATCATAAGAAATAATAATCTTAATAAAAAATAAAAAGATCAGAAGAATTCGGGAAATTCAACATATTACAACTTCCTGTAGAGGCAAGCATAAAATATTTTAATATAAATTAATGAATAATTAACTACCTAAACTATACCTACATTTGTATTTGAAATCTTAAATAGATGTGTTTGGTTTGAGTTTGTAACATCAAAAAATAATTAAAGAAAATGTCTTATAACACGAAAAGATATTCCGCTGTTCGTTGAAAATTAGGTGAGTGCTGGAAAGTTTTAAATTTCTATGGGGGAGGCACTTAACAAAAAAGTTTAAGAACAGCTATTTAGAATATAATTTGTTATCACTATCACTAACATTTAACACCAAACTTCATTGCATAAATTAAAAGCTTCTATGAGTTAAAAAAAAATTAAATCATCTGCGATATTTGTACGAATAATATAAAAAAATATTGTTAAAGATTATACTTAAATTATGTAAATAATTAAAATAATTAAAATAACATAATAAATTTTTTTTTTAAATATTATATTTAATAATACAGAACCTCCATGCCTCCACAGAAAAGAGAAGAATTCAGCAAACTCAGGATTAGTACATTTGTTTGGATTGACTGACATAAAATAGTTTAATATAAATTTGTGAATATTTCTTTACCTAATCTATAACTATATTTATATTTTAAGTCTTAAAGTGATGTATTTGATTTCAGTTTGTAACATTCATCATTATAAAAAAATAAAACTTCTAGCATGAAAGGAAACATGTCCTAACATTGAAAGATAATCAAAGGATATATCCTGTAACATGAAAAGTTACTCTATTTTGTAGATCGTTGAAAATAAATTTAGTTTTGGAAATTCAACTAAAAAGAGAAAGAAAGAAATAGGAAAAAAATAGTGTTTTCTAAGATACTTACATTTTATTTTTAAATTTAATGTAGTAAAAGAATGTATTTGGTGTATCTTTTTTTAGCGTTTAAAGTTCGCTAGAAATAGAAACAACAACACGATAATTTAATTACGCAAATAATTTTTCAATATTTACTGAAATTTATTGCAAAATTGGAGAAGTATATGTAAAGTACCAAACTTTTCCGTAAAGTTTCTCCCCGGTTTGGATTAACCGAACCGTTGTTGTTTTTTAAAGTGTATAAGTCTATTTGGTAAAAAAATAGCTAAATATACACTGTAAAAAAGGGCAATTTTATGGAAATTGTACTAGCAATCGAGACAACAGTAAAATTCACTGTTTTTTAATGGAAAAATTCCCATAGTTTCCAGAAAATTCCTGTTTTTTCCCAAAAAAAACCCGAACATTTTTAAAATTTTTCTTTAAAAACCAGTGCATTTTACTGGCGTCACAATTTTCAGTACAATCTCCCTAAAATCGTCCGTTTTCCTTTCAGGGTAATTAGCATTACCGATTAAGGTATTTGCCTACTTTCGGAGCACTTTTCTTTGAAAAATGTGAAATTTTTATCAAATACAGATGTTTTTAGTTAAAACAGAGAATAAAAAACATGAATTCATACAAATCTTTAATGGAACTGTAATTCACTTTTCAAATTCAGGCACTGTTTAATTAAATTTTAATAAAGAATTGCGTTCATGTCAAATCTTTTATAACGAAAACTACTCAACATATTTCACTTTTATTTTTCAATAATACATTAACAAACCACTTATTTGTGTCAAAGAGCAAAATATTTCCAATATCGCTTGAATTTATTAACATATACCAAATTTAGTGTACAAAACATGATTTTTTTAGATGTGTATTTTTTAGTAAAAATAGCTTTTAAATTAGTATATACAAACATACAAGTTATATTTTGCTTTATAACATACCAACCGATGAGCAGAACAAAATTTTATGGCAATATCTTAAACACTTTTTAAGAAATGAGGTTTGTGCGTAATGTTACAGAAATTGTACTAGCAATTTTACAGAGATTGTACACAAATTAAAATTTTGATTTAGTACAAAAATTATGTATAAAATTTACAACTTTAAAATCTACCATAATTATGTGATTTTAAAGTTGGTATGTTTGTGGGATTTGGATGTTCATGTGTATTGTGCACATATTATATACTATATATTTGTGTATTAAAATGTATTAATCTTTTTTCTACAGATTTTAGAACATTTAATAAGTGATTTTAGACTTTAAATTTCCGGTTTCAGAAAGTTCATTTCCGGTTTATATTTTAAGCATTACTTTGCTTCCACTGAATCAAAAATAAGGCATTTTTGTAATCCTCAATCTTTGAACTTTAATTTAAAATAATAAGAATAATAAAAATGAAAATTTTCGCAAAAACAACTATTTGAAATTAAGCACATATTTTAACATACAATGTATGTTACTGATCAATCCATCGTAAATACGTTTCAATATTCAGTATAAATTTTTTACTTGTAAGTTATTGGGTCAACAAAGTTTCACATGCGCTGATTAGGAAAACGAGGTCTTCTTTAATTGGAATGATTTTTAATCTAGCTTAATATTAACAAGCAGAATCACAATTTCATCATGAATGAATAAAAAATCTTCATTCTCCGAATTAAGAAATATACATACAATTTATTACTGAATTATTATTTTTTTATTTTTTCCTATAAAATTAAATTTAATTCTTGCTCTATTGTAATTTTTTAAAAGAAGAATGAAATATCGAAGTAAAATAAATAAATAAAATGAAATCTTCCATTTTTTATCATTAAAATTACGACTTATATGACAATTGTTGTGTTGATATTGAGTTGCATGAGAAAATTCGATTCGTTGGAAAAAATGAAATTTATTATAAATTTAGAAACAAATAATAGTATTTAAGTCAAAAAGTTTTTTCAATAAAAATATACATATTTTATAATTTCTTTTACAAAAATATTCTCGTTCTTATACGATTTAACTTCGAATTTCTTAGCTGATAAAAATGACTTAATTTGGGTGATTTTATACAAAAATGACTCTGTTTTAACAAATTTATTCAAAAGTATTTCATATTTATTAATTTAAATAAATAATTACAGAAATATGATTTTTTTTCGTTAAAACATTTTGCTTTTAACGTCCTTGTGAAAAGTTTTAATCTTCATCCTAATAACATAGTTGAAAATGTCCAATGTTTCCATTTCAAATTCAATTATAAAAGCTACAATGGATTTTTTTTTCTACGTCATTGGGATTTAACCACACGAGGTGGGACTCATTGAAATTCGACAAAAGAAAATGTTTAAGAACGACCTGTTTGATAGATTTACAGTATGCCTAGGAAATTAGTTACAAAAAAAAAAATGCATCATATATTGGTCAGTTTAACTCTAAAAAAAAACACTATTTTAAGCTAAAATTAACAAAATACTATCTCTATAAAACTTAGTTGTCCAAATTATTAAAATTAAACTTTAATTGCATATGTAATCAGTAAAATGTAATAAAGATCAGTTATTATGATGAAGTTATCAATTCAGGTTTGGTAAAAATGCGAATGAAAAAAAAAATTATACAACAAAATAAAACATAGAAATTAAAAAAAAGTATGGCTAATTTTATCAGAAAATGGCATGAATAAAAATAAGTAAACCGTATTATACTTTCTTTGTTGCAATAATGAAAGGTATTTAATTACCACCATTTAAAAAAATTCCTATAATATTTTTTTAATTAAAATATAAAAGTGGGGACGTTTAAAGAAAAAACAGCTATTGAAGTAGCATCTGCGAATGAACAGCGTTCAAATAAAAAAATACACTCACTTCCAAAAGCTAAGCACGGAGAGAAAAATGCTAATTTCCTGAAGCCAATCAGAATTGAAGAGGATGCAAATCGCTGCAGAGATAGATTGGAAGTATGCAATGTATGTTAGGTAACAGCCAATCGCGCTTTCATGTCAAGAAATATGCAAAAAAAGGACAGTCTTATAAGAAGCCAGCTTTATGAAGGATTACATAAGTTGATTGTAAGTGCTGATAGAAGGTGTTTAAAACTTTCGTACAATTTGTTTTGAAGACATACGTGTTTCTATGACTTCCAGAAGACGAATGGAAGATTGTGAGCTCTGGCGTGCTGAGGGGCGCATTGAAGCAAGACAGTCGATCACAAAAGTTGCTCTTTTCTTCGGCTTTCATCATTCTGTAATTTCACGTTTATAGAAACAATTCCAAACCACACAGACAGTTGTTCGAAGGTCCGTAGTCGGTTGCCCAAGGATTACAACCCCCGCGGAAGATCGATATATTGCTATTGCAGCCAACCGGAATCGCAGAGCGACTTCCACACGTGTGGCATCTATAGTTACAGCGTCCATTGGTAAGGCGGTATCTGCAGCTACTGTTCGCCGATGATTACATACGACAGGATTGTATGCCCGGGTACCTCGAGTTTATGTCCCTCTATCCATCCAATCAAAAGGGGCACGAGTAGAGTGGTGCGGGAAACATATCAATTGGACTGTGTTTGACTGGGGCAATGTCATGTTTACTGATGGGTCAAGATTTGCTCTGCAGCCAGATGACAAGCCTTTAAGAATATGGCGTGAACAAGGAACACGCAATCAGCCCCAAAACATCGCCAAACATCACACATTCCGAGGCGGAAGCATTATGGTGTGGGTAGGGATTTCATTAGGATACCGCACAGACCTGCATATCTTTAAACTGTGTTCTGTGGCAGCTGTCAAGTATTGAGATGAAGTCCTAGAACCCATTATGAGATTGTACGCTGCAGCGGTTGGTCCTACTTTTGTTTTAATGGGCGATAACACACGTCTCCAAAGAGCTGGCATCATCGATAACTACCTGGAAAGTGAAAGGATTGCGCGTATGGCGTGGCCAGCATATTCGTTCGACCTTAATTCCATTGAAAATCTTTGGGATTCTCTCGGCCGCGCTGTATCTTTACGTTTCCCACCTCCAGCCACTCTTATTAAGCTGGAAACTATTCTACAAGAACATTGGCGATTACTTAATGGTGGTTGACCAACTAATTGAAGGCACGGTCACAAGGTGTAAACTTTGTATACAGATGAGGGGGGAATCACATACCCTATTAATGTCTTTTTTTCATTTATTTTCTGTTTATATGCTGTTTATTTTCACTTTATACATAATTCTGTTTAAGTCTCCAGTATGTCATTATCTGATAACTTATAAAAAATTAATATTGTTTTCATTTCTGTATATAATTATTGATTTTGTTTTATGCATAAATTACATGTTACTTTCCTGCCGAATTTTGTGTCAATCAAAGCAGTATTTGTTGATCTTTTTCCATTTTACATCTTCATGCTTAACTTTTGGAAATGAGTGTATTAGAAAATTGGTTTATTAGAAATCTCAAGGCAGGTGAATAAAAAACAGCCTTAAATGTAAGGTTACATAAAATTACGAAAAAATAAATTAAAGACATTTTGTTATTTTTGTAAAAATATAGTTGAATGTCTTAAAGAATAGCAATAAAATATTATTAGTCAAGAGAGTTTTGGACAAAATCTTAGAGAGCCTGATATTATTGTAAAACTCAAATTATTACTGATAAGATCTTCATTGTTTGCTTGTCTAATTCGAATCATCTAGGCGATCATCTAAGCGAATTCATCCAGACGAGAATCATTAGATTCTTTAGTATATATCACAATTTTTTGGACAAAACTTCCGATCTGACCATGCACACTATGTCACTGCTCTTTTATAAAGGCACTCTAAAATTTCGTAAAACATTGCGCTTTATCAGCCTGTGATTTCGATTACATTATTTTTAAAAGTGAAGTATTTTCACCGATGAAGAATTTCATACCAGCTAGGATGGAATGACGTACTTCTACAAAACGTATAACAATTTTTAGTACTGTCAAACCTCGTTAACATGAACACCCTTAAAGTGAATTACTTTTAACATGAATTGTTTTTACAGTCCCCTATAAAGACGAATACAAAGATATGATACTGATAACATGAATTACTGTTAACATGAATCAAATTTTGATCCCTCTTGAGGTTCATGTTAACGAGGTTCGACTGTATTAAAAAACATGCTTTTTAAAATAAAATGACGTTATTTGCATCCATTAAAGCATTTCACCTATATGGATCCAGTCTTAAATAACATCTTTAGAGAGGTATATATATATATATGACATAATTAACGCGAAATAATACATAAACGCTGCAAAAAGCAATATTCAAGACGCTCGGCAAAACAAATAGGTTATCTGATGATTCATAGGCCTTCACTTGTTTATAATAACTCCATGTTTTATTAGAAATCATCTATTTGTATTTTTTTTTTTTTTTTTTAATTTTGAAAATATTACACACGAATAAAATAAAATTGCATTCTTTTAGCTTTCTGATATGATTTAAGTAAATGCAGAGGAAAGCCATACAAATATTATTTAAAATACATTTTTGTAAAGAGAAATTGTTGTATCGTTTGTATGCAATAAACTAAAAAATATTAACTGATGAATAAAAACGAAATAAAATCCGAAATTCATCGGATTTTATAGCAGACGATATTTTTGAAAAGTAAATATTTTAATTTCATTTTTTTCAATTTTAAGAGAAAATGGAGTATTTCTGTTGCCATAAGTACAAAACGCATATAAAAAGTTATAAAAAAATTGATATTTCAAAAATAAATACATATACAGCTCTGAAACAAATTGTATTTAAAAGTAAATTTTTTTCTCTACACTGTAAAAAAAAATTCAAGAGGTTACTAAAAATTTTTTAGTAAATTTGTATTCCACAGAATTTTTTAGTAACCATTACAAACTTTTTTTTTGCAAGCGAAACAAGCATTTCTTTTGTAAACTGAACAAAAGAATTTTTTGTATAACTAATTTAAAAATTTTTAGTATGAGCCACCAAGCAAATTTTAGTAATAGCTCCAAAATTATTTTTAATAACCATTACGTGGGCTCGAAGGGCAGGAGCTTCCTTCGAGCTGCATCCACACTTCTGCAGCGGAAGATTTTCGGCAAAACCGCAATAGATGGCAACACCAAACATTGCTACTGCTCCGTCAGGATATTCATAATCCCGTTATTAACGAGTACTTACACTGCATACATTCGGGCCGTATTTTGCAGTGGCCAGTATCGAACCCGGGACCTTTTAGCCTGGAGTCCGTTACTATAACCACTATGCTATCAAGGCCACACCAAGTGAGTTTTAGTAATACCTATTAAAAATATATAATTATTAACTCTATTCGTTGGTAACTTTTTTCTAGTAATTCTTACAGATTTTCTTGTAACCGACTAAGATTACTAAAAATTTTTTAGTAATTACAAGGATCACTAAAGTTTTTTTAGTAGATCGACACTTTTTTACAGTGAATACGACGGTGTAATAACAGAAAATATGCAATGTTTAGAAGTATAAAATTTGCTTTAGCGAAAATTTTAAAACCGAAATTGCGTGGGAAAGTGTTGCCAATCGCAAAATGACATGTGTTACGCTCAGATATGTTTTGCCTTTATATACACTATATGGCCAAAGACGACCTTCCACTTGCAATTTTAGACCTTTTGTTAAATATCTTGAAAAATACATAAGGAATTATTCTGAAACTCTAAGTGTGTAAACATAATAGTACAGGTCATACGTTTCCGTGGAATTTTTTTCCCGAAACTCTATAGGGGACCGTCAACAAATAGAAAAAAAAGAATAACTTTTGGATAACCCTGTCAAAACTAATGTAGCAAAAGCGCTATAACCGTAGATTATGATTAAATGACTTATTATAATATACTGTATTCATTTGTATGTGTGATAACATGTATATTCGTCGAGAAATTAAGATTTCTATAAAAAGTCCCGAAATTTTCCAAGTTTTAGCTTATAACTTGCAGAGTTCTTAATATAAAATAATGTTTTTTTTTCTGAAAATATGACAAACAACATTGTACACAGCACCCTGTCATCAGAATTTATTTAAAAATAATAAAAAATTATATAAAAAATGAGCAGGTTTAGTAGATAATTTTTCATTGCGCATGCGTCAACAGTATCAAAATTTCATTTGCATATTGTGTTAGCTAAACGTATAGAGAAACTTCTGTAAAAGTTTCAGAAAACAGCTTGAAAATTCTGAAAGTGATCATCTATAGAATCAACTCAAAATCCCTTACTCCCAAAATGAAGCAAAAAAATCAGGAGTTATATCCAAATATAGTAGTACGTGCCATATTGTGCATTCTATATTGCCATTTATCAATAAATATATGGATACAACCCCTCATCTTTTTGCCTCACTTTGGGAATAACGGATTTTAAGCTGATTCAAAAGATGATCACTTTCAGAATTTTCAAGCTGTGTTTCTGAAACTTTTACAGAAGTTGCTCTATGCATTTAGCTAACACAATACGCAAATGAAATTTTGATATCGTTGACGCATGCGCATTAAAAATTTATTTACTAAATCAGCTTATTTTTCATACAATTTTTATTATGTTTTAACTCTGATGACAGGGTATTATGAACAATGTTCTTTGTCATATTTTCAGAAAAGAACATTATTTTATATTAAGAAGTCTGCAAATTATAAGCAAAAAATTTGGGACTGTTTTTATAAAAACCTTAATTTCTCTACGAGTATAAATGCAATCCACATAAAAATAAACACAGTATAATACAATAAGCCACTTAACCTTACTCTTCAGTTTGAGCGCTTTTCCAACATTATTTTTGAGAGTGTTATCCAAAAGATATTCGATCTTTTTCAATTTGTTGACGATCCCCTATAGAGTTTCGGGAAAAAAATCTTCACAGAAATGTGTGACCTGCACTATTATGTTTACACACGTTGAGTTTCAGGATAATTCCTCATGTATTTTTCTAGATGTTTAACAAAATGTCTAAAATCGCAAGTGGACGGTCATCTTTGGCCATATTGTGTAAATAGATATTCCAGTCGATAAACGATTTTTTGCTTTCTTAAAAAATAATTATTGAAACTTGAATATGTTAAAATCAATTTGTATTTCTTGAAGTTTTCCAAAAAAATACAATTCAATCCTAATATTATATTCACTTTCTATTGAAATAAAATTTAAAAACAATTCGATAATGAAGTCAAACGAAAATATCTAATAATCTTCAGCATTTCCCGTTTTATCCATAAAAATGCAGCAATTAGTTGCAATCATTACAGAAATGCCAGTATAATTAGAAAAAATTAATATATCGAAAACCAATCCAAATTTTACAATTCTAAGACCATTTTTTTTCATTCTCGTATTTTTACTTTCTTCTATCTTCAATAGAAGAAAGTACTGTAATCGAAATTTTTTTTTCGACTTCCGGTTTTCGACGGATTTACACGTTTTAGGGGTCAGACATTCCAAAAAACATGTTTTTACAAAATGTCTGTCTGTCCGTGTGTCTGTGTGTCTGTCTGTATGTCGCCATTCCACCATCAAAAAGCTTGCTCAGCTTGCTCAAAAGCTTGCTCAAAAAGCTTGCTCAAAAAGTGTATGAAGTTATGCATAGAATTGAACCAAATTTTTTGTGAATGTTTTCGGCTGTGGCAAGCAGGTCCTCCTTCAGTTTTGAAATATTCCTCCGGAAGGGGGCGCTGCAATCGCGATTTTTGTGCCATTTTCAATATTGTACCGACCAAAAGTATATGAAGTTATGCATCCAATTGAACCAAATTTTTTGTGTATGTATATGACTATGGCTAGTTGGTCCTCCCTGAATTTGAAAAAAATCCGCCGGAAGGGGGCGCTGCAATCGCCATTTTTGTGCCATTTTCAATATTGTACCGACCAAAAGTATATGAAGTTATGCATCCAATTGAACCAAATTTTTTGTGTATGTGTATGACTATGGCTAGTTGGTCCTCCCTGAATTTGAAAAAAATTTGCCGGAAGGGGGCGCCGCAATCGCGATTTTTGTGCCATTTTCAATATTGTACCGACCAAAAGTATATGAAGTTATGCATCGAATTGAACCAAATTTTTTGAGTATGTGTATGACTATGGCTAGTTGGTCCTCCCTGAATTTGAAAAAAATTTGCCGGAAGGGGGCGCCGCAATCGCGATTTTTGTGCCATTTTCAATATTGTACCGACCAAAAGTATATGAAGTTATGCATCCAATTGAACCGAATTTTTTGAGTATGTGTATGAATATGGCTAGTTGGTCCTCCCTGAATTTGAAAAAAATCTGCCGGAAGGGGGCGCCGCAATCGCGATTTTTGTGCCATTTTCAATATTGTACCGACCAAAAGTATATGAAATTATGCATCGAATTGAACCAAATTTTTTCAGTATGTGTATGACTATGGCTAGTTGGTCCTCCCTGAATTTGAAAAAAATTTGCCGGAAGGGGGCGCCGCAATCGCGATTTTTGTGCCATTTTCAATATTGTACCGACCAAAAGTATATGAAGTTATGCATCCAATTGAACCAAATTTTTTGTGTATGTGTATGACTATGGCTAGTTGGTCCTCCCTGAATTTGAAAAAAATTTGCCGGAAGGGGGCGCCGCAATCGCGATTTTTGTGCCATTTTCAATATTGTACCGACCAAAAGTATATGAAGTTATGCATCGAATTGAACCAAATTTTTTGAGTATGTGTATGACTATGGCTAGTTGGTCCTCCCTGAATTTGAAAAAAATCTGCCGGAAGGGGGCGCCGCAATCGCGATTTTTGTGCCATTTTCAATATTGTACCGACCAAAAGTATATGAAGTTATGCATCCAATTAAACCGAATTTTTTGTGTATGTGTATGACCATGGCTAGTTAGTCCTCCCTGAATTTGAAAAAAATCTGCCGGAAGGGGGCGCTGCAATTGCGATTTATGTGCCATTTTCAATATTGTACCGACCAAAAGTATATGAAGTTATGTATCGAAATGAACCAATTTTTTTTTTGTATCTGTATGACTATGGCTAGTTGGTCTTCCCTGAATTTAAAAAAAAATCCGTCGGAAGGGGGCGCTGCAATCGCGATTTTTGTGCCACTTTCAATATTGTACCGACCAAAAGTATATGAAGTTATGCATCGAATTGAACGAAATTTTTTGTGTAAGTGTTTGCCTATGGCTAGTTGGATCGCCCTGAATCTGAAAAAAAATCCGCCGGAAGAAGGCGCTGCAATACCGATTTTTATGATATTTTCAATATTGTACCACATAAAAGTGTATGAAGTTAGTTCTAGAACTGAACTAAACATTTTGTATATGATTATTTTAAGGTAAGGCGAGTAGGTCCTCCCTGAAATTGAAAAAAAAAAAAAATTGCTTATCATTCTATTGTCCATCGGCTCGTGCAGAGACGGAAATTCGTTTTTACTCCGATTAATTGATTGAAGCAGAAATTTAAAATGAAAATCAAAGTTGGTAGGGTATTGAATTAAAATTATTAAAGAATTAAAATGAGTAACTATTTTTTTTAATATTAAAATGTATGTATGAGATAGAAGAAAGTGTTGGGATTGGCACATCTAACTAGTTTTCTACATAAAAATATAAAGATTGACAATGTGCGTCAAGTGTGATCATTCGCAAAATGACACCAGCACTACGCACAGACACGTTTGCGCTTTATAATATAGCAATTCCATTAATCCTTGAGAGGTTTCGCATAGTAACATCGACATCACCCCCTAGCTTGCGCGTGTTTGATAGACGCATGTAGACTTTTATGTGTGTACAAGTTTTTTTTCCCTCTAATGCATATTATTTAAATGTTGCATTATTCAGAACACAGATAACATAAATAATTTTTTATTTTATTTCATTTTATTATTTTTTGAATAGGTAGCAAAACCATTAAATATCATAATATATTTTTTTTTGTTAAGTTGAACATTATTAAAATGTTTTTACAACATATTTTGTTATGTACAATTCTTATTAATGTACGATTCTTACAATATATTAGTGTGCCAAAAGTGAGTGGTGTCTAGGAGACACCACGAGTGCTACGAAGGGTTAAAAGAAAATCGACATTTTCCTCAAAATAATTGCTTTTGAAAGGGAGGAATGAGCATTTAAATACTTACTAAAACTTTGTTTTTCTTCAACTAATACGAGTTAAAGATGTTAAATTTACATGAAATAAAAGCAGAAAAACATCTATTCCATTACAAATCATTAAATATCTAGTATTAACATTAAATAAACTTGATCCATTTTCGAAATCAGCTATTCAAAAAGATAATTAAGCTGTACAAAATCGATGATGTAAGAAATAAATTGTGAAAGAACATTTATTTTAAGCTGACACAAACAGCTCTGGTGGTTCTCAGTTTCTTCTATACCTGGAATAAGAATATGTTAGAATTCAATGACGTTCATTAATATATTCGGACAAAGAAATTCTGAAATTCTCTCGAAAGGTTATACTATAGGATATTGTGCTTTGTAACCAAATACCCCCCCCCCCCCCCAAAAAAAAAAAAAAAAAAAAATCGATACGCTTAAATAGAAAGTTTTAAAACATTCAAATGAAACAAAAGATTTAAAAAATGGTTTCTTTTCCTTTAAGGAGTCTTTAAAAATTAAGTTAGTATCATTAAAGATTATAATACTGTGTGCAATACTTTAGACCAAGATTAAAAAGATTCTCCTGAAACTAGTTTAAAGTCTTCTAGAACTTAGTTTGAATAATTTAAAACGTAGTTTTTTTATTAATTCATTAAGGAGGTAAGTATTTTAAAAGAAAATGTTTGAGGCTTAGCTTGAAAAAAAATATGTTTTAGTATTTTTTTATTTTTTGTTTCGGAATTTCTATACTATAGTGATTTTTTAATGAAGTTTATATAAGTAGAACTATTTATAGTAATTTTTATAAAACTTCCAAATATCTAAACTATGCAATTTGACAAATGCAATACTTCTTTTAAAATTTCTTGTAAAAATATCTACATTTTACTTATCTTTAATTGCATATATGTTTCTTTTAATGTAAAAGCTAAATTTTATTTCGATACAATGCAGTGTAATATAAGAGTCGCCTAAATGAATGTGACATTGCAATTATAAGTCCGCCATTTGAAGAGAAAGATGACTGTTCATGCACTTAAGTGAGCGCAGAGTGCTAACAATTCATGCGATGCCGGAAAAAGTGTAATGACAAGGGAACGTGTTAAAAACATCGCTCGCACTATAGATGCCACCAAACAATGTCAACATGCGCTCAGGCAATTTTGAACAGCGGAAAATGTATGTATTAGTGAAATGGATCATCGAATGCAAAAAGTGTACGGCACGCAGATTGGTATTCCGATGGTGTAGGGATTTTAGTAGTGGAAAAAGCAGTATTTACGACAGGTCATGAAGTGGTCAAGCACATATGGCCTTTTTCCACTACGAAAACCTCTACACCTCGGAATGCCGATCTGCGTGCCATACACATTTTGCACTCCACATTTTCCTCTGTTAAAAAATGCACGACCGTGTGTTGACATCATTTGGAGGCATCAATGACTTAAACGATGCCTTTTAACGTGTTTCCACCCTATCACACACGCATCTGGCATAATCTGATGATATCACATGTGTTCCCTGCACTCTTCACTCTCTATAGGAGTACCATTTTTAACCGACTTCCAAAAAGGAGAGGAGGTTATCAATTCAACGCGTATGTATTTTTTTATGTATGTTCACCGATTACTTCGAAACTATTCATCCGATTTCTGTTATTTTTATTTTAAATGAAAGACGATGCACTCGAATTGGTACCACTTCCGTTTCATCGAAGTTGGTTCAGTACTTTTTTAGTAACTAGGCAAAAACTAATAAAATTAGTGATTTTTCGCTTATTAAAAGTGTTGAATACGTTTGCTGAGTGCAGTGTAGACAGCATGGCTGAGCGGTCTAAAGCGCCCGATTGAAGTTCTGTTTCTCGAAAGAGAGCGTGGGTTCGAACCCCACTTCTGACATAATTTACATCCATGTGAAATTTACAATTTTTTTTTTCGTATTACAATTTTTATTATTAACCGGCTTCAGAAAAGGAAGAGGAAATTATCAATTCGATGCATATGTATTTTTTTAACCGACTTCCAAAAAGGAGAGGAAGTTATCAATTCAACGCGTCTGCATATTTTTTTTATGTATGTTCACCGATTATTCCGAAACTATTCAACCGATTTCTGTTATTTTTGTTTTAAATGAAAGACGATGCTCTCGAATTGGTACCACTTCCGTTTCATCGAAATTGGTTCAGTACTTTTTTAGTAATTAGGCAAAAATTAATAAAATTAGTGATTTTTCGCTAAATAAAAGTGTTGAATATGTTCGTTGAATGGAATGTAGACAGCTTGGCCGAGCGGTCTAAGGCGTCAGATTGAAGCTCGGTTTCTCGAAAGAGAGCGGGGGTACGAACCCCACTTCCGACATAATTTACATCCATGTAATATTTACAATTTTTTTCCGTATTACAATTTTTATTATTAACCGGCTTCAGAAAAGGAAGAGGAAGTTATCAATTCGACGCATATGTATTTTTTTTCTATGTATGTTCACCGATTAATTTGGTTTTTGTGTTAAATAAAAGAGGCTACTCTCGAATTGGTACCACTACCATTTCTTTGAAATTGGTTCAGTACTTTTTTAGTAATTAGGCAAATTTTAATAAAAATTGATGATTTTTCTTAAATTAAAAATAATATGGACTTCGAATAAGCTCGCCGATTGGAGCGCAGTCAGGATGACCCAGCGGTTTAAGGAGCCAGAATTAAGCTCTGGGAGAGCGTGCGTTCAAACCCCACTCCAGACAAAATTTACTTCCATGGATAATTTACAATATTTTTTTCCGTATTATAATTTTTATTAACTGACTTCAAAAAAACCGTTAACTTTTAACTAAAAAGAGAAAAATAAACTTTTCTACCAAAAATTAAACCGACTTCAAAAACTACTACAAAGTGAAAAATAATTTTTTTACATAGTAGTAATAAAAAATTAAATTAAGAGCATAGTATTTACCATGCATATTATTATATTTATGTACATTAATTTGATTTTTTGGAGTCGGTGCCAGCCAAGCCAATTTCAAAAATTAAATTAAGTATCCAATGCAAATCCTAAAAGAATAAAGGCTTGGCTGGCACCGACTCCAAAATATCAAATTAATGTACATAAATATAATAATACGCATGGTAAATACTATGCTCTTAATTTAATTTTTTATTACTATTATGTAAAAAAATTATTTTTCACTGTAGTAGTTTTTGAAGTCGGTTAAATTTTTGGTAGAAAAGTTTATCATTTGGGCGATCCTTATAACAACTTTTTTTATGAAATTTTAAAACAACTGCATACTGCATTTTTTTTTTTTTTTTTTTTTTTTTTTTTTTTTTTTTTTTTTTGTTTAATGGTGGGACATTTTGCATTGTTTTTTGAACTTCACGTACTTATAATATCACAAATAAAATTTAATTTTAGGTACATTTCAAAGTAGTTTCAAATAGTTTATGCCATTAAAACTTCAATATTTGAATCATCACTTGTTTTATATGAATGCTTTTTAACTAGTGACGTTAATTAATGTAATGTAATGCCATTTTTTTTCATTTCACTTGAAAATATTTTCTTATTTTAGAGAAAACAATAGCAATAAAAAATATGGGATTTTAACATAAAAAATAATTTACTACTAATGGAAGTGATAACTAAAGTTTATTTCATTTTCAAGAATTTTAATATTCATTCATTATATCAATAAATTCATTTATTTTAGAATATTAATATGTTTCTTATACATATATATATATATATATATATATATATAACTGTGATATACCTTAAGCGAAATTAATATTTATATTCGAATGCATTTAAATCGAAAAAAAAAAAAAAAAAAAAAACATTTACTAAAACCGTCCAGGACTTTATTTTAAATATTCAACGTAAAATATCCAAGTTTTTACCGTACATTTCAATTATATTCATGCACGATACATTTTTTACATTCTTCTCTTTAGACCTTCTTTATTTAAAGTACTTTTGACAGTGTTTTGTAAAAGATGTAATAGGTAAATTTAGCCAGCCTTACATAGCCAGCCTTAAATGTTACATTAAAACAATTTTAAAATTGTAAATGTTGGGAACTTTGCTTGGATCACACATTAAATATTTAGAAGTTTCAAAATATTTTCCTGCATGATTTAGTGCCTTTATAAATTGTATACTTTATACAACACGTTCTGAAAATAATATATTTAACCGAGTGTTTAAATAATGATCAATGTTCTCTTTTAAGATAACAACGATTTCTTTGAATTATTTAAAATATATTGTTTTAGTATCATTATAGAATTTATTTTATGCTGCTATAAAAGATAGTTTATGTTATTTTATAACTGTTCTTTACCCTTAGTTTTAAAAATGTTAATTAGAGGTATTTATTGAAAAGATTATTTAAGAGATGAATATATATACGATTTTGTTTTGCTACACTTTAGAAAAGCACATAATCTGCATATTTACACTTGAAAATAACTATATAAAGTTTTTGTCGATAAATAATATGTAATTGGAAGAATATTTTTAAATGATGTAAATACATATATATATATATATAGATACAGTAGAACCTCCATAAGTTGACCATCCAAGGGACTGTAACTAAGTGGTTAATGTACGGAGGTGGTCAACTTAGGGAATTTTTAGAAAATATTTAGTACAATGTTAGAAAAAATTTAGTAAACTTTTTTAGTATTTTTAAGGAAAAATTTAGAAAAAATTAGCATTTACTCATTTTTAACACTTTCCAACAAAGTTGAAATGCGTTTATGCTTTCGGTTTGCCTGGCCGTGTGTCCCCGCTCTAACTCCCGTAAATATACTCGGATTGCTACGAAATTTTTATACGTTATTTATATTTACCCTAACACGAAAACTATTGGAAATGAAAATTTTTCCATGATTAGTTTATTTACAGGGATAGTCAAAAGTTTTCCGATACATTACGGCCTATGGGAAAAATGCTTTCAAATGAATTTTAAAGGTGTTACACCCGGTCAAACATATTCAAATTTATATGGATCCGCAAAATGCACTAAAATATGTAGTCTGTAAAATATGCAGTGAAAATAATAGTTATTCATTTACAGGGCCACACAAAAGAATTCCATTACACAAAAAAGAGGGAAATTGTTTGCAACAAATTTTAACTATGTTAAACGACTTCAAATATCATAAAATTTATATACACCACTAAAACTCAATATTTCACGCATAATATGATGTGCATAGCATTTACAGGGATACACAAAATACTTCAAATCGTATATTCTATCCGAAGTACTGTACGTTATCGATGATAGCTGATGGATAGATGAAATGCATTTTCAAATGTGATATTAGCTTTTAAGTTTTACTAAATATCTGCATATTATATAGTTTGTAGAAATGCTATAGTTGATACACAGGGTCGCAAACTTTACTAAATGTGAGGTAATTTACTTAAAGGTGGTTTATTAATAAGTGATGCATTTTTAGGTTGAATTGCTTTCAGTTTATTGAGAAATGTTTGTAGAATGTAAATAAAATGATATACAGGGTCACGCAAAGAATTATCTATATGGTCATACATGAATGATAATTTCTGAAAATGTGAATTAAGTAGTTTTAAAAATGTTTTCGTTTGAACTAAATTTTAACAAAATACTGGCGTTTAATAAAGGTACTAGGTAAGCTACATGGCTGAACAAAAGTATTGAAGTATTTTCTCATAAATTAGTATAAATTGCTGGAAGAGAAATTTCAACCTGTTAGGCGTTTTCTTGCTAAAATAAGCTTCTACATTATACAGTATATATACCAACCGGCAGATCAAATACAGGTCTATTAAAAAGTATCGAAATACATATTTGGCTATGGACAGTAACAACTTATTTATTCAAATAACGAAGTTTTGTTAAAGATTTCAGGAAGTGTGGAAAGTGTTTCACGATCTATGCTTAACGCATGATTTTTCTTACTTGTTACTTTTACTGAAGATGAAGCACATTTTTACAATTTTTGAAAGAATAATGTAAGTTTTACTTGAGTTCTCTTTTTGTTCATTAAGTAACTACACAAAGTACTTTCACAATTTAAAAGTCCGTTAATCATGCTTGGGCATTGTTCTGTAGCGAAATCATTAAGTTGCTCCATCATGCGCTTTACATCCTCTTCCTTCAGAGTTGGTTACTTTTCAGTTTCGTCGTCACGTGGATCATCATCTTCTTCGCCGTCCATTTCTTGTGCCTTGGAGTCCTCGTTGTGCTTAATTTTCGGGAGTATCTCGTTAAAGATTGTCTCTGGGTTCAGCAGATGTTGCTATCCCATCATCCGTAGTTACATAATCTTTAAAATCAACTACATCAAAAACTGTCAAGGGATAAAGGAAGCTCATCCTCTTGCCCCGATGTTGTAGCTGTAACATATCCAACTTTCTTAAAGCAGTTCTTAATCGTGGTTTGCGTAACTTTATTCCAAGCGGAATTAAGCCACTAAACAACATTTAAAGCATTTACTGACGCAGCTGTTGACGATGCCAATGCAGAAGGACCACAGGTTTGAGCTTTCATAATCACCCATTCCAGAAGTTGAGCTCTGTAGTGCATTTTGAAGGACTGAATAATGCCTTGATCTGAAGATTGTGTTTTAGAAGTTGCGTTTGGGGACAAAAATTTTAGTTTCACATTTGTGAGATTATTCACTTCCGGATGGCAGCGGCAGTTGTCCACGAAAAGCAGAATAGACCGCTCCCTTTTCCTCATTTCTGCGTCAATTCCTGTAATCGACTCTTTGAACAAATCACTGATCATCCAAGCGGATCTATTTACTCTCTCTCTCTCTCTCTCTCTCTCTCTCTCTCAAAAAAAAAAAAAAAAAAAAAACAGCAAAGTTTTCTGATGCACGAGGTTTAGTATACAGATAAAATTGCTTAAGATACAGACATATTTAACTAAAATAGCTTATAAAATTACTAAAAAAGAACTATGTATACGTTTCATATGAAATTTTCACCTCTCTTCAGAACAATTTACGGAAAATCGCCAAAGATGACAGAAACCGACTTCCTCATGTGAAATCTACATGAAATCATGTATTTCAATTAATATTTTTATACTGTACTCAGTTCATACGACAAAAATCGCCTGTGTTTTTTCGTTTCCCAAGCGTTTCATTGGCTATTGGAAAAGAAGCTTTTCCATCATACGCATATCCAAGAATTTGATTTGCTGTTACTGGCAATTCACTTGGTTTCAGGCGTCAAAGAAGTTCCGACGCAAAATAGTTGCTTGCTTTCTAAGCGACTCCCCTAGAGCCATACAATAACATGTAAACGCCTGGAATTCCAAACGATTTTGACCCCTCTTGTAATAGCACATTTTAGCTGTTTAATAAGTATTTGTATTTCAAGTAAATTTATTGCTTAATTTATATATGCCACCCTTTCTTTCGAAACATTAAGAAAGTGCTTCTATTTTGAAACGATAAACATTTTTGAAGTTAGAAATAATTAAAAAAAATGTATAAATTTTTTAAGGTGTTTTTGTAAATACGTAGTACTTATAGTCGACGCCCGGCGATCTTCTGTGTTAGACCGATGCATTTTCCACTTCTTTGATATGTTTTTCTTGGAGCTTGTAATAATTTCATTTCATTAAATTTTTAAAATTCTCACATTTTGATTTTACATTTACTTAGTATTTTTCATCTCTACAGTTATACTAAACTTTTTACTAATAAAAACTAATAAATAACAATTGCTGCGTTATCATGTGAGACATATATTTGTCTTTTTGTTGCAATTGCGACTTGAGCTTAATTCTTTTGGAAAAAAATTGAGTAATTAAAATAAATTATGAATAAAAGTAAAATGATTTAATGCTTAGTATGCATTTAAGGGAGACCAAACTGGTCGCCAGGGGAGGCTAGTATAGTATATTGCCGATAAGTTGCAAGTGAAGTAACTGAGGAAATTTCCGCAAGATGACGGCTCTTTCGTTTAATCGGATCAATTGTTTCTGATTGCCGTCAGTGAAAACTTTTACGAGTAAGCTTGAAAGAAAATTTAGTCCAATTTTAGCGCTTCATTCTCTCTCTCTCTCACATACAAATATGGTAAAAAATTCTAGTTATATTTTTTGGTATCAGTATGCCCAAGTAATATAATATTTTCACTGTCGCTGACAGGAATTTGTGTTAGTTGTCACTATGTGACGGAACTATTACTGCCGAAGTAAACTTTTGTCAGTAAAAATGAATATTAGTTTTCTTTCAAGAAATTCTTTTTTTCATGACTTTTTATTTAAATTATCCATTAATGAGGCGTTTAAATAAAAGATAATTTTTCTGCTTAAATTTACTGATGGAAGTTTGCGTGATACTGAATCCTTGCAAAAGCGGTTACAGTTGAGCTTCAGCATTTTAAAGATTTGCAGTTCCTTTACTCTTTCTCAATAGTTCCATGAGTCTCTCAGGTCCTTTTTATTCAAACGACAAAAATCTTTTAGCTGAAACCAATCTTCGGTTACTTATTTAATGATTACGCTTAATTCCTCATTACGTTTAAGAATCCCGAAAATATTTAAAAGAACTAGTAGCATCATCTGCTTTTTGGGAGTGTGTCGCTTGTAAGAAGCAAAGTCATGGCCGATTTAAATAACTCAGTTATAATTGACATGACACAATTGTAAGGATGTTATGTAAGGTTAATAAATCTCGGCTCATCTTATTTGCAATTGCAGCAAGTTATTTCAATAGATGCGCAACCATTTGTGAAATCTATGTACTTGCATAGGCGTATTTGCCCTATCGTGGACAATGACTATTGTATTAGAGAAAACGCACTATAGTTTAAACATGGATTTATTCTGGCGAGAGCTAAAAATACCGGACTCTATAGATGTGGAATTCGGTGGCTTAGTTAAATTAAAAACAATAGACTCATTGATTTTTTAAAGAAATACATCATTTTATTAATTAGCCACATCAATAACGTGCGCGCTGGCTTAATCAACGAGACACGAGAAATTCATTTTTCTAGAATTTCCATTTCTAAAGCATCCATTTCTTGATATCTCTGAACCATTTTGAAACTTTGGTTTTTATCTTCAGGAATTATTCTTGTAGCGCATATTTCAAGTTAACGAAATTTTGTCCCAAATCAAGATTTCAAAAAACTGAATTATATGAAAAATGGATCAAACTGCTGAAGGTAGTTTTGTGACTGAAATTCCAGAAATGGCTGCCAGATCAAGCTCAAAAGGTGCTATTGAAGTTATGGATTCAAATGAAAATGCCATGGAAGTTATGTCCAATCTACAATCAAAATACATGATGGATAAGACTGGAAATGCAAAGCTGAAGATTCAGAAAGATAAAACCAATGAAATGACAGTTGTAACGGTTTCTGAAAGAAAAAGCCTGAAAAGAAAAGTCGCCCATCCTCCAACTTCTGAAATGGTGATGGATTCCATCAAGGCCCTAAAAAAGCGTAATGGCGCTTCATTTGAAGACATAAGAAAATACATGGAAGAAAAGTATGTGATCGACATGAGATTTTTAAAGCACCACGTTGACAACTTCTTGCAGAAAAGTGTTGATAACGGAGTTCTGGAAAAAATTGAGGGCGGTCGTGCGGGAGGAAGATTCAAAATCAAGAAATCGGAAATCTTCAAGAAAGATTTAAAAAAATTGCCTCCTAAAGAAGGGAAAATGAAAGCAGAAAAGAAATTGGATGCAACAAAAAAGCAAGTTAAAAAGTAATTAAAAATTGTTTATTCTCCAAATTATTTTTCTGTTGTACATGAAATAATCTACATTCAAAATTGTTTAAACTTTTTATTATAATTTTCAAATCAATCCTATCAGTAAATTAAAGAAGCTTTCTATCGCTAAATTGTTTTTATTTATTTTATCGGCTTCAAAACTAATTTTTATCATTTTATATCTATGCTTTAATAGGATTATACTTTTTGAGAATTTCTCAATCGAAAATGTGGCACTTTAAGAGGGTCCATTTGTACGTTTCAACTTTGAATCATAATCATACATTTTAAATGAGCAAGCGTTTTCCGATTACGAATGATATCGTAAACTACACTGGGCTGATTTTCACGAAACTTGCCTCTTATATTAAATCGAGGGCACAGATTTCACATGTGCACCATATTGGCGCGATGTTTTTTTTCTGACGCCAGTTTGGCAAAAACTTCGTTATCAAATATCAGTTACATATATATTTTATAATTATTTTCCATTAATTTAAAAAGGAAATAATAATAAACTACAAAAATTTAATTAATAACTATAAAACAAAGCAATTTATATCAATTTATAAGAGAAAATATAAAGAAAATAAACAGTTTATTAATAAATAAACAACAATGACCAGGATACCATATGAGGCATAAAATCGCCATTTTGTTGTACTCGCAAAAATGTGGTGCGTATATGACATCTGTGCCAAATCGAATAAGAGAAAAAGATCTGGCTAGGTCTGGAATCCAAGAAATTTTGTATTTATAGAGTAGAACAAACACTGCTCTGAAAGGTCTGCTTGCTATAGATTAAAAAAAAAATCACGTGACAAAACATGTTTTACATACTAATTCCAGCACTAAGAATTCGTTTAGCTAGGTTTTAAATTCGAGAAAGCTCGTTTTAGGTGATTAAAAAATACGAGAAAAGTTCCGTATCCTTTTTAGGTGCGTTCGTAATTATGTAAATACGTAGCACCTATTGTTGTCCGTCCGTCTGTTTGTCCGCATATAACAACGCAAAAACTACCCAACTGAATCGTTTGAAATTTAAAATACATAATTATTGCATAATTTTGTCGTGTCATTTCAAATTTTATGAAAATCGGATGCATAGATCAATTACAGGAACAATTAAAAGTATTCCGTTACATTATGGTCAATGGGGAAAAAAGTTTCAAATGCATTTTAATCGTTTGAAATTTAAAATACATAATTATTACATAATTTTGTCCAGTTATTTCAAATTTTATCGAAATCGGATGCATAGTTCAATTACAGGGACATTAAAAATTATTCCGTTACATTACAGTTAATGGGGAAAAATGTTTCAAATGCATTTTAATGGTGTTACAGTCATTCGAACGTAATAAAATTGATATGCATCTATAAAGTACATATTATAATATACATTTTGCATAATCTGGTGCAAAGAGCTTTTGTTTTTGATTTACAAGGCCACACAAAAGTATTCCATTACATAATGGGTATAGAGAGAACATTGTTTGTTGCTCATTTTTAATTGTAATTAACTATTTTCAATTTTATGAGATTGATATATGAGAGTGATATTTTAAAAACTTCCTTATCGTACGAATGCACCTCATTTGCTACGCTTCACGTGCAATTTCCAACTTGTTTATTTTTGTGATCTTTTTTTGGCATTAAAGAAGCCGATAGGGTTACGATTTTCAGCGTTTAGGGTTGCTTTTTTAATTGTTGAGGAATGGACTTTATCCCTGTGCCATTTAAATTTGGCATAATTTTCGAAAAAGTTAATCTATGCTTAACACATGATTTTTCTTATTTGTTATCAGTTATCATAGAACAGACTTCATAAATTTACTATAGCATACTCTTCAATGATAATTTATTTTGGCGAAATCTTGCTTTTCTCTGGTTGCTTTTTTAATTGTTGAGGAATGGACTTTATCCCTGTGCCATTTAAATTTGGCATAATTTTCGAAAAAGTTAATGACTTTTGTTTTATTTTAACAAGTATAATAAGTATATGAAATATATAAAATTTTAAAATATTTAAATATAAGTGAATAATATTTATTTATAGATGCACTAGCTGACCCGCCCGGCTTTGCCCGGGTCCGTAATAATAATGTTACACGAACTTGAAATTTGTATGATTTTATCTTTAACTCGAAATATGTGTAAATACACTGTTAAAAATTTTACCCTTTTGCTGCATCGTCACTCCACCGCTTTTATAGAAAATGATTACTTCAGCCTATTTTGGAGCATTCTCATATGTCAAAAGAGAGATATTCTATAAAAGCGGAAGAGTGATGATGCAGCAAAAGGTTCAAATTTTTTACAGTGTAAATTATATTAAATACATGCCCCCTGACTGTGTCAAAAATCGGTTTAAAAAACTAATATTTAACTGCAAAAATACCCAAAATGACTGCAATGAGAAACGCAGGAGGGAATATGTGTCCAACGATTGTGTGATTTTCGTGTTAAAGTGTTGATATTTATCATTAAATGTACTGTTAAGTGATAACTAAACACTTTTTTCACATAGATATCCCAAGTGAAATATTTTGAATTTCAAAGTAATTATATCACTCTTCAATCCGACTATACCGTGAATGAAATCGATAGTCGATGATTAGCTAAAAGGTTAGTATATAGTATTATAATTTTTGAGCCATTTTACAAAAATAGGTGTATATTTTTTTAACAAACATGCGTAATGTTCATTCTGTGAACAAAATCCTAACCTTATCCTAATTGTATTGTAATCATAACTTGTCTGTAATCTAGCTGTATCTTAACAGTAACCTAACTGTAACTGTACCATAAATGTAATCTGGCCGTCACCTTATCATAACCTACCCATAATCTAAACACAACCTAACCATAACTTAACCTTAACCTAACTGTACCTTAACCATGACCTAACTGTAACCTAACCGGAAATTAAATATAACATAAGGCTCACCGGAACGTAATTGCAACCTAACTGTTACCTAACCGTAAATAAGTTCTAATTTAACACTAACTAAAAACGAAATATCTTAACCATCACGCGCTACAAAGTACTTAGTTTCACTCTCCACCGCTACGGACCGCATTATGTTTTGTAGAACATCCGAATTTAAGGTTCGCAATGGATTCGTGTCCATGAAAATTATTTTGTCTTCTTCGGATACGGTTATGGTTGTTTAGAATATTTTTGTTCAGTTAGATTCGGTTCATTCGGTCAGATTTCGTGGGTTTTTTTTTTTCCCTTCAAATGGAATTTTTAGGTTCGGGTCGGGTTGTACTTCAATGGAAATTATGTTACCTTGTTCCAATGAGGTTATACTTCACTGAAATATTTTTGTCAAGTTCAGATTAGGTTTGGTTCAAATTTCGGGATTTTTTTTACAATTTTTTTGGTTCGGATTGCGCTCATGTCTATGGAAATTATATTGTCTTGTTCGTATCTGGTTATAGTTATTTGGAATATTTTCGTCGGATTCAAATTCGGTTCTATTCAGATTTCAGATATTTTTTCAAATTGATTTTTAAGATTCTGGTCAGATTCATGTCCAGGGAAATTATTTTGTCTTGCTCAGATCCGGTTTTAGGTCTTTAGAATATTTTTTTCAGGTTCAGATGTCGTTCAATTCAGATTTCATTTTTTAATGGAATTTTTAGGTTCAGGTTGGGTTGCGCATCAACGGAAATTATTCTGTATTGTTCGAATAAGGATATGCTTCTCTGGAATATTTTTGTCAGATTCAGATTTAGTTCAGTTTTTTAGGTTCGGATTGGGTTCATGTTCATGGAAATTTTTTGTCTTGTTCAGATTCGGGTATGGTTCTGTGGAATATTTTTGTCAGGTTCATATTTGGTTCAATTCAAATTTCAGGTATTTTTTTCAAACGGAATTTTAGGTTCGGATAGGGTTCATGTCCATGGAAATTATTTTCTCTTATTCGAATCCGGTTATGGTTCTTTCGAATATTTTGATTAGATTCAGATGTAGTTTGCATAAAATTTCAGGTTTTTTTTCAAATGCAATTTTTTAGGTTCGAGTCAGGTTTATGTTCACGGAAAGTATTTTGTCTTGCTCTTATCGGGTTATAGTTCTTTGGAATAGTTTTATCGATTTCATGTTTTGTTCTGTTCATTTTTCGGATTTTTTCAAAGAAAATTTTTAGTTTCGGGTCGGGTTGCATATACACGAACATTATTTTTCCTTAATCGGATTGGGGTATGCTTCATTTTAATATTTTTGTGGGATTCAGATTTGATTCGGGTCAGATATCAAATCCATATTTTTTTTTCAAATGGAATTTTTAGGTTCGGATCGGGTTTGTTCTCATGGAATGTTTGTCTTGCTTGGATCGAAGTGTGGTCTCTTTTTTTCAGGTTGGGATCGGGTTATGTATTAATAAGCCTAAACATTATGTTTTGCTACTTTGCTTTTAGTGACTATTTTTGATATATAATTTACTTTGCTATTTGATAATTTATTATTGTGTATGAATCGTCTGCCGATTCGAACAATTTTACGTCAAACAGCCATTTTATTTTTGTTTTAAAAACAAATTAAAATCATAATAAAATTTTAACTTAAATAAAGGGCATTCAAATTTAATCAGTGACTTAAAAAAACTGCTAAAAAAGCTTCGTATATACGTATATAATATATTTACTGCAACACGTGCTTTGACACGCCTATCAATTGAAACAGGTTTAAATCCGTACTTTTTTTGGTCTTGTTTCTTAAAAAGAACTAATCTATCACTTCACCAGTAAAAATTTATTAATTATTTTATCATATGTGCTTTAAATATAAATATAGAAAACTATTTAAACTTTTTGCTTGAAACTATAACATTCTTTTGTGAATATCTTAAAATCGTCTGCAGTCTGAAATCTATATTTTAGAATAATATTTATTACTTAAGTTTTCATACATGATTTTAAAAGAATGTTTTCATCATTATACTTTAAATATTTATTTACATGCAATTATTAAGTCATAAACATTTTTCATCTACGTTATAAAGTATTGAAAATTACATTAATGAAGGAAACTTTTAGTTATACAATTTTTAGTTCGTATCAAATGTTTTCAATATCTTAATTAATTTTAATTTGATATTTAATTATTGCTAATTTTCCAATTTCCTTCATTTTAAAAGCGGACATTTACTTTAATAAATATTAATAGAACAAAGACCATTTTAAAAATTTGCTATTTCTGCTTAAAATATGCTTCAATTGTAATTCGTTTCTTTCAATTCGTCTTATAATACAAAATCCCTTCCACGTCCTTTTGTTTGGCACATTAAAATTTGAGCGATATATGGTTTCATATTGCAAACCTTTTTTGAGGCTTACTTCACCTCCACTTATGTCATTCCTCCATAGGTTTCTTTAATTCTGTCTCAGCTTTCTTAAAATTTTTACACAACCAACCAACCGTAAACAAACGAAAGAGAAAAAAATTGGGAAAAGATGATTTTTTATGAGAGTGACCTCTCGATTTTAATTAATTACTCAGTTAATAATTGGAATTTCGAAATTCTGAAAGTCAGGTGCATCAGGAGAGATTTGGGGCTACTCTCAAAAAAATTTTGAACTTTGTACACGCTGTAGATTTTGCTAGCCATCGCAGACACACACACACACACACACAGACAGAGCGTTTTGTTCTTTTATTAATATAGATATAATATGTATTTATGCATGTATATCTCTATATGTAATTATACATATAGAGAGAGATATGTAATAGATATACATAAAATGGTACTACTTGGTTATCACGTCGACCAATTTCGCCAAACTATCAGCCAAATTGACGGATTTTTTTTTTTTTAAATAACGAAATATCAATTATTTTAGCTTAACGTTTATAAAAATACAAAATAAAAGTCGAATTAAAAATCCATTGATGACGTAACAAACACGTGTATCATGTTTAATGTTAAGTGAATGTGGAATTTGCGATCACTATTATTGGCATTTAATCTTAGAATTTGGTGAGAGTAATTTGGTCTCAGGATCAGATTTCAAATAGTGTATTCTATCCGAAGTCCTGTATATTATGGAAGATGGCTGTTAGATGGATGAAATGCATATATAATTATGGCATATACTTTTAAGTTTCACTAGACGTATGAATATTATATGGTTTATATAAATGCTGATTGTTACACAATTTAGATATACAGGGTTAGACAAAAGATCTCAGAAAGGTTACTGAATATGAGCGTAATTTACTTTAAGGTAGTTTTTAAATATGTTATGCCTTTTTACCATGAACTGCATTTAGTTTATTAAGAAATGTTTGTAGAATATAGATAAAATGATAGACAGGGTGACGCAAAGAACTGGATACATGGTCGCCTTTGGATGAAAATTTCTAAAAATTTGATTTAAGTAGTTTAAAGAGTATTTTTATTTGAACTAAATATTAGCAATATACTTTCGTGTATTAAAGATACTATGTATTTTACAGGGCTAAATAAAACTATTCAAGTATGTTTCCATCGATTAGTATAAATTGCATTAAATTTTACCAGTATATTGTCTGTATATTAATCGATCAAATACAGGGCTTTTCAAAGGTATTGGACTAAATATTTGGATATGGACAATAATACGTTATTTCCCTGGATAAATAAGTTTTGTTAACGATTTCAAGAAGTGCTGGAAAGTGCTTCATAATCTATGCTTAACACATGATTTTTCTTATTTGTTATCAGTTATCATAGAACAGACTTCATAAATTTACTATAGCATACTCTTCAATGATAATTTATTTTGGCGAAATCTTGCTTTTCTCTGGTTGCTTTTTTAATTGTTGAGGAATGGACTTTATCCCTGTGCCATTTAAATTTGGCATAATTTTCGAAAAAGTTAATGACTTTTGTTTTATTTTAACAAGTATAATAAGTATATGAAATATATAAAATTTTAAAATATTTAAATATAAGTGTATAATATTTATTTATAGATGCATATAATATGTATTTATGCATGTATATCTCTATATGTAATTATATATATATAGAGAGATATGTAATAGATATACATAAAATGGTACTACTTGGTTATCACGTCGACCAATTTCGCCAAACTATCAGCCAAATTGACGGATTTTTTTTTTTTTTAAATAACGAAATATCAATTATTTTAGCTTAACGTTTATAAAAATACAAAATAAAAGTCGAATTAAAAATCCATTGATGACGTAACAAACACGTGTATCATGTTTAATGTTAAGTGAATGTGGAATTTGCGATCATTATTATTGGCATTTAATCTTAGAATTTGGTGAGAGTAATTTGGTCGACGGGATTAACCAAATAGTACCCATTATGGAGAAAATGCCCACAGGCTACTCATTATGGTAGCTTACGGAGAAAAATAAGTTCAAATGAATTTTCAAGATGTTACACCCTGTTATACATCTTCAAATTTATATGCATCTACAAAGTGCACTAAAATATGCATTTTGTAAATTATGCAGCGAAAAGAATAGTTATTATTTCTTTACAGACGCACACAAAAGAATTCCAATACATAATAATAAAGAGGGGTTACTGTTTGAGACATATTTTAATTATGGTAAACGATTTCATAATCAAATTATATACGTTGCTGAGGATTAATATGAGTTATTTCATGCATAATTCGTAGTGCATAACATTTACAAGGACACACAAAAGATTTCAAATAGTGTATTCTATCCGAAGTCCTGTATATTATGGAAGATGGCTGTTAGATGGATGAAGTGCATATATAATTATGGCATATACTTTTAAGTTTCACTAGACGTATGAATATTATATGGTTTATATAAATGCTGATTGTTACACAATTTAGATATACAGGGTTAGACAAAAGATCTCAGAAAGGTTACTGAATATGAGCGTAATTTACTTTAAGGTAGTTTTTAAATATGTTATGCCTTTTTACCATGAACTGCATTTAGTTTATTAAGAAATGTTTGTAGAATATAGATAAAATGATAGACAGGGTGACGCAAAGAACTAGATACATGGTCGCCTTTGGATGAAAATTTCTAAAAATTTGATTTAAGTAGTTTAAAGAGTATTTTTATTTGAACTAAATATTAGCAATATACTTTCGTGTATTAAAGATACTATGTATTTTACAGGGCTAAATAAAACTATTCAAGTATGTTTCCATCGATTAGTATAAATTGCTGAAAGGAAAATTTCAACCAGTTAGGCGTTTTCTTGCTAAATTAAATTTTACCAGTATATTGTCTGTATATTAATCGATCAAATACAGGGCTTTTCAAAGGTATTGGACTACATATTTGGATATGGACAATAATACGTTATTTCCCTGGATAAATAAGTTTTGTTAACGATTTCAAGAAGTGCTGGAAAGTGCTTCATAATCTATGCTTAACACATGATTTTTCTTATTTGTTATCAGTTATCATAGAACAGACTTCATAAATTTACTATAGCATACTCTTCAATGATAATTTATTTTGACGAAATCGGAATTTATACTAGGCAAAAGCATATTTACTCATTTCGTGTTGCCGCAATTGTTTCCGTAAGCGTCACATAAATACCTAAACATCCATGGCTGCTAATGACGTACTGCTAGAAATAGAAAAATAGAAAAGAACAAAGCAATTCCTACATATTCCATATTCATAATAACATGAAAGTAAAATTGTATGCAATAAAGTACTGACAATAAAAAAAATATGACCATTCTTTATTGAACTAATCTCGTATTTTATTTTCTCATTGTAGGCGATATTAAATTCTGGAAAAGCAGAATTCCTGCTTCCTGATTGTGTTAATATTATTAAAGACTCGCTTATATTATAGTATTAACTTGTTTATGTTTTTAAATAATACGCTATCTCTTAAATGGAATAAATATTTATTTTTCAGTTCATTTAAACAGAATAATATTTACTATCATCGCGACTTTCTGCATCGTAAATATCCAATGAAAGTGCTTCAAATTTGCTTAACGTATGTTAAAAATATTCAAATGCGCTGTACTTTTTCATGTCCCATTCATTCCGAACTTCTTTATATTAAACTGCTGACAATGGGTGTTCTGTAAAAGATGTGATATGCGGCGCAGCTCGTCATAAAATTTTAATGTTGCATTTAAGCCTGTTTAGAATTCTAAATGTTGAAGAAATTGCTTGAAACAGACTTTGAATATTTAGACTTTTAAAAACATTTTTCATGAGGATTTGATACTTTTATAAATGTAGTACATTTTCCGAAACCGATCTTTAAAGGTTAGATCTCTCTGAATATTTATAGATGTTTACTTTATGATAAAGAAAATGGGTTTTAAACTTTCTGAAGTGCATTGAATCTAGATTTTGTTATTTATTGTATCTGATTGAATAGCTTTCAAAATGGCAGCCTAAAATGATTATTTATCATGGGTTATCAATGAAATAATTACGTATGATAGAATTTAATACAATGAAGAAAACTTTTATTTATGTCTTTTAAAGTTTAGATTAGATTTTCACAAAATTTTATATGACTCGAATAAATTCTGCGAAAATTATGAATATTACATTTCAAACCATTTGATTAAGTAGTTTTTGGGCTGTTGACAGACAGACAGACCAGACGACAACTGTATGTGCTACGTATTTATATAACTACGGAGGTACAAGAAAACGGCGGACAAGGGCGGATCTGGAGAGTCATCAAGGGGGGTGCGATTTTAGAAATTTGGAAATCAAGTGCAATGCACGGAGTCTAATGTCGGAACTCATTTTTTTAATGCGGATCGTGTTTCGTCTACTTTTTTGCTGTAGGTCGGGTTTGGGTCTGGTTAGCTTCTATTTTTTGCTCCTGGTTGGGTTAATTTCTAGTCGGGTCGTGTTTGGATTCAACTGACTTCTACTCTTTGCTTGGTTCGAATTAATTTTTGATTTTTTGCTTTTGCGTCGGGTTTGGGTTTGGTCGACTACTACATTTTGTTGTTGGTTAGGTTGACTTTTACTTTTTAGCTGAGCTTAGCGCATTTGGGGCAGTTTTATATTGTTTTGAGGCAGTTTAGGATTTGGTTTTTACTTTTAGGAGAAGAGTTCGGGCTGACCCGATTTTGATTGGGATCAATCCTTTGATAAAATGTCCGTTCTTTATCGCAATTTTTGGACGAAATGAGCGTCTGTTTCACGATCCTTTGAAAAAAATTCGTGTTTTCTCCGCGATCATTTCACAAAATTTGATATCCGGTTGGCTTCTATTTTTTGCTGCTGGTCGGTTTAATTTTTACTTTTTCTTGTGGGCCGCGTTTGGCTCCGGTTAACTTGTACTGTTTGCTGCAGGTCAAGTTAATTTCGAATTTTTTCCTTCGGGTCGGGTCTGGGTCTAGTTAACAACTATATTTTGATTTTGGCCGGGTTAATTTTTACTTTTTAGTTGCGCTTAGTGCATCGGGGCAGATTGTCATACATTTCGGATTTGAGTCAATTACAGATTCAGTTTTTACTCTTGCGAGAATGGTTGACCCAGTTTTGATCGGGATTCTTTGACGCAATTTGCGTTTTTCCGCGATCCTTTAACGAAATTCTTTTTATCCGTAAGCGTGATCCTTTGAAGAAATTCACGTTTTCTCCGTGATCCTTTCACAAAATTTGAGGTTTTTTCGCGAGCTTTTGTTGAAATTCGTGTTTCTTTCGCAACCCTCTGACGAAATTCGTATTTCTTTAACGGAGTTTGCTCTTATTTGAGGCTATTTGATGAAATTTGTTTTTCTCTGTTTAATAATTTTTACGATTAACTAGTAAGAAAGTTTTCAACCCAACTTGCACTGGTGGGGAAGAATTTAGAGCAGTGCACGGGTCGCTGTTGAGCCAGTAATTTTTATCATACTATCTAGATCAGAGACATACCAAACGTTTAGCTTCACGAGTCGCTGTCGGGCCAATAATGTTTATCATATTAACTAGATCAGAGACGGACCGAATATTTAGCTTTTATTCCAGGCCAAGCCACGACCTGGAAATTTTTTTCAATGCAAACTTCTAGGAAAAATGAAATCCAGACGAGGCTCGGTCTGGAAGAAGAAGAAGCCTGTCCCCACCCGAATCTGTAAAAAAAGCAAGATCAGGACACGCCCCGAAGCAAAATGAGAGAAAACCTTACCCAGCCCAAGTTTCGTGGTCTTAAACTGGCGCGACCCGTGCTCGGTCGTGACGGGCTCGAGCTTCCCCTCAAGTTATTTCTCGTGAGGATTCATAATGTCACTTTGTAAATCCTTTATTAGCTCAAGGGAGGGGCAATTAGCTCAAAAGTAGGGGGACTTCGCCCCCTTTTTCCGCGCCTTAGAACCATCACAGCATACGAAGCTGTGTCGATCCCAGATCGAGCGTTTAGCATTTATACCTAACGGAACCTGGGCTTGAAATTTTTAGCCCGTGTATACCTCTAATAGGAAAGAAGTCCACGCCGGACTCGACCTGGAAAAAACTGTGTGGCTCGGTTCAGATCTGCAGAAAAAGATAAGTCCGACCCGACCCGGCTCTGAAAGTGTGAAGAATGACCCAGTCCTAGTATAATAAATTAAAATTGCCGCGACCCGGCTCGAGTTTAGAACCAACAACTTTTCCGTGCGGGCATCTAATGTTGTTCAGCAAATCCTTTATTCGGCTCAAGGGGGGGGGGGGATCGCCCCATCGCCCCCCTGGATTAATAAGAAAAGTAAGAAAACATAGACAAGCTTCCTGTTAGAATAACCATCTTGCCATTGAAAGTTATTTTAGTGTGCGAAGAATATTCAATTGTCTAGTTTTACATTAACAAAGTTTTTTCAATGACAATTCCGATCTATAGTAAATTTATTCATCGTTGTCCCGTCATTCCAGGCTATCTTAATGATGGAAGATGACTTTCCCTAACTTGGTTTATTCGAGAGAAATTGCAGACTCAAGAATCGGCTGGAATAACTCAGTGGATAGTGCAAAAGCTTGGATTGCTATGGTTCCGGGTTCGATTCCTGGCTCTGGCTAATTTTTCACTCCAGTCGGGTTTATTGAATTTAATGTTTGGGTGTCTATATATTATTTGTATGTACCTTCGTAATTCCGATTGTTAAAACATGAAATATTTTAAATTTTTCGAATATTTTTAAACATTAATCAATTGATAGAAAGAAATAAAAAACATGTTTTATGCGTATATTAGGAATCTTTTTTAAGAAATTAAGCTCTATAGAAATTTGTATTTATTAACAAAATGCATTCCAAAATTTAGTTCATTTAAGCGATACATATATTTCACTTAAAAATTCCTTTTGAGCAATTTCCTCTAATAAGAAGAATGGAATACGAATACTTTTGTGTAGCCCTGTATATGAGGTGTAGAATTTATATATAAAGAGTAATATGCAAAAAAAAAAAAAAAAAAAAAAAAAAAAAGAAAGCGATACAGAATTTTAAAATATGTTCTCCAGAAAATATTACGCAAAGAAAGTACTATACCCGATTTCTTTTGTGTGTTCCTGTAAATTAATAATAAAAAAAAATACTACGAATGCTCTGTTTTAACATGACCGTAGTGATATTCAGTGATTTATATGTTTCAATACCTTTGAAATAGCGTAATGTTATTAAAATAGTCCAAAAATAATTTTTCTCCATGTACATAATGTAATCGAATTCTTTTGAATGCTTTTGTAAATGAACCATTAATTTTACATACTTCATATACAATATCAAACATACTTTGGTGATCCTAAATAAGCCTTATCATTTGCATGAAAATACGTGTATATTTATGAGTTAGAGCGTGGCCAGATGGACAGACAAACCAAATGAAAAAAAACTTTTCGACTTTGTTGGAAAATACTGAAAATGTATAGCATTTAGCTTAATGATGGTATCTAACAGAATACGTACGAATGTCATTTAAATATCCAGATGCGAAGTATTGATATGAATAAGTTAATGTACTAGTAAAATATTTTTTGTTGGTACTAATCAATATAATTTTGTGACTGAGTACTGATTACACTTTTTTATTTAACTAAACTTGGTTTTTGTATGTAATTTTTTTTTTTTTTTTTTTTTTTTGTTATCGATTGTTCAAACATTTCTTGATGCAGTAGAAATATCGAAATTACGGGCACATAGATACATTGATGATACTACAAAATTTTAATATTTTAGAATTTAATTATAATTTTGGGATGAGATTTCCGCTTTTTGCACACTAGTATTTTGATGGAGAAAATGTTCTGCTATTTAATCGGAAGCGATTTAAGGGGGCTCAGGGATTAAAAACTTTTCAAAAAATCGATTTTTTTATGATCTAGTTTGATTATTTAATTGATTGTTAACTCAGTGCAAAAAACCGCATAAAAATATTTGCATTTTTAACGGAGTTATAAGCATTTATGTATCAACACTTTCAAAGACGCACCCATATAATTTCAACTTTAAGTCGCGTTTTCCCAAAACTTGATTTTTGACGACTAACACCAAGATTAAAAAAAATTATTTGATGGAATGGCTTAATTTTTCTTTTGCATGCATATAACATCACTATCTATAGAGTGAATTAATATAAAACCTAAACTTTCTTTCATTTTACATATTCATTTCTTTCCTGTTATAACAAAAGTGTGTTGTATTTCCAACTTATGTTTCTTTATAAAAACGATTTGCATGACTAATTCATATTTAAATTGAGTTTAAGAAAATATAGGCTCATCCTTTATATAATACTTTTCGGCATATTTTACATCACATTTGAATATACTCACTGAATTATTTCCGCAATATGTTCGTAATTCTTTTCATTTCATTATTATGACAATTTTATTTTAAACATTATAATAACAATAAAAAACAAAGTAGCATTTTTTTTAAATCTCCAATTACTCTTATTCCAAGATAAACTTAAAAAAAATCTGTTTAAAATAAATTGAATACAAAATTAGAAAAAAAAGCTATGATAAATGTACCTATTTCAGTAAAATCCAGCGCAGAATTTTAAAAACTTCAATGTACTTAACTAAAATGGTTCACTCCATAAAAATTTTATCACTATTCACATAAAAAATATGTCTCGTCTCTTTGGATAATATCTCATTTTGTTTTACATCTTTTAAAAATCAAATAGATTTTTTGGAAATTTCGTTGATAGTTTTTTTAAACCTCTTCAAAATGATATCGTAGTAATAGATAAAGCGTTTCTTTAAAAGAAAGGACAAAAAAATAGATTCATGATCAATGACTCGTGAAGTCGAAATTTTTATTCTGACATGGCATGTATTCATTTTATCCATTTTTCTAGATATTTTCTCTCTTTTTTCCTCCGCTAGTTTAAATAAAGTATATTTTTTAGTAAGACTGTGTTTAAAAAAAGAGTATTTAACTATATCGCAGAAAAATTTACGGTACGTATAAAATGGTGAATGAATAAAGTAAAATGTTTAATTTTTCTCTAGGGGATTTATAAATTAATGTGTGCGACCAACCAATGACATACCATAAAACACTGACACGTTTGAGGCACATTTTTCTACAGAACTTTTTTTATTCTTTAAATTCAGGTCTAAAAAAAAAAAAAAAAAAAAAAAAAAAAACAGGCATATCGACTTAATGATTCCTTTTAACATTAAAGCAGATTCAAAAATATACGAGAAGTATTGTAAGAATAAAAATAAAGAAAAGGGTTTCAAACGTACCCCGTTTTTTAGCCTACTTTTTCACCTAACTAAAAACATGCTTTAAATGTTCACAATAGATGATTTAGGACGAAGTTACCTTATATATCGATGTAAAATAAAGATGAACACCCCTTCGACCACCTAGGGATATTTGAAAGATTAAATTTTATGATTTATGGTAAAAAATAAGAATTTCCGATGCTTATTCCGCTGGATGAAAACATCGTTCATATCACACCTGGAGTGTTTTTAGTCAATACAAGGATATTAACACTCTTCGAATTTTTAATTACCATCTTAACATCATGCTTATTTAAGAGAAAATCCCAGCCAGCCACGACTCTCAATGTCTTGAAAATCAACTGCTCTTCTTCATGAGTAAGGATTATATGACTACCTTCAGACTGGGTGTGCTCACTCAAGGCACTCAATGACAAAAGTATTACATGATATTTGGAATGTTGTATCTGCTAGTTTTTACTTATGCCATTATTGAGAGCTGCCATTACGTTTGCCACATTCTCTTCAGTATAATTGTGATGATTCCAGCCCCATGGTGTTTTTTCGTAGGTCGTCATTTTTCTCTAACGGCCTAAGACCTGAAAAAAGCGAAAATTAATCACAAGCATAAAGCAAATCAATAAATATATATAAAACATATATAAATCCGTCTGCCTGCAAGGTGACAAACTTAATCTGGGGTGTCAAAGTAGCTTCGGTTTACGGTACTTGTTATAAAAGGAAAGAAAATTTTGACGTCATCTACAGATTTTTAAATTGTCATTTTTACAAAAATAGAGCGATAATAAGTAATTTCAGTGGTAGCTAAACCTAAATTATAACACCAGAAGGTGTCCTCTTCGTCTAGTTGCACAAATATTAATTTTTGGAAGTTTTGCTTAATAACTACAAATTTAGATAGCGAAGCTAATAAGATCAGTTGCGAAAAAATTCGCAATTTTGTGTTTGTCATTATTGTGACAAGTATTGCCAATAAGTCTAACCGTTAGAAGATGAATTCTGTGACGTTATAAGAGAAGTCTACGGTTTAACCGCATTTGGCAAACATGATCGTGTGTAAGCAAATAAGGGATTGAGAACTAAAGTTGATCACTGATTTTTGCTTAATCGTGTTTCAGATGAATTCTCTTTCTATCGACAATAATTTATTAGACGCCATAACAAAATAAGCCCTTATAAAGTTTAATATTTCTAACAAGTTTACAGCGGTTCAGAAATCTTATAGGATCCAATACTTAAAAGTTTCTAAGTTCATTTCTCACGCAGTAAAATCAACGAAACAGATCCATCACATTTTCAGACATTTGTCCGCCGGGAAATATAATAGGGTTTAGAAGAAATCTTGATGGATCTAAGGCCGAGTCGGCAAGGAATCTTTTACCTACATTGCTAAAGTTATCCGTTCAAAATGTAACCAATCAATAAAGTAGAATTTAGAGAATCACTAAAATACGGTGCACCTTAATTAAAAAATATTTTTTATATGAAACTTTTGAAACAATTGTACCTGAACTGAAATTCGGTATTATCCATTAAAACATACTGAACACTGATTAATATAAACACAGATTTCTTAGAAGACAGAGGAATTCAAACTTCTGATACGTTGGGCTGCATTTGAGAATAAACTTTTTTTTCAAAAACGACCTATGAGCACTAAAATGTTGCCAAACCACACTCAAACAGGTTGCTGTGAATTCAAAAATATTCTACGTTAAATTTTATTTGAAAAAAAGTTGCATGTTTTTTTAAAATGAAAATGACGTTCATTGTTTATTCCTGCATTTGAACGGATTTTTTTTTATAAAAAATATACAATACAGTGTACAAAGAGCTTCGAATGCAGTTAGATAATAACTAAATGACATTTATCAACAACAGAAATCAAAAACATTTCCCAATAAACTTGCTCTAGTTCGATAATATCACCTTATATTCAGTAGCCTCATATCCCCGTCATCACCTTACGTACTTTTCCTAATGCCATGCACAAAATGTCAGAAAAACACTTTCATTCTATACACAAAAGATTTCTTATGATGTAAAATTTGATCAGCGCAGTTCAAGAAATTCAATGAGTGCATTATTTCAAGATTCATTTTATATTCACATTTCGTGCAACAATACCTCCAATAAATGTATTATGCAATTAACAAATTAAAAATAAAAAATCAATATTAAAACATCAATACAACATTTAAACATCAATATTTTAAGAAGATTTTTGATCCCGTATTAGTATAAGATAATTACAACACTGACCCAATTGTCGCAGGTTGGTCAACCTATGCTTTAAAAAATTATAGTTTTGATAAACTGGTGGTTGCAAAGAATATTATGCTATATAATATCAATTATAGTCCCTATTAATTTTGTCCACAATCGAAATTGTTATACACTAGATAATATTTAGTAGAGCTCTACCAGTAATATATGAAAATTAAGGACATTCTTTTTCACATGATCTATAAGTCATCAGCATACAGTATATTGTTTTTATTGAGCAGCATATTATACCCCTATACTTTAGGAATACTCAGTTATTATTTATTTAAAAAAAAAGTAAATGATATGATGTGTGAAAATAGTAATTGAATTACTATCTTTTGCAAAAGTTTATTTCATACTCTACAAATAACTTGAAATATCTAAAATATGCATATACATATTTAAAATATAAATTTATCTATATGTATCTGCTACATTATATGAAGGAAACTCAGCTTTCATTAAATAAATCAGAAAATAAAACCCTCGTTATTTAATAAAAATGTGGTTGATCTCACTGAGTGGAGATATTATTAAAGCCTTTTATCTCTAAGAAGAAATTGATTCAATAAAATAAATAGATCAATCTTGGGATAAAGCGAAGATTGTTACTGCAGATAGTACAATACTGCATTTCATTTTAAAAACATTTGAGATTGAGGGATTTGTTTGTTTGTTCCCCTGAGCAATACACGTAGAACAATTTAAAGATAAAATTCGAATGCGAAGAATCTTCTTTATAAATGCGTTAGATTTGTGTAGTCGATATAAAAACAAAGAAAAATGCAAAGTTTGGTTTAAAAAAATGCTTTTCCCACAATACTGGGGAGAAAAAGAAATAACATATATTTAAAACCCATTACTATTTATTGACATACTTTTTGTTTAAATTTTCAAATTCGTTTAGATTTGGATATTGAACTGATTTGTTTATTATCTGTCAGTTCAATTATTTTAGTAGTTTCATAAGAGAAATATTATTCCTAGTGACTCAAAATACAATGAGATATGTTTTCGACTTAAAATAAACTTTTAGCATATTATCAAATATAAATTTCACAACAAGAAATTTTAAAAGTTTATTTTAAACGATAAAAAGAAACGCGATTTTTAATAACTTCTTTATCACCAGGTTTTATTTATGCTCTAGAGTCATTAAGATTATTAAACATGTCTTTATTATTAACTAGAAAGATCCATATCTTTGTTCACGTAATATTTGAAATATGCCAAGTGATATTTGCATGTCTATTTTTTCCTTTTTAAAAAAATAAAAATATACTTTTTTGGAATAATTCAAAAATTGATATTAAGCCAGAGCTTGTCTAAACTTTATTGTTACATTGCATTAGTCAGAAAAGAGAGTAAAATCAATAATAAGAATTAAAACTAATTCAAAATAAATTTGAAGCTTTCATGCTCATTTCATCCGCTCATTTCAGTATTCATGTGAATTTTTGAATATTTTAGAAATCTTTCTAGAGTATTATGCATTTAAATCTTAAATTAAATATCTTTGTAAACTCCAAGTTTCTTGTCTAACGGTGTACCACCTCTTTGGTGATAGTAGTACTAATATGAAATACATATTTTGAAACTATATTGCCTATTTTAAATAGATTATTATAACTAAATCCAACATCTGCTACATTATACGAAGAAAACTAAGCTTTCATTAAATAAATTAGAAAATAAAACTCATTTTATTTAATAGAAATATGGTTGATCTTACTGAGTGGAGATATTAAATCCTTTTATCTCGAGTAGAAATTGATTCAATAAAATAAATAGATCAATCTTGAGATAAAGCGAATATGCACCGAATACTGTTACTGTAGATAGTACAATACTGCATTTCCTTTCAAAAACATTTGAGATTGAGGGATTTGTTTGTTTAGTCCCCTGAGCAATACACGTAGAACAATTTTAAGATAAAACTTGAATACGTAGATTCTTCTTTAAAAATGCATCAGATTTGTGTAGTCGATATACAAACAAAGAAAAATGCAAAGTTTGGTTTAAAAAAATGCCTTTCACACAATACTGGGAGGAAAAAGAAATGCAATATCTTTAAAATCCATTACTATTTATTGGCGTACCTTTTGCTTAAATTTTGAAATTCGTTTACGTTTGGAAATTCAATTGATTTTCACTTATATTAGTGGTTTTGTTAGCGAAATATTATTTCTAGACACTCAAAGTACAATGAGATGCATTTTTGATTTGAAAGCATCTTTTTGCATATTTATCAAAAATTTCGCCAGAAGAAATTTTAAACACAAATATTGTAATTATTATTGATAACGAGGAAGTCTGAAAGTAACACTGGCAGAATAATAAACACAAGTTGAATGTAGATTCTGCCGTTGCAGAATTCAGTTTCGCCTCCGATTAGAAAAAAAAAATCGATAGAGGTTTTTTAGAAGGGCGACCCCGTTTAGAATGCAATGAACTAACTTCATTTTTCTTGTGTTTATCAATATAATAGCAAACAGAACGGCATGAAATACCCAGTTGATTAGCAATTTCTCTCTGAGATTTTGGAATTGCGGAATAAAAGAGATACAATTTGACGTGCTACTTCTTCATTGACTAGATTCATCAAAAACGGATTTTTTCTTTAGTTTAAACGCTTTTTTATAGACTCTGAGTAAAAGGAAATGCATTTTAACAATAAAACGAGTGGAATCCCGTCGAATTCGATGAATGAAATGTTTAAAAGACCCGATCAATTTGGCTTTTAAAAAAGTAAAAGTCATTACATTATTGAATCAATATATAATAAATATATTTCCAAACTTAATGTCAAGTTTTCCAGTTACAATTTTGCATGCAAATATTTGCACATCTTCAGTTAAAATTGTAATCTGAGTGCTGGCGAAATCCAGATATTTTATTTTATATGCACTACAGAAAAATAGATTTATTAAAAAAAAAAAAAAAAAAAACTAATTTTATTTTTACTATGACATTATTTTCACTAACTGAAGTCATCTGAAAGTAAAATCTCAATCTCAGTGTCCATAATGAAAAGAAATATTGAAATGTAATATCGTTATGAGTAAAAATGCGATGTTTTAAATAGTGACGTCATTTTCTCTTCAAATGTTTTTTAAAAGTTACTGCTATTAGTAATATGAAAAAGGCGTCCGTAATAATATTGTAAAATCATTTTATCTGGTTGCTGAATGCCATCATTTTCCTCATTTGAAATATTTCTTACTTTGCTTTAGACATTAATTTTTATCATAATTTTTTTTTCTGTTATTTTATTTACATTATTAATATTATTTCTCAGTAAATATATATATATATATATATTTTTTTTACCTCAATTAGTGCATAATTATATGCGATCATTTTATTGTGGTTAAATTTTACGAAAACAATTGACTTTTTTCTTTTAAATGCGAGGACATGTTCACTGATGAAATAAAGTTTCTGACTTGTGGCAAGTAATAATGGAAAATAAATTTTTATTATCGAGAGAAAAGCTAAACTAAGTTGCCACCATTTTGAAGAAATATCGTAAAAAAGCATTTAAAATTAAAAATAAAATATAAAAATGGAAATAAATTAAAAAATAGCTAAAATGGGCACAACTACAAATAAATAGCTTTCATTTAAAAAAATAATTATCAAAATCGGTTCAGTAGAAAATTCAGGGCTGATGACACGACATTTTTAGCTTGTCTGAAAGAAATAGCATCGGATGCTAAAAAACGAAAACACTATTTAAAAAAACTTATTTATGTACAGATTTTATTTATGGTCCATAGTTATTAACATTATTAAATGTGTCTTTATTATTAACTAGCACGATCCACGTCTTTGCTCACGAAATAGTTAAAATATGTCAACTAATATTTGCATGTGTATGTATATATATTTTTTCTCAGAAAAATATATTTTTTGGAATAATTAAAAAAATGCGTATTTATGCCACAGCTCGACTAAGCTTCATTATTACATTGCATTTTAGGCAGAAAAGAGAGTAAAATTAATAATAAGATTTAAAACTTATTCTAAATAAATTTGAAGCTCTCATGGTCATTTCATCCGCTCATTTCATAATTCATTTGAATTTTGGAATTTTTTAGAAAACTGTCTAGATATGCATTTAAATCTTAAATTAAATATCTTTGCAAATTCCAAGTTTCTTGTCTAACGTTGTACCACCTCATTTGACGTAGTAGCACAAACATAAAATGCATATATTGAAACTATATTACCTATTTTAAATAGATCAAGTCATTTATATAACTCAAACATATGATACATTATACAAAGAAAACTAGGCTTTCATTAATTAAATCAGAAAATAAAACTTACTTTATTTAATAGAAATGTGGTTGATCTCACTGAGTTGAGATATAATTAAATCCTTTTATCTTGAGAAAGAAATCAATTCAATAAAATAAATAGAAAAATCTTGGGATAAAGCGAATATATAGCGAATACTGTTACTGCAGATAAGTACAATACTGCATTTCATTTCAAAAACATTTGAGATTGAGGGATTTGTTTGTTTAGTCCCCTGAGCTATACACGTAGAAGGATTTAAGGATCAAATTCGAATACGGAGATTCTTCTTTCAAAATGCGTTAGATTTGTGCAGTCAATATAAAAATAAAAGAACAGTGAAAACTTTGGTTTATAAAATGCCTTTCACACAATACTAGGGAGGAAAATAAATAAAACATCTTGAAAATCGATTACTGTTTATTGACATACATTTTGTTTAAGTTTTTGAATTCGTTTACGCTTGGAAATTCAACTCATTTTTTCTGTCATTTCACTTATTTTAGTGATTAAATAACAGAAGTATTATCTCAAGTGAGTCAAAATACAGTCAGATACATTTTACTTATCCATCATACGAAATATACGATAAGTCTTGCAGTCGTTTTGAAAATCGAATTTTTTTTTGACGGATTTACTCATTTTAGATACTGGAGATATCAAAAAAGATATTTTCAGACTTTTTTCTGTCCGTCTGTCTATCTGTCTATATGTCTGTAAACGCTTTATCTCCCGAACTAACTGAGATAGAGTCTTGAAATTTGGTGTATACTTAGCATGTAACAATGAAAAAGAAGTTTATTAAATAACAATAATCTCAATTATACGGAACTATTTTTTCGGACTCTCGAAAACGAAGAAAACCAAAATTCATTAAAAAAACCAGAAATTAAAATTCACGTTATTTAATTGCAATGTGGTTGATCTCACTGAGTGGAGATATTATTAAATCCTTTTATCTCTAGAAAGAAATTGTTTCAATAAAATAAATAGATAAATCTTGGGATAAAGCGAATACTGGTACTGCAGATAGTACAATACTGCATTTCATTTTAAAAAACGTTTGAGATTGAGGGATTTGTTTGTTTGTTCCCCAGAGCAATACACGTAGAATAATTTAAGAATAAAATTCGAATGTGGAGATTCTTTTTTAAAAATGCTTTAGATTTGTGTAGCCGATATAAAAACAAAGAACAATGCAAACTTTAGTTTCTAAAAATGCCTTTCACACAATACTGGGGAGGAAAAGAAATAAAATATCTTTAAAATCCATTACTCTTTATTAACGTACTTTTTCTTTAAATTTTTGAATTCGTTTACATTTGGAAATTCAACTCGTTTTTTTTCTGTCATTTCATTTATTTTAGTGCTTTTATAATAGAAATATTATTTCTAGATACTCAAAGTACAGTCAGATATTTCTTTGATTTAAAAGGATGTTTTCAAATCTTTAAAAATTAGTAATATCTCAAAAGTAATTTTAAATGCTTGTTTTAAACGGTAGAAGAAAATAAGATTTAAAAAAACTTCATTATCACCAGATTTTATTAATGCTCCAGACTTATTAAGATTATTAAATGTGTCTTCATTATTAACTAGCAAATTCCATGGCTTTGCTTGCTTAATTGCTGAGATATTCCAAGTGATATTTGTATGCCTAGGATTTATTTGAAAAAAAAAAAAACTTTTTGGAATAATTCAAAAATTAGTATTTAAGCCACGGCTTGACTGAACTACATTATTACATTGCATTAGGCAGAAAAGAGTGTAAAATTAATAATAAGAACTAAAACTAATTTTTAATAAATTTGACACGTTCGTGTTCATTTCATCCGCTTATTTCAGTATTGATTTGAATTTTTGAATTTTTTAGGAAACTTTCTAGAGATGCATTTGGATCTTAAATTAAATATCTTTGCAAATTCCAAATTTCTTGTCTAACGGTTTGGTTTGGTTTGGTTTATTTTTGTCGTCTGATTATCTACGCTAGGGATATAGGACCAGGGGGGTGTGCCCTTCGTGGGGGTCTTTCTAAGGGAACCTAACCCGTATTTACGCAAGGTTCGAAGAAAACCACGAAAACTCCGAATGGTTAGGCCGACGGCCGGGATTGGGTTCGAAACCAGCACCTGCCATCTACCAGTTGGGAGGTCCGAACCTCTCGGCCACTGGTGGGGCCTTGTCTAACGGTGTACCACCTCTTTAGTAATAGTAGCACTAATATTAAATACCAATATTGAAACTATATTGTCTATTCTAAATAGAACAATTCATTTATATAACTCAAACATCTGCTACATTATAAGAAGAAAACCAAGTTTTCATTAAATAAATCAGAAAATAAAACTCACTTATAGAAATGTCGTTGATCTCACTGAGTTGAGATATTATTAAATCCTTTTATCTCGAGAAAGATATTGATTCAATAAAATAAATAGATCAATCTTGAAATAAAGCGAATATTTAGCGAATACTGTTTCTATAGATAGTACAATGCTGAATTTTATTTCAAAAACATTTGAGAATGAGGGATATGTTTGTTTATTCTCATGAGCAATACACGTAGAACAATTTAAGGATAAAATTCGAATACGGAGATTCTTGTTTAAAAATGCTTTAGATTTGTGTAGTCGATGTAAAAACAAAAAACAAAGAAAGCTTTGGTTTCTAAAAATGCCTTTCACACAATACTGGGGGGTGGGGGAAAGAAATAAAATATCTTTAAAATCCTTTACTATTTATTGACGTACTTTTGGTTTAAATTTTCGAATTCGTTTACATTTCGAAATTGAATTCACTTTTATCTGTCATTTCACTTATTTTAGTGATTTCATAAGAGAAATGTTATCTCTAGTGAGTCAAAATACAATGAGATACATTTTACGTATCCATCATACGAAGTATAGTGTAAGTCTTGCGATTGTTGTGTGACTCGAAAAAATATTTTTGACAGAATTACACGTTTCAGAGACTGGAAATTTCAAAAAACATATATTGAGATTTTTTTTCCGTACGTCTGTCTATGTGATTGTCTGTCTGTTTATGTGTTTTTAAACGCTTTATATAAGGTTTAAACTGAGATAGAGTCTTTTAATTTGGAGTACTTAGAATGTAACAATGGAAAGAAGTCTAATGAATATCAGTAACCTCGATTATTTAAAACTATTTTTTCGGACTTTCGAAATATATGAAGAAAACTAAGCTGTAACAAATTAGAACCCACGTTATTTAATAGAAATTTGTTGATCTCACTGAGTAGATATATTATTAAATCCTTTTATCTCGAGAAAGAAATTCATTCAATAAAATAAATAGATCAATCTCGGGATAAAGCGAATATGTAGCGAATACTGTTCGTGCATATAGTACAATACTACATTGCATCGTAAAAGCATTTAAGACTGAGGGTTTTGTTTGTTTGTTCCATAGAGAAATTTACGTAGAACAATTTAAGGATAAAATTCGAATGCGGAAATGATTTTAAATGAAGCAGTATGATGCATTAGATTAGAGTCTGATACACTAAAATTTTAAATTAAATTTCTTTGCAAATTCTAAGTTCCTTGTCTAATGATGTACCACCTCTTTGGTGGAAGTAGCACAAACATAAAATGCATATATTGAAACTATATTGTCTGTGTTAAATAGATCAATTCATTTACACAACTCAAACATCTGCTACATTACATGAAATAAACTAAGCTCTCGTCAAATAAATCAGAAAATAAAACCCACGTTATTTAATAAAAAGCGGTTGATATCAGTGAGTGGGGATATTGTTAAATAGTTTTATCTCAAGAAAAATACCGATTCAATAAAATAAATAGATCAATCTGGGGATAAAGGGAATATGTAGGGGATACTGTAACTACAGATAGTACAACGCTGCATTTAATTTCAAAAACATTTGAGATTGAGGGATTTGTTTGTTTGTTCCCTAAAGCAATACATGTAGAACAATTTAAGGATAAAATTCGAATACGGAGATTCTTTTTTAAAAATGCGGCAGATTTGTGTAGTCGATACAAAAACAAAGAACAATGCAAACTTTAGTTTCTAAAAATGCCTTTCACACAATACTTGCGAGGAAAAGAAGTAAAATATTTAAAAAACCCATTACTATTTTTTGGCGTACTTTTTCTTTAATTTTTCAAATTCGTTTACATTTGGAAATTAAACTCTACTTTTTTGTCATTTCATTTATATTAGTGGTTGTATAAGAGTAATATTATTTCTAGAGACTCAAAGTAGTAGTCAGATACATTTTTGATTTAATAGAATATTTTTATATATGTAAAAATTAGTAATGTCGCAAAAAATAATTTTAAAATTTTGTTTTAAACTGTAAAAGAAAACACGATTTAAAAAATTTCATTATAACCAGATTTAGTCTAGACTTATTAAGATTATTAAATGTGTCTTCATCATTAACAAGGAAAACCCACGGCTTTGATCGTGTTATTGTTGAAATATGTCAGGTGATATTGGTATGCCTAAGTTTTATTAAAAAAAAAATACTTTTTGGAATAATTCAAAAGTTAGTCTTTAAGCCAGTCTTGACTAAACTTCATTAATACACTGCGTTAGTCAGAAATGAGAGTAAAATTAATGAGAACTAAAACTTATTCTAAATAAATTTGAAGCTTTCATGTTCATTTCATCCGCTTATTTCAGTACTCATTTGAAATTTCAAGTTTTTTAAAAACCTTTCTAGAGTATGCATTAAATCTTAAATTAAATATCATGTCAAATTCTAACTTTTTTGTCTAACTATGTACCACCTCTTTAATGGTAGTAATACTAAAATAAAATGCCTATGTTGAAATAAAAACTATCACCAGTAATTTGCTATCATTAATTTTGAAATCAGTTCGGTATTTTCTAATATTTCACAGAAAACGTAATTTAGAAAGTTCCTAAAGGCTTTTTTTAGAGCGTTTGTTGTTCCTGTCAATTTAAGAGCCCTTATTTTGAAATTGAGACAACAGAGTTTCCCCCAGAGGGTTTCAGGAGGACGCTCCGCCCCTCCTGCCCTTTTGTTTCTAAAATAGCGCCCTTCTTGCCCCTCATTCCAAAACTAGCACCCCTCTTGTCGCTCATTTTAAAAAAAAGCGCCCTTCTTGCCCCACATTTGAAAAAAAAACGCAGCTTTTCAGTGATGATGCTGACGCGCTATAGCGCTTAAATTACGCAAAATATCGGCAACTAAACGCAAAAAAAGGCAAATTTCATTAAAAAAATCAGAAAATAACAACTAATTAGATTTGCAAGATTCGCAAAAAAATGGCTAATTTCTTCACAAAATCCCGAAAAAGCGGCAGATTTCCTCAAAAGATCGTGAAAAAAACGACAAATTTCGTCAAAAAATCGCGATAAAACGGCAGATTTCATCAGAAAATTTGCAAAAAAGAGGCAAATTTCGTCAAAAAATCGCAATAAAACGGAAAATTCTGTCAAAAAATTAAAAAAAATCGCAGATTTCGCCAAAAATTTACGAAAAAACGGAAGATTTCGTTAGAAGATCGAAAAAAATGCACATTTTGTTAAAGAGGCACAAAAAAAAGTTAATGCCAGAAGTGATTTTTTCTGTTTTAAAAACTAATTTTTCTGCTTCAAAATTGAGTTCTTATTGCTCCAAAAGCGGAATTTCCTGATTCACAATCATTTTTGTGCGAAGAGAAAATTGCACTCAAGGCATAATTAGAATTTGATTCGCCTCCCCCCCCCCCCGCACGGTTATGTTTACAATCCGTTTTTGACTGTCCAAATCATTCTAAATGTGACTCCTGAAAGCATCCGTTCAACAAAAAGAATTTATTCAACAAAAATATTAAAAAAAAAATAAATTAAATAAATTCGTCGTTTTTTTTTTTTTTAAAGAAATGCGAACAAGATTTTCCACTCCCGTTATAAACTATGTTCTTTTTTCTTCCCGCGACTCTTTTTTTAAATTTGTGATTTTTTTTCGTGTTTAAACGTGACAAAATTGACGGTTTTTCGAAATATTTTGAAGAAATTTGTCATTTTTTGTCACCTTTTAACAAAATTTGACGTTTTTTCGCCATTGTTGAATTCGGACTCTTTTCTCCGGAAGGGACTTCAGTGGTTACGGAGGGTACACTGCAGAGTTCCGGGGGGGGTATTGTACTTTTTGGCCACTGAAAACGCAAAATTTTAAATTTTCCGGGAGGGACATTTCAGTGCTTCGGGGAGTAATGTCCCTCCCGACCCTCTCTTTGAATTCAACACTCTTTTTTCGCAATCTTTTCACGAAATTTGCCGTTTTTTCGCGATTTTTTAAGAAAAACTGTTATTTTTTGCTATTTTTTCTAACAAAATCAGCCGTTTTTTCGCGATCTTTTAACAAAATTTTCTTTTTTTATTTTTTTTAAATTTTTTGACGAAATTTTTGGATTTTTTTTCTGGATTCTTTGTCAAAATTTCTGTCTTTCCACGATTTTTTGAGCTGCTAGATTCAACTCTATAAAAGTGCTCTTAAAAACCAAAAAATTGCCCTGAAGAATATAAAAAGTGCCCTTAAGAATATAAAAGTGCCCTGAAGCCTACAAAAAGTGCCCTTTTCAGAACAGTAGCGCCGTGCCCCTTTTTAAGCCTGCGGGAAACTCTGGAGACAAAAAAGTGATGTTTTGATACTTGTATTTTTTAATTTCCTTGATATTTTTTTATGTTGAAGAAAATCATATTTAATAATTAATCTGCAGTTTTGAAGCCATGAAAAATTTTTCTCTTCCATATAGAAAATATCAAAGTTCACGTTTGTGAATGCCATTTTTGTGAAAATGAAATCCCAATATGTTTGGAGTGGTATATATCTGGCAAACAACAACATCCCAAAATTTTTTCGGCATAAACTTATAGTATAACACTACCTGCTTATTAAAATTTATTTGCTTCCATGGGGCATTGTTATTTTACATTGTTACGTTGTACAAAGTACAGTCAAAATGATGTTTTTTTCCATTTACCGCTCTTAATATCTTATATAAGCTATAATACCCCAAAGTTTTTCTTACAGAAAATGAAAGTGCACTACTAATACAAGCTAAATAATATAGTACTCCAAGGAGATATTGTTGCTGTTAGTAGCTATAACCTGTTAAATATTCAAAATTTCCAAAATCTGCAATATTTAAAGTAGTTTATTGCAAAAAAGCGCCACAGTTGAAAGAAAAAATATATGTCACGCAATAGTTGAACATATGTACAAAAACATTGAAAAGAAAAAAGAAGTAGGGCCTCGTGATATTTTTTAGTAAAAAAAAATGACAAAATCTATAAGAAAAGCAATGTCCATCATCTCATTTTCCCTAAGAGAAAATGAAACACCCATTTCTCTTTCGGAAGAGGTGACAAAAAAATGGATATTTCATTTACTGATAGGGAAAAATCATAGAAAGACGAAAGAGAAACGGGATGTTTCATTTTCTCTTAAGGAAAAAACGTGATGATGGACATTGCTTTTCTTATAGATTTTGTCATTTTTTTTACTAAAAAATATCACGAGGCCCCACTTCTTTTTCTTTTCCATGTTTTTTGTACATATATTCAACTATTGCATTATATATTTGTTTTCATTCAACTGTGGCGTTCTTTTGAAATAAATACTGCAGATTTTGGAAATTTTGACTATTTAACAGGTTATAGCTACTAACAGCAACAATATCTCCGTGCAGTACTATATTATTTATCTTGTCCTAGTAGTGCACTTTCATATTCTGTAAGAAAAACTTTGGGGTATTATAGCGTAAATAAGATATTAAGAGCGGAAAATGGACAAAAACGTCATTTGACTGTACTTTGAGGCAACATAACAGTGTAAAATAACAATGCGACATGGAAAGAAATAAATTTTAATAAGCAGGTAGTGTTATACTATAAGTTTATGCCGAAAAAATTTTGGGATGTTCTTGCTTGTCAGAGATATACCACTCTAAACATACTGGGATTTCATTTTTCATAAAAATGTCATTCACAGCCTCGAACTTTGATATTTTCTATAGGAAAGAGTTTTTCAGGGCTTCAAAATTGCACACTATTCATTAAATAAGATCTACTTCAACATATTAAAAAATCAAAAAATACAACTACCACACTTTGTCTGATTCTCAAAATAAGGGCTCTTAAGGCAAACCCCAATTAAATATATCCTGTGTGGTATAGAATAACTATTAATTCCTAATCATAAGTTTTCCAACCGGCTTATTATTTCCTGAAATTACTTAGAAGTTGTAATTTAGGACATTTTTAAAATTATTTTCCCTCCTCCTTTTTGATTCACCCCTTTTAAATATCGAATTCATTTTCAACATTTCGACATTATAGGGCATTTACGTATATTTTATAAGTAATTAACGAGCCATATTTAAAGTACCAGCCTCTTCAGTATCACAGAAATCGCAATTTAGAAGTTTTTTTAGGGGATGTGCAATCATAATGTTATGAACCTTTTGATAATTATGGACCTCCTCCCCTCTTTTGGTATCATATGTTATCATCCCTCGAGCCCCCTCCCCCCGCCCCCCTACCTTGTAATGATATCGTTACAAAGTGCAAAAATATCTTGATTTTTAGAATTTATTTCTTTTGTTTGAATTGATATGAAAGACGGCTTACATTTATTTTTCGCATACATTATTATAGTTTTTTTTTACATAATTCCTTAATAACATTTTGTTGCATCCATACGGAACGGAAGTGTGGTGGGAAGTAGATAGAAAATCTTATCAACAGAACAAGAGGGCAACATTCTTTCTTTTTCTCCTTTATTTATTAGTAAACACAAGTTTCATTTCAAATATACTTCACATATGGTTTCACGAACTACGATTATATATGCATAAAAATGTAAAGAACAATAAGAATGTCAGATATTGGGATATTCCATATTTTAAAATAATTTAATAATTTTATTAATAACATTGTATTTTCATAAAATTGGATAAGAGACTAAAAAAAAGATAACATACTATTTTAAAATCATGTTACAAAGAAAAAAAGAAAATTTAGATTGGATCAAAAATGATATTGATATCAAAAGACAAATACCCCTTCCCCCTATACATGTCTTACGATATCATGTGCCAGATTTCTCCTCCCTCCAAAAATGATTACGTTATACTTGTATAGCCTCTTACTTCAGCAATCCTCTGGTAGTGATAACGCACTCATAAAATATAGCTTAAGTTTGAGCAGGTTCTATCACCCCCAAGTTACGACCATTTTTTTTAAAACGGTTTGGTATTTTATAATATTGCATAAAAATCGCAATTTAGAACATTTAGAACGCTTTTCGATCACTCCATTCTTTAAATCTAGAAAATTTTGTCGACGAATCTTAGAAACTTTTTGCATCTTTTAAGTGCCAAATTTCAAAATTTTAGACAATTCAGTATAACAAAAAAGCGATTTAGCCAATTTAGCCTTTTTTGTTTTTTTTTGCTCGGTTCGATACTTTCTGAGATTGCGTAGAAATCACCATTAAAAACGTTTTTTCGAATGCTTTTTTGTACATTTTTACCTTTTTTACATTTTGAACTTTTTAAGAGACTTTTTAAAAAATTATTTATATCTTGTAAGTAATTATGTTGCCAAATTTTATGTTTTTAAGTATATCGCTATACAGATTTAATTAGTCATTTAATTTATGCATTTCTGAAGCATCTCTACATTTTCATGACCTTCTAAACCCAATAAATTGTTCAGTATTTTTGTTTATGAGATTACAAGTGTTTTTTTTACAGCTTTTGCATAATTACTAACGACTAGCATTTTTTTATCCGTTTTGCTACAGTAAAGCTTGTTGATCTCCTCCCAAGTGCAAATTTTTACTTCTTTTGACCTATGGAATCAGATTATTGTACTATGATCATGCCCAAACATAAGCTTGGCGAAACTTTCTCTGACTTTCTGATGTAAAATATGATTTACCACAAGCATTTCAAGATTAGCAGGTGACATTGATTGACTTCACTACAAAAAATCTTTATAAACTTTTCAGAACACATTTTACAACAGTTATTTTATAAAATTTTTTAGAAAACTTTGAAGCGCACCTGTTGGAAAGACATTCAATGTACTTTTCAGAACACTCATTTCTTTTCAGCACACATTCCAGATTAATTTTTTAACAGTTTTGTGAATGAGTGATTCACAAGTGTGCTTAAATTTATTATTTTTAACCTCTTCTGAAACATGTTTCCAAGTTTAGGTTTAATACATATCCTGAGCCAGGGCCGTAGCTATGGGTGTGCTATGGGTGGCTCAGCCCCTCCCCCCTAAAACATTTTGAGCCCCCCCCTGGAAAAGATTCCAAGATCACTAAGAATTTAGATTCCGAAAATTCAAATGAAATTTTTTTCAAAAACCTAATTTAGTTTTGAGGACCTTTCACAGTTTTGCAAAAATACTAAATTGTTATTAAAATAAGTGCTTCAACACTTGCTCATCCTATTTGCACATATGAAGCTAACATGATGTTTAATAATGCACTAATTATAGACTCGGATTTTTCATCATCCTATTACTTTCTTAGCATAAAATGAAGTTATTACAACAGTTTAATGACAGACCATAGTAACTACAGTGTGAATATGCACTAATTTATCTTTCTTCATGAGAGAAAATATGAGCCCACCCTATATTTTCTTGAGCCCTACCCTCTCCTCCACATTTTCTTGAGTCTCCCCTATTATTCACTTTTAGCTACGGCCTTGTCATGAGCAGAATACTTTCGGTATATTTTCTTTATAAAGGAGCATATTCGGAACTTATTTCAGTACACATTAATGTAATTGGAATACTTTTCTGAAACAATATGTTCCAAGTGTGTTTTCAATGCGTGCTGGGAATTTGCAGAGATATGTTTAGCATCGGCTAGAAGTGCATTTGATGTTTTAGTTTAAATAAAATGTCCCAAGTCATAAACTCATTGCTACATTAGTTTTACGCTGTGTCAGTAGGGAAGAGTTATGTTATTCTACATAACTTTTAATTATAACTATGCCAGATGCATGTTTATAAGGCTTAATTTATAACTATTAGTGAAAATAATCGCAATAAGAACAAGGTGGTATACTTCGAATTGTAACATGTAATTTGCTAATAGTGTCTTGTTCCTCCGTTTACCCGACGAAGGGCAGTAACAGGATGCGGCATTGACTCCACGAGTCGTTGGAAGTCTTCTGAAGAAATATTGAGCCATGCAGCCTCTATAGACATCCATAATCCCGAAAATGTTGATGATTTTATGCAAAAATTGATCTGTCGATTATGTCCAAAAAATGTTCGATGAGATACACGTTGGGCGATCCGGATAGCCAAATCATCCGCTGGAATTGTCCAGAATGTTCTTCAAATCAATCGCGAACAGTTATGGCTTGATGACATGGTGCATTGTCGGACCGGAAAATTCCATCGTTGTTTGAGTACATGAAGTCCATGAATGATTGCAAATGGTCTCCCAGAGCTTAACGCAATCATTTCCAGTTAACGATCGGTTCAGCTTGACCAGCGGACCCAGTCCATTCCATGTAAATACATACAACACCATTATGGAGCTATCACCAGCTTGTCACTGTCTACAACTAGGGTCAATGGCTTCATGGGGTCCGTGCCACACTGGTAACCTTCCATTAGGGCTTACGAATTGAAATCGTGACTTATCTGACAAAGCTACTTTTTTCAAGACGTCTACGGTCTAATTAATATGATCACGACCCCAGAACCGTCGCTATTGGCGATGTCTGCTGTTAATAATGGCACCCGAGACGGTCTTCTGCTGCTATTGCTCATTAAAGCCAAATTTTGCCGCACTGTCATAACGAATACGATCGTCGGGCGTCGCACATTCATTCCTATAGTTATTTTACGCCGTATCTGTTCAAAATGAGGGGTCTACGCAGACATCGGTCGTTGGTCGCGAACATTAAGTGCCTGCGATTGATCACTGTGTTGTTGATAATGCGAGATTATGCTTGAATTTAGGTATTCTCGGCACAGTATTGACACTGTAGATCTTGTAATGTTTAATTCCATAACGATTTTCGAAATAGAATGTCCATGAGTCTAGCTCTAATTAGCATATCGCGTTCGAAATCCGTTAATTCTCGTCGTGTGGCCATAATCACATAAGCAATCTTCTCACAAGAAGCATTTGAACACAAATAAAAGTCCTGCCGAGGCACTGACCATTTATACAATTTGTAAGCAACACTACTTCCATTTACTTATTTCTATCCCATTTATATTGCTATCCCATGAATTTTGTCACTTCAGTGTATAATATATTACATATGGATAACATATAAAGTGTATACTTTTTTAATTGTTTTTTTATCAGATACATGATACATATACTTTATCTTCTGACAATCTTATGTACTAGAAGTACTTATTATTCATTAAGTACTGTAAAATATAAAGCTGCATAAGTATTTTATGTGAGAAAGAATCTTCCTTATTATTTTTCTTTTTTAGTTAAGGAAAATTTTTAGAATTTTCAATTTTGAAATGGTGTTGAAAAACTAAACACATTTCTGACATAGCGTAGCATTTAAAAAAGAAGTTACTGAATGAAAAAAAAGTAGCTGCGTGCTACAAAAGACTTTGCTGAAAAACAGAAAAATTAAGTTGAATTACTTTTTCATAAGGCAAAATACACATTTTCTTAAAAAATAAAACTTATGAAAGAGTGAAGGTAGTAATATTTTTAAAAATTAAAAGTATTCAGTAAACATAAATACGACAGTCCATATACATTTTTCGAAAATTTTAACTTTGTGTCGAAAAAATTTATATGAAAAACTTGTTTCTAAAATAAAATAAAAGCATTCCATCGAAAGAGTTATGTTTAGCTTCGGTATTTAATTTTTTATGACAATTAGTTATAAGATTTTAAAAAAAAAATTCTTGAATAAATATAATGAACAAACTGGTGACATAAGATGAGAAATGTATTTAACGCGCAAACACTGTAGCGGAGGTAGTAATTTTTTTTTTGTTATTCAAAGAAATAAAATCATATAAAGTTGCTTCATTATACATTTTATTTGCAATTTAATAACGATAAATGTATCGCAAATAATCATAAGGTTTATTTGAATAGAAAACTATTGAAAAGCCGGAAAACTTGTTTTAATTTATTTTCAAGCTAAAAAAACATTCTTTTCATGTAAAATTTTTATTTATGGGAAATATTAATTAAAAACTTTCAATTTCCTGAATAAGTATAACTTAGGTAAACAAACCATGAATAGAAAATTATTCGTGAATAGAGGAACGAAATACTAATTATTTTATTAGGATGAGTTAAGCGAATCCTCTACTAGGCCACTCAAGTTACATTTTGTCGTACACTTTATACATAAAAAAAAACTATTCAGTATTTTGACTTGAAATTAAACATAAGAATAAAGTATGATTTGTAGATTTGTACAATGTTATTTTTTTTACAGAATAACCTTTAAAAAATATTATTCTAATAATCAATTTATTCTACATGTTTTTCTATTATGAACGCATTTTTGCAAATAAAAAATTTAACCCGTATCTTTTTATTTTCAGAAGGAAAATAAACCATGGGCTTTGTAATTATAGATAGAATCATGATTAATTAATTAATTAAAATATATTTTCATTATTCCGCCAAAATTATTTACGCAGTTTATACTTATGGATTTTAAAAGAACTAGTAGATCGAACCCGGGCTTCCCGGGTTATATAGTGAAGATAAGAATCATCTTTTTAAAATTAAAATTGAAAACTCTAATAAATTTTCTACATGTAATATGCTTTTTTAGGTTACTAACTAACACTGAAAAAGCATTTTTAATAATTTAAGCGTGCTGCAAATATTTTCATTCATGTTTAACCCCTTGGGGACGCATACGTGTCGCAAAAAGGCTTAAGATTCCGTGTTTATCTCCACCAGTAAAATTTTACTGTAAAATTTGCCTTCTTTAATCGAAGCATTTTCTCGATTTGATAAGGCACAAATTTCCGTGTTTAAAAACCGGTGACAAAACAATAAAAATTTCGCAAAACGCTCCCGTCGCGAAGGGATTAACTCATAAAATAATAACTGTGAAAAGTATTGTTATGAAGAATTTTATTTGATAATCTTACATATCTTTTATCTTATACAATTAAAAACGTTACCATTAATGTCAATCTTGTGTTAAATAAGCTTTTGAATTGAAATATTTCAAAATGGAAAAAACACGGCTCGGCTGCTTAAAGGATTAAACAGAAAATATTAATCATAGTATCAAATAAAACTTTGAATTTACCCTTTTTTTTTTTTTTTTTTTTGGAAACTTTGAATAGAGATTAAAATGAAATGCTTGAAAAATATAAAGTCGTAATAAGTGAGTTTTTAAACAGTTTTTAATCAAATTGCATTTGAAAGAATATTTATTTTCCTATACGACGGAATAAAAATTGAAAATGTGAGATGATTTAAAGATTAAAAAATTGCAGTAACGAAAATTGCAAAATTATCATTTCATCGTGAAATGTTGCCAAAATGACGTCAAAACTGCCCACGGACACATTTTTTAGTTATAATAAAGATAGATATGTTGCGCATATGAAAAATCTTTCGCGTATAGTAAAATACAAAAATAAAGAAAAAACAGCACATGCACTTTTTCAAAGAAAATTTGTTCCTAAGTTAACTCTATGACAAATTTAAATTTTTTTTTTTAAATAAAACACACAAACACTGCCTAACGTCAATTCAATGTGCGAATCGGATGCCATATTTTCCGTGCAACACGAGTACATTGATTTTTATATATATTTAGTTACAATTAAAACCTCAGATAATGGTGAATTATAAACTCTCATTTCATAATTTACATCTTTCTTTTTCCATTTCGGATGAATTTTCTATGTAAAAAATGTGCACCTTTTTTTCCGTTTTTGAAAACATATTTGAAAAACAAAAATAGTTCTATAAATAAAGTAAAAAAATAAATTACATAAAAAAAATAAAAAAAAATAAAAAAAAATAAAGAAAAAATAAATAATTTTGTTTTGCATTTTCCTTTTGGTAAAATGTCAGGAACAAAAAACCCTAAAAAAATCGTACGCTCTAGTTAATTTAACTGAAATTAAAATATTACATTACTAGCTGTTCTGCCCGGCGTTGCCCGGGTTCGTCAAAAAATAGCAAGAATTGCGAAAAAACTTAAAAAATCATAATAAAAACCTTGAAAATTTTTTAAAATGCTGCACGAATTTCGTCTAAACTTCGTGGAAAAGAGATGGGCTAGAAAATTGAAGCTGGATTATTTTTACTAATGTGGAGAAATCTTACAAAACGCAAAAAACATTAAAAATCTCATAAAAATATAAAACAAAATACAAAATTTGTGTTTCAAAATTCGAATAAACTCTGAAGAAAAGAGATCAGAATTTACTACATTCGCCAAAAATTGAACGTCTAAAAAATCGAAGCGGGTCGCGAAGAAACGTAAACATCGGTTTAAAAATGGCAAAATTTTCAAAAATCACGGAACTCAAAATTTACTCTACTTGGATTAATGTTTTGAATCTAATTAATTTAATAATATAAAAAGCATTGAAATACGAAAAAAAAATTGCTAAAAAATCGCAATAAAAATCTTTAATCGCACAGGAGAAAAATTATCATATTAGCGAAGAAATTAAAAACCGAATTCCATTTCCGTATATGAAAAAAAATCGCCGTAAACTAAAAAAATACTGCATTAAAAATTGCCGTAGATCAAAAAAAGAGAGCAAAAAAATTACCGTAAAGGATAAAAGTTTGAAACCAAACTCTTATTAGTCTAGAAGTTTAAAATCAAATTCCTTTAAAAAATGTAAAAAAAAAAAAAAAAAAAAAAAAAAAAAAGACTGAGGAAGCCCAAAAGTTGAATTGAAACTTGTAATACAAGTCGTAAAACATTAAGAAATCCCTAGGGTAAAAATTCACTGTTATAATATAAAATATTGTAATCAAAAAATTAACCATATTAACCAAAAAGTTTGAAATCGAAATCGATTTCCGGATGTAAAAAAATCGCCACGGAACTTGAAGAATTGCTAAAAATTACATAGAAAATTGCATTAAAAAATAGCTAAATATTTAGAAGTCAATGCTTAAAAAATTAATATTAAGGCAGGGCCGGGGGGTGGGTTATGATCGAAATCATTTATAAATAACAAAATGTAGACATAGAACGTCAAAATCACATTAAAACATTGCATTCGAAACATAACTACATTAAACAAAATGTTTGAAATCTAAATTGGTTTCTGAATGGTAGAAAATCGCCAAGAATCTTAAAAAATGGCTAAAAAGCGTATTGAAAACTATATTAAAAATCGCTGAATATTTAATAGTCATGGCTGTAAAAATTTAATATTCAGTCGAAAATATTGTAATCGGAAATCGTTCATGAATAAGGAAAAGTCAACACGGAATACCTAAAATCTCCCAAACTAACTAAAAATTACATTGAATATCGCATTAGAAATTGGCAAAATTCATAAAAGCGAGGAGAACAAATTGTATTATTTATGCTAAAAGTTAGAAACCGAAATTCTTTTACCGATGTCAACAACTGTCACAGAACTTGAAAAATCACTATAAAACAGATTAAAAATCAGTAAAATTCAAAAATCCGGACAAAATTTACCATAGTAAGATAAACATTTATATTAAATTCCTGCGGACAAAATTTACCATAATGGGACAAAACATTGAAATCTGAACTCTTTCATTAGTTAAAAAATATCGACACAAAACTTGCTAAACATTTCGCTAAACATTTTATGAAAATACACAAAAATTTTGAATCATTGATGTCAAAATTTACTACATTAAGCTACAAATTATTCAAAAATTTCTTTTCCAATTGTAAAAAAATCTCCGTGGACTTGAAAACATCTAAAAATTGTATTCAAAAATGCATTACAAATCATTTCAAATTTAAAAATAGCAGAGGACAACATTTACATTAATAGAGTAAAATAGTGTAATCTGAATTCTTTCTTAAATACGAATGAAAAAAATCGGCGCAAAGCGTGAGAAATAATGAAAAGTTTGCTAAAAATTGCATTAAAAAATCACTAAATTTCAAAATTCGTTAATGAAGGGTAAATGTTTGAAATTAATTTCCTTTTCCAAATTTCAAAAAATAGCCGTGAGATTCAAAAAACCAATACAAAACCATTGAAAAATTCATTAAAAATTGCAATTGAAAAAAAAAAGTGTAACAATGTGTAAAAATGTGTATTAAAAATGTAAATACATCCCATGAATAAAAAATTATTCTAGTCGTGTAAAACGTAGCAATCATTCTTTTTTACATGAATTACAAAAAAATCCACACAAAACACAAAATATATCAAAAATCACAATGAAAGTCGACAAAATTAAGAAAAAAGGTACATGGCGAAATTTACTATATTAGGCTAAAAGTTTGAAACCAAAATAGTTTATTAATTGTTAAAACACCACTGTGATGGGGGTCGAAAAAAAACTGGTACTAAATCGCATTAAAAAGTTCATTAAAAACACATTGAAAAATGCACTAAATATCGCTAGTTATTTTTTAAATCGCAGTAATCAGAATTTCATCAAACGGATAAAACATTCTAATTAGAAATCTGTACTATTTTATTATCCGGTTGACCAACATACTATCTAGGTTAAACCATAAGATTAAATGACAATAATGGCGGATCGTAAATTCCATATTCACTTGACATTAAACATGTGACATATGTTTGTTACGTCATAAAGTAGTTTTTACTTCTTATTTTTATATGTATTTTTATTAATGTTGCGGCGGACGCCATCTTGCACGATCAGTAAAATGAGTTTCTCGCAGGAAGAGATCGAGCTAGCCTTTTGCTCGGCACATAAGACGCTCGCTTTCTGACCGTGGGTACTCCAGTTCGAACCCTGCCTGGGCACATCACCTGCATTGATGACGTCGGACAAACGAACACACTTCACCACCTTCGCTCTAGTCCAACAGATGGCAGCACTGAAAACACCCCCAGCATCCAAAGCCTGCAAAACGCTCGCAGCACAAAAGCCTCTGTAACGCTCAGAGCACACGACCAAAGCCTGTGTAACGCTCACAGCAAGCAAAGCCTGCCACGCCGCGCATCATCGAGGGGTCACACGTGCAATTGGCGGCAGCACGACTACGACAACGAATCACTCTGGCACGCGCCAGCGCAGCACGGGTGCATATCGCTCGTCGAACGTCAACGCGACGTTCTTCTCACTGGGGGTGGAGTACTGCGGCGGACGCCATCTTGCACGATCAGTAAAACGAGTTTCTCGCAGGAAGCGATCGAGCTAGCCTTTTGCTCGGCCCATTAAACGCTCGCTTTCTGACCGTGGGTACTCCAGTTCGAACCCTGCCTGGGCACATCACCTGCAGTGTTTTTCTAAATTATCTTTTCTTCCATTATTTAGCATAAAAATTACATCAATTTGCATAATTTGGCTTGTTTCACGATTGATATAATTTGGCGAAATTAGTCGACAGGATAATCAAGTAGTAAATAGAAATCCTTTATAGATAATAAAAAATCGACACGGAACGCAAAAAATCTTGGAAAATCGCGTTAAAAATCTCTAAAATTATGTTAGATTAAAAGTTTGAAATAAACTTTTAATTCCGATACCAAAAAATCAACATAAAACTCGAAAAATCTCTAAAAATTACATTGAAAGGTGCATTAGAAATCACAAAAAAATCCCAGGGGTCAAAATTTACTCTAATAGGGTAAAACGTCGTAATTGAAAATATCTCATGAATGACAAAAATTCGACATCAAACGCAAAAAATCTCGAAAAATCGCATTAAAATTCGCTGAAATTCACAAATCTTAACAGCTAAAATTTAATATATCAGCCTGAAAGTTTTAAGCAAAATTCCTTTTACTAATGTCGAATAATAACGGCAAAATTTACATTAAATAATTCAAAAAATCCAAACATCGTCGCAACGTATGTTAAACATCGTCGCCCGAAGTCCAAATAAATTATATTGAAAAGAGAACAAAATTCACTAAATTAAGTCAAAAGAATGAAATCGCTTTCTTTTTCGCTAATGTGGAAAAATCGCCTCGAAACCCACTAAAAATCGCATATGAATTAAATTACAAAACTGAAAATCGGCCTTCAAGGTGTAAAACTTCATACATAACTTCGTGCAGCAGTCTTTTCAGAGCATCGTCAGTACTTTAAAAATTTTAACATGCGTTATAAACTACCTTAAAGTATAAAACAGATCTCCTTGTTACATTTCCTAATTTTATTCGCGCCCCTCCTTTCACGCACCCTGAAATGTGTCACACCATTCTTTTTTTACATTTTTTATCATGTATTATAAACCATTTTAAAATTTAAAACAAATCACATTGTTATATTTCCAAATTTTAACAAAATCGCGTTCTGTGAGTTTCATTTTGCACCACCAGGTAGCGCACTCTATTCTTCAAAAACTTTATTAAAACGATACTCTGTTAAACAACCTATCAGGTGATGCATTAATCGAGGGGGTAGCGGTCTTAAGCAAGAATTTAAGATATTTTATGAAATTGCTATTCGAAAATAGTGGTAACTAATTTTTTGACATTTTAGGTAGATTTCGCAAAAAATACTACTTATTGCATTCTCAACAGCTCAACTTTGTGATAGAAGGACTATGAAGAAACAGATGCTAAACGCAAAAAATCTTGAAAAAGCGTTAAAAATCGCATTGAAAATCGCATTAAAAATCGTTAAAATCTAAAATTCGTAACAAACAAAAAATTTAGGGCATTAGGCTAAAAGTTTGAAACGGTTTTCTTTTTATCAATCTAAAAAAAACCGCAAAATGAGAAAAAACACTAAAAATCGCATTAAAAATTCGTTAAAAATTCAAAAAATTGCTGTACAAATTCCGAATAAACTTTGTTGAAAAGAGAAAAATAATTGCTATATTGGGTTAAAAGAATGAAACCGTATTCCTTTCACTAATGGGATAAAACCGCAAAAAGAACGCTAAAAATCGCCTAAAAATTATTTTAAAAAATCTAATCAAAAAATCGAATATTGGGCTTTGAGGTGCAAAACTACATGTATAAAAGTACCTTCCCTCCACATTTTGTAACTCAAGGTACAGCAGACTCTTCAGAACAGCGCTGACATACACACAAACTTGTCTCTATATTATTATAGATTTAAGAAAATCACGTTCTGTGAGTTCCAATTTCCACCACCAGGTAGCGCACTCTATTCTTCAAAAACTTTATCAAAACGATACTCTGTTAAATAACCTATCAGGTGATATATTACTCGAGGGGGTAGCGGTCTTAAGCAAGAATTTAAGATATTTTATGAAATTGCTATTCGAAAATAGTGGTACCTAAATTTTTGACACTTTAGGCAGATTTCGCAAAAAAAACTACTTATTGCATTCTCAACACTCAAGTTTTTCATAGAACAACTGTGAAAAAAACAGATGCTAAACGCAAAAATCTTGAAAAAGCATTAAAAATCGCGTTGAAAATCGCATTAAAAATCGTTAAAATCTGAAAATCGTAACAAACACAAAATTTAGGGCATTAGGCTAAAAATTTTAAACGATTTTCTTTTTATCAATCTCAAAAATAGCCGCAAAATGAGAAAAAACACTAAAAATCGCATTAAAAAATTCGTTAAAAATTCAAAAATCGCTCTAGAAATTCCGATTAAACTTTGTTGAAAAGAGAAAAAAATTGCTATTTTGGGTTAAAAGAATGAAACTGTATTCCTTTCACTAATGGTATAAAACCGCAAAAATAACGCTAAAAATCGCCTACAAAATTATTTTAAAAAATCTAATCAAAAAATCGAAAATCGGGCTTCGAGGTGCAAAACTACATGTAAAAAAGTACCTTCCCTCCAAATTTTGTAACTCTACGTGCAGCAGTCTCTTCTGAACAGCGCTCACAGACAAACATCCTTCTCTCTTTATTATTATAGAAGATAGATGCAACTTATGTTATTCTGATAAAATTACTGTAGAATGTTTAAAGAATAGCAATATTTTTTTATTTCAGTTGAGAAGATTTTGGACAAAAGTTTAGAGACCCTGATATTTTTTAAGCCTCTAATTACTGCCAAGATCATCTTTGTTTGCTTGTCTAATTTGGCAGTGAAAATTCAACCTGGAGAATATCGCCAAGTTCTGTAATATAAATTGCTGTATTTTGGACAAAGATTTCCAATCTGATAACGCACACTATATGTTACAGCTTTTCCATAAACACGAGCTAATTTTTTAAAACATTGCGTTTAATCAGTGTACGATTTCAATTATTTTATTTAAAAAAACGCATTTCCACCTGTGAAGAATTTTAAAGTCACTGGTGTGAAAATGATATGCTTCTACAAAATATATTTTAGTTTTAAGACTTTAAGCACACGTTTATATAAACATATAATGACTTCATTTGCATCCGCTAAAGCATTCGACTTTTACAGTCAAGTCTTATACAACATTTATAGAAAAATATGCATCTGGCGTCAGAAAAAAAATAGCGATTTCTTTATTTAAAAAATGGCCCCGGGGAGGGGGGGGGGGAATTTTTCCGCGGCGCAATTAAAGGTCCCGGAAAATTTGAGTTTTTGTGTTTTCAATGGTTGAAAATGATCAATGGTGCAATTTCCTCCACCGGAACTTTATAATACCCCTCCCCCTCCGCAAGAGACATAGTAGTCCCTTCCGGAGGAAAGTGTCTCAATTCAACATTGCTATAAATAACTCAGTTCATGAGTCATTTGATGTTAAAAGGAACTAATGTATGGGTAATTCCATGAGCACATGTCGTGTAAGTCACACACTAAGATTTTGAATATCAGTATTTTAGAACGGAAAAACGTGAGTTATTTTATCAGAGCTATTTCATTAATTGAATAAGGCCATGCAAACCTTTCGAAAATAACGATGGCAAACAATTTAGCAGTTACTAGAAATGGGACTTACACGATAAGTGCTCACAGAAATACCCGTATCACTCTATTGCATAATGTAAAAACTTACAGAAAATATATATAAATAAGTTTTGAATAAAATATGCTTTTCAGCACAACAATCATGCGTTTTAATACCGCATTTTGTAAGGTACCTGTGCCCAATATGGACACCCTAAGGAAAATGTATTTTTTTCACCATTATACCACAAGACTTCAAAAATATGTGTTCACTATCCCTGGACTGTTGACTATCATTATTAAAATTAACGATTTTGTAAGTATTTTGATTTCATTAAAATGATAAAAACAAAAAATGTTTACAAGTGTCCATATAAGAAACTACCTGTCCCTATTATGGACATGCATGTTCATATTAGGGACAGGTGGCTCCTTATTGACCTACTATACAGGGTGTATGGAAAAGCCACTCTTCCAAAGAATTTTAGAAGAGAGGGAATAAAAAAATATATCTTAAAATTATTTCGGGGGAGGAGGGGGCACAGTGAATATCTTCAGAACATGCACTTTAGAAGGGAGGGGCATTCTCGGTTGTGGCCCTTCGAAGCCCCATGCAAAGAACCTCAGTCACTACTAAATATTATGAAATCATATTGTTGGTTTTGTTTAGCTTTATTGCATCTGTATGCATTATTTACATCTGTTATAATTCAGTCCTCACAGGATGGACAAATAAAAACTTCTTCATCGTGGGCGGTAAATCCCATACAGTCCACATGACATATCTGCCGCATGTGTGCAACAGCATCAATACTGCATGAGAAGCAGTACCAGCTCTCCTTTGTTGAGGAAGTCATACCATTTGTACCTGCGATTTCGCCAACAGATACCCTACTGAGGGGAGACTTCTTTTGATTTTTCTGCGAGGGATTATTAGAGGATTTTTTTCCTTGGAGGATTATTCAGGTGGCATCTTGTTAAATAAAGTTTTTACCACATTGATGCCTTTTAAATTTATTGCCTGGCGACGTTGTTTCTTCTTCCTTCTTATAGTTGGAGTCGATGGGGACTGAGGTGTCCATATTGGGAATCGGGCGTAGTTTTACTAAATCTTGTAACAAATAAGAAATATATTTTAAAGCAAAATATGCAATAGCAATCGAAAATATGTGATATTAGCTTTCTAAAATAATCCACTTTTCAATATTTAATGTAATTTTACCATAACTAATAAGAATTTAAGCTCACAAGTAATTAAGATCAGCACACCTCGAAACAACAAGTTTCCTTGTAAATGGACAACAACGCGCTTTTTTGCACTTTCCAGCCTTAATTATCTTTTCAACTGCTTTTCTTCGTGGATATGTTGAGTCAATTACCGATCAAAATTATTACTTTTAAAAATATTAGGGCTGTCCATATTGAGAGCACTGTCCATATATTGTACAAGTACCTTATATATCTTACAGTCATGGGAAAATCAATGCACATAACATAAAATTTCGAAATCGATTTTTTATTTCACAAAATTGTTCAGTTATAATAATTGGAACAATTTTCTTAAAATGTAAATATTTATGTTTCTTTTTAAGATCCTCTCTCTAAAAGAAAAAAAAATAAATGAAAATGTATTTGACACTTTATAATGGATTTGAATATGAAATTGTAAGTTTATTAAATAAAAATAACGCCAAAAATAACAATGAAAAACCCATTCAAAATAGTGTTACCTTTTTTTAAAAAAAAAAATATATATATGTATTATTTTGTTTCAGTAAAAAAGAATTCGTTAAAAAAAAGTTTTACTCTCTGTAAAAATTTCAAAGATGTAAATTCATTATATTGCAAAGCTCGACAACTTGTGTATTCTTTTTAGCGCACAGGCTATCTAAGCCTGGGTGCTAATGTGCCCGCAGGTTCTGCATGTATATATATATGCATGTACGCACGTAATGCGATAACGTTTGATAAAAATATCCAATTTGCTTTAAATTTTGAAAATACATTAATTCTGATAAAGCGCTTCCCTGATTAGTTTTGGGGATTAACTTTTTAAGTGCAAAGATGGGAACTTGGGATAATGCCCCCTGTGAATTAAAAAAAATATATTTTTTCATGCATAAATATCCAAATTGCTTCATATTTAGTATACTGGTTTATTCTGATGCGACTCTTCTGTGATTAGATTTAGAGGTTCATTAATTAGATGTAAAGGAGGTGAACGAGGACTAATCCCTCATTAATGCAGACAAATGGGTATTTCATGCAGAATAAGAGCATAATATACGATTAGTGAATCGTCTGTAAGCTCAATGTCATCAGTTTAACTCAACACTTTTTTTCTTTATTTTCTATATCCTGATACCATTTCTCTACACTTCCTTACAATGGAATGATTGTACTATAAACATAAAATTACAATGTTTATAGCATGAAAAAGGGAAAGTTTTTCGTTTGCAGGTTTCATAGAATAGGGAATATTAGATACGGATTGATGACATATTTGTTACTTTTCTGAAAGCTCTTGATTTAATTCTCAAAAATCCCCTTTTTTTTTATTTTTACATTTTAAAAATAAACTTGAATGCAATTTTTTTTTCAGGAAATAATTTTAAAAAATTGCCGCATCTTTTGTTAAAAGGTGTGTGGTTAAACACGTATCCTTTTTTGGATGATTACATGATATGTGCTATGATAATATAGATTCTTATAATTTGCAAATTATAAAAATACTATTAAAATAGTAAATAAAGCCTTCTTGCAAAAATGTTTAAAGGTAGAATACTAATGATTAGAAATGCACAAATAAAGCATGGAAGGTAGTAAACAGCCGTTTTGAATCTACTATCAAGATTCTTCATCAGTGAAAGACTCAGACGAGGTAGAAAAAGCAAAACTGAGCAAAGCGACAGAGAAACTCGGGCTTATATATCCATTATGGGAACGATCTCGCTAAGAGAAAAGTAACCTACGAGAAGAAAGCAGCATGAACAACTCGATGGACAAGTAGAAACATCTACCTGAGAAAAAACAAAACAAAACTAAAAAGCGAATAAAAAGCGCATTTTTTTCGCTTTTTGTTTTTGTTTTGTTGATGAAGAATCTCGATAGTAGATTCGAAACGGCTGTTTGCTACCTTTTCATGCTTTATATATGCATTTCTAATCGTTGTTTTTCTCTCTTTTAAATATAAAAATACTAGTATATACTAGTCAAAATAGTATATACTAGTATATACTAGTCTCCATAAAAAATGACGACATGGTGAACGATAAATCTTTGAAACAATGAAGATAGATCATCATATTTAAATCATGAAGATAGAAAATAGTAGACGGGATGAAATAAAAACAAGCATGACGTCATATGACTTATATTCAAAAACAGTATTTGTTGATTTTTATACTGAAAAAGAGCAGTAAAACTTTTTTCTTGGTTGATGTATATGAATAGTTTATAGAATGTAGAAAAAGTATTTTTAAATCTAGACACACGGCAGTGTGTCAGCCAAGTTCACAAAGTAAAAGGCGACACACCGGCCGTGGGTTATATTACCCGAACCATTTCGGGCCACATTTGACCCCTCAATAACTTAAATTTTATTTGACCTACACACTTGCATTTTTTTGTGTCGTGTAAGAGCATCTTCTACTTTCCGAATCCTAAAAATTTTTTTAAAAATTTTTTACCGTTCACGAGAAATTGACGTCTGAAAACCACTGTTTTTACCACGGACTCACTGACTCACTGACTCAGTCATATAAATGTTTGACTACTTCCAGGTGACTTAGGAAGTTGAAATTTGGTGTGGAGGTAGGTTATTGAATCTATAAATAGGAAAAAATCAGAAATCACCATTAATTAAACATTAATGGTTGGTTAGAAGATAAATTATTGGATTACAATGGAAGTTTATGGGAATTTCGCGAAATATCAGAAATAGTGCCAAGTTGGCGACACTTTTGGCGAGTATTGGGACTATTCTCTGAAACCACCTAACCAATTTCAAAATTAATGATACCAAAATGATGGTATTCAAAACCGGTTCAAACATAGGCTATATTTTATGCGTATACCATTAACCAAAAGAGGGTGAAGAAGCAAAAAACATTCTAAAAATTCAACTTTTGTGTTACTGTAGGACCTAGAAATATAAGATTTGGCATGTTAATTATTTATAAGATATAAATGATCTCTAGGGGCATTTGCTAAAAAATACGGAATTCAAAAGGGGTGAAAATGCGCGAAAAGCATTCTAAAAATGTTCTAAATTGGGATTTTTAAGCAATCTCAGCAAACAACAAACCGGTCTTAAAAGTAATGATATCAAATGATGGTGATAGTCCTTGCTCCAATATAGGCTATATCTTATGTCGATTCCACTAATCCAAATCGGTAAAAGAGCAAAAAGCGTTCTAAAAATGCGATGTCTGTATGTTAAGGGCCTAAAATCATAAAATTTGACATGTTCATTAATTATAAGATATAAATGATCACTAAGAACATTTGTTAACAAATACAAAATTTAAAAGGGGTAAAAATGGCGAAAAGTATTCTAAAAACTTTCTAAATAACAATATTAAGCAATCTTGGGTAGTTAGCGAACCAATTTAAAGAAAAAAAGATGCCAAAATGATGGCGACAGTCCTTGCTCTAACAAAATTATTGGATAAATTACCAGATTACAATGGGAATCTATGGGAATTTGGCGAAATACCAGAAATAGCTCCATATTAGCATCACTTTTGGTGCGTAATTTTTGTCGTCAAAATAGCGATATTTCGCCAAGTTGGCTACAAACGTTTTTGGTCGACGAAATAAGCAAGTAGTACACAATCACGCAAAAGAAACATCCTTATTAGTTGAATTTAAAGGAACATAAGCAGTCCTAATGTTAAAATTTTTAAATTTGACTGAAAAAAACAGTGAATAAATGCAGGAAAAAACTGAAAGATTAATTAATATTAAATAAAACTAATTTAACTAATTTAACTTAGTTATTTCAAAAAGGAAACAAATACCTACTTATTTGACAAAAAATAATGATATCTATCAAAAACATGAATGTGAAAAGATGCCAAGTTCGTTAAAGGTTTCGCTAATAAAAGAAGTGAGATCTAACTGCAAACCAAGTTCTTTCGGAGCTCCTTAAGTCATAGCTCCTGTCACGCATAATATTATTCAATTGCTTAAAATGATTTGTTATGTTACTTGTTATTGAATAGAGCGACTTGGCAAATTTTCAGCTACCAACTTCAATCGTTGAGTCGGAGTACAATTTAATCTAGAATCTGATTGGCAAAGATCTAGTCAATCAAGTGTTTGAATAAGTATATTGAAGTTAAGGTATTGATAAGTTAAGGAAGGGATCAACTTTAATTTCTGATCAACTAAATAGAAAATATTGAATAATAGAAAACTTACCAAGTCACTCAATTGAATAACAAGTAACATAACAAATCATTTTAAGCAATTGAATAATATTATGCGTGACAGGAGCTATGACTTAAGGAGCTCCGAAAGAACTTGGTTTGCAGTTAGATCTCACTTCTTTTATTAGCGAAACCTTTAACGAACTTGGCATCTTTTCACATTCATGTTTTTGATAGGATAATTTTTACCTATTTAGGAAAGATAAGAGCAGACTTTATTTGTAAAATCCTAAAATAAGGAGTGAGAAAAATATTAGATTAATTTTAGTTCAAATTAACTGCAGTCAAATCTTTATTTAAAGAAATCTTAGATGAAATGCTAATTTTTTCCATTTTCAGACTGAAAAAAAAGTAAAAACAAAACAAAGACAAAAGTAATAAGAAAAGTAAGATGAAATCACTAAAAAAAAGTTTTAATTAATTAAACTGTTTTTAAGTGGAAAAATTTTAAAAAAATTAATTATTTTTTTATGTTGGAGAGTTCTGTATAAACGTATTGACTGTTCTGTATAAACTTACTTATGATATGTTATTGTGCAGTGACAAAAAAATAAAATAATTTATTAAAAGTTTGGAAATTTTTACTATAAATTATGTTTTGAATATTTCTCTTAAAATATTACATAATTTGTAAATTACATTTCTAATAAAATATGGTCTAAATAGTTTTTTCCGGAAGCTCTGATGGAACTTACTATGCGAATGATTAACTCCCTGGTTTAATATTTTTGTCATTTAAAGGAATGATTCATTTGCGTATATTTTGATGAATGAGATGTTGGGCTGTTAACCGAATTTTAACTGTATACACACACACATATATATATATATATGTGTGTGTGTGTGTGCGTGTGCATACAAATGAATGTTCAAAAATCAATCATTTTTTTTTATAATTCAAAAATAAAATTTAATGAAGTTCTTCGCTGAATCTTTTGCTAAAAGGGAAGTGGTCAAACCCGTGTCCTTTTTAGATGGTTACGTGATATACGCTATCAAAGTAAAGATTTTTATAATTTGCTAATTATAAAAATATTAAAGTATATTATGAAAAATATATACAGCTGTATCAGTGTACAAGAAAATATTAAGAAATTTTAATTCTTCCTTCCCTAAAGAAATGCCCTTTTCAAATTAAGTTTTAACCCTTTCAGGGGTAAGGTATTTCTCCTCCAAAAATGTTCAAATAATTGATTCACACCACAATTTAAGTACAGACTTATTTGAAAATAATCAAGAGCTGTTTTTCGCACATATTATAAAATCGAAGTTGTATTAAAATTTTACTGGTACCAGTTCGCAATTGGAACAGTAATATTAAGTGTTTTCAGACTGCAAACACCGCCCCTGAAAGGGTTAAATGAGAATTCCTGATATTCCTGATATATACATTCTTGCACCCTCTTATTACCTCTTACATATAAAAACAATTAGTACTATCTTTGTTTATGTAAAGAGTGACAAGCAAAGTAAACGTGAACATTTAGTAAAAAGGTCATTTCTCTTGAAAATCGTATATTCATAATCATCTATTAAGATGATCGAAACAAGCGATATTCAATAAATATTAAAAGCAGAAATATCCAAGCGATGCGATGGGCCGAAGGTTACCAAAATTTCTAAATTTTTCTTCGCTTTACTGACCCAATTAATTTATGCGATCAAGAATGCTGTAGGCTTTGAACATATGCATTCTGCAATTAAATAATTTTAAAATTACTCTTTGGAATTACTGGTAAAAAGTAGCCGGCCAGTTATTTCTGGTCTAAAGCAAAATTTGTTGAACTTACATGATTAAAAATTCTGAAAAAACTAGAGGAAAAATTAGTCGATTTAATGATGATAATTACATCTTCGACCATTATTTGGATAACGGCTGAAAGCAAATCATTAGATGGAGACGAAAGAAGAGTTGAAGCAAAATTGCATAAAATAAGAACGGCAATTTGTCAGGTATCTCAGTGTAATAAAGTACAATTGAAGAAAAATTGCGCTTTCTTCTTCCTTAGTTATGAGTGGCGGTATTAGGTATCCTGAAGATGCATATCTAAACAAGTTGGAAATTTCACGTCAAGCGTAGCAAATAAGATGCATTCTTACTATAAGGAAATTTTAAGAATATTCCGATCTTGGTGTAATACTACACCGTACTTCGGATACAACAGAGTATCCGAATCTTTTGTGTATCTTGTAAATACTATCTGTTTTCTATTATACAGGAAATAACTTGTAGTAAATCTCAGAAACGTATATCAATTTCAAAAAATGTGAAATAGTTTAATATAATTAAAAGGCGCCCAAAACAATGTTTCCTTCAATACCATTATGTAATGGAATAGTGTTATATGGTCCTGCAAATTAATAACAAATATTCGTTGCACCACAGATTGTACAAAATGTATATTTTAGTACATACTTCATAGATGCATATCGATTTTATTATGTTTGAAAGAGTGTAACACCATTAAAATGCACTCGGAACTAATTTTTTTCATGGGCTGCAATGTAACGGAATACTTTTGATTGTCCTTGTAATTAAACTATGCATCCTATTTTCATAAAATTTGAAAAGACTCGCCAAAATTACGCAAAAGTTATATATTTGAAATTTTAAATGATTCAATTGGGTAATTTTGTCTGTGCTATATGCGGACGGACGGACGCTAGACTATAGGTGCTACGTATTTACATAGTTATAAACGCACCAAAAACTGCAATTTCGCCTGAGTGCGTACTCAAAAAGCCGAATGTACCTCATTTCCAAACATTTTATGGCGGATCAATCATGAGATCCTTAACTGAACGGCATCAAGTGCGTTATATACACCGTAGCTCACGAATTTACTCGTGGGTTTCGAAAAACAATTGAACATCTCCGTGAAGCAAGCTTTTAACATGTTAATAAAAAATAAGATTAGGAATCGTGCACACTAAATACTTCGTATACTTGCGATTTCTTGTCTGTGCACATTCGTATCATACACTGTAAAAAAAAAATTCAAGAGGTTACTAAAAATTTTTTAGTAAATTTGTATTCCAGAGAATTTTTTAGTAACCACTACAAAAATTTTTTTTGCAAGTTAAACAAGCATTTCTTTTGTAAACTGAACAAAAGAATATTTTGTATAACTAACTTAAAATTTTTAAGTATGAGCCACCAAGCAAATTTTAGTAATAGCTCCAAAATTATTTTTAATAACAATTACGTGTGTCCGAAGGGCAAGAGCTTCCTTCGAGCTGCATCCAGACTTCTGAAGCGATAGATTTTCGGCAAAAACGCAATAGAGGGCAGCACCAAACATTGCGACCAGATCCAATAGGAAATTCATAACCCCTTTATTATAGAGTATTTACACTATATACATTCAGGGCGTACTTGGCGTTGTCCAGTTTTGAACCCGGGACCTTTCAGCCTGGAGTCCGTTACTATAACCACTATGCCATCGAGGCCACGCCAAGTAAGTTTTAGTAATAGCTATTAAAAATATAAAACTATTAACTCTATTCGTTGCTAACTTTTTTCTAGTAATTCTCACAGATTTTCTAGTAACCGACTAAGATTACTAAACATTTTTTAGTAATTACAAGGATTACTAAAGTTTTTTTAGTAGATCGACCCTTTTTTTTACAGTGTATCATATTTCGAATATTTGAGTCATAAATAAATAAAAAAAATCTTAAATATAATTATTTTTTTATGAATAATTAAGTACAACTGCGTATCGTCCTCAAATCGAAATTCAGTAAATCTTGGCACTGAATATTCTTTTAATTAAACCTTTAATTGAATTAGAAATAGTAACAATTTGTAATAAGTATATGCATAGTTACTAAATCGTTTCATAGGGAGAGTTTATGCTCAATTTTCATCGCAATTATTGTCGATAAAACGTCGCATCATTCCGACATGACAAATCATGCTATTTTAAAGGCACATTACGTTGCATTCTGTTTATAAAACAATAAGATGTTCTGGGAGGGAAAGTAAAAGTCAAAATTAAATAACACATAGCGCCAACCTAACTGTAAATTTTTTTTCTTATTCTGTATTACAACGAAAGCAACATTTTGGTGGTGACATTTCTAAAATTTTTATCTGGGATTGAGGCAACAAAAAACCTATCAATCTGAATTTAATAGTGCTATAGCTCGAAGAGTACAGCACAGGAAGTGTTGACAACCTATTTCTTTTGTGCTGTTTTTTAGATGTTTTGCATTTCTGGAATATGCTTTAAAGAAATTCATAACAAAAAGATTCTTTAAAAATTGATTTTCGATTCCAATTTTATTATTATTATTATTATTATTATTATTATTATTATTATTATTATTATTATTATTATTATTATTATTATTATTATTATTTTACTTTTAGATATGACTAGATAATTATTCATTAAAAAAAATTGTGTTTTACTTCTGTCTTACTTAAACTATTCGATATATCCCCAGTTGTTAAAATAGTAAACGTCTATTCTGTTTATAAATATTTAATGCTGTTAGTGAAATGGAAGATTTTCGTAAAATGAATGCTACACGAGCATTCCCGTTCCTTTTTTTTATTTTTTAGTATTGAATTTCAGTTAAGAAAAAAGTAAAATGTAAAAAAAAAATAGTCTCGATACCTTTTTACGTAACATTCAGATTTCAGTTGTTTATTTGTTTTGTCGAATATAGAAACTGAATCTCTGTGTATTTTAGAAAATTTGAAATTATTGCAGTATCATTTTTTTTATGTTTTTTGAAAGTATTTGATGTATCAGTACCATAGACTTTTAGAGAAATACAGAAAGCAATCACTGCTTATTTAAAGATAGAGTTATTGAACACAATGCTAATGCGCATTTATAAAACATAACTAAATAGTTTTAAAGTATATATGCAGTTTTTCTGGAGAGGAAAATTTTGACTAAATTCAATGCTTCCTTGAAAATAATATGTATTTAAAGTGACCGAGTATCTGTTATTTTCAATGTCACGAAAAATGGAATTAAAATGACAACAGCCCTTTGATTAATAAAAGTTACCCTGATTACTTTATACTAAATTATTTATTTATTTTAGTTATAGAGTAACTGTTAGTTTTGTTGATTGAAAAAACATTATCTAAAAACTAGACATTATATATAAAAATTTAGGAATCTTATGGTTTTATTTGAATGGAGATTTTTTGTAAATAAGAAAAAGCTCACTATCAATGCATAAAAAATAATGAATGAAATGTGTACTTTCATTTAAAATGTACTGCAATTTCTGCCAGTAACATCAGAATGATCTTTTAAAATTTATTATTCTTAAAGATATATATTTTGTACGAATGTATTAAAATATATTTATTTTCTTCCATAAAACTATTAAATTTTAAATTACTTAAACCGAAATGCTTTTCAATACTCTTTTTTAGGTGTGTTCGTAATTATGTAAATACGCAGCACCTATAGTGGTCGTTCAGTCCGTCCGTCTGTCGGTCCGTCTGTCTGTCCGTCCGTCTGTCTGTCCGCATATAACAACGCAAAAACTACTCAACCGAATCGTTTGAAATTTAAAATACATAAATATTACATTATTTTGTCGAGTCATTTCAAATTTTATGAAAATCGGATGCATAGATCAATTACAGGGGCAATCAAAAGTATTCCATTACATTACGGTCAATGGGGGAAAAAGTTTCAAATGCATTTTAATCGTTTCAAATTTAAAATACATAATTATTATATAATTTTGTTGAGTTATTTCAAAATTTTTGATAATCGGGTGCATAGATCAATTACAGGGGAAATCAAAAGTATTCAATAACATTATGGTCAATAGGAAAAAAGTTTCAAATGTATTTTATACGTTTGAAATTTAAAATGCATAATTATGACATAATTTTTTCGAGTTATTTCACATTTTATGAAAATCGGATTCATAGATCACTTATAGGGACAATCAAAAGTATTCCGCTACATTACGGTCAATGGGGAAAAATGTTTCAAATGTGTTTTAATGGTGTTACACTCATTCGAACTTAATAAAATTTATTTGAAACTATATATTATAATATACATTTCACATAATTTGTGGTGCAAAGAACATTTGTTATTTATTTACAAGGCCACACAAAGGTATTCCATTACATAATGGTATAGAGAGAACATTGTTTGATGAGCGTTTTAATTGTAATTCACTATTTACAATTTTATGAGATTGATATATGAGAGTAATATTTTTAAAACTTCGTTATCGTACGAACGCACCTCATTTGCTACGCTTCACGTGCAATTTCCAACTTGTTTCCCTTTCGTATTGAGTTAGGGCTCGTATATAGCCAGTCTATATTGGGAAAAAATAGAATCAGTGAAAAATTACGTAATTTTGACATGATCCTGAATGTCATTTGATCATTTTGTTGCATCTCGAAATAATGGGTAGTATTGGCTAGTGTAACCAAAATAGCTTTTCTGAAAATAGAAAAAAATCAGAAGCATCAATCAATATATCAACCAAACTTTGAATTCTCAGAAGTTATTGATTAATTTTAAGCAATCTAAAGCCGATTGGAAAGTCTAATTAACATTTATAAATTATATTTATTAAATTTTTAGCTTATGACTTATGCATTTTTATTTCAAAACTGGATTGGTGAACATTTTCTTCTCCAAAAAATTGTAAAGATCTTTTAAGCCCAAATGTAACACAATGATTTGTTACACAACTTATTTGAAATGAAATATATATAAATAAATAAAAAAAATTGATATTCTTAATCATTCTTGTCCTTTCTCCACTGCTCTTTAGAGAAAATAAGATAATGTACTTTATTCTAATTATGTTGAAAAACATTTTTATTCCAAATGTATAGGTTGAGATAGCGTATACTTATTTATTAAATAAACTTTCTAGATATTTTTGAAGATCTGAAAGGAAGGCAAACAAACTACTGACATTGCGGTAGTAAGGTACATTACAAATGAACTATTAATGATTAACAATAATAAGAATAGGAGACGGAAAGCTTTTTCACAGTTGATCGAAATACATTTATGCAATAAACATTTGTCCAAAAAACATATTTTGAGAGAAAATAGGAAAACATTCTTTTCTAAAGTGATTGTTTATTTGGTCGTAGTGCTTATACGTGCGAAAATTTAACATGCATACTTCACATAGATTAGTTAAAAGTTAAATAAATGGAGTTTTTACAATAAATATAATTAAAAGATAAAAAGTACTTAGTAAAAATTCTACTGCATTAACAAATACGTATATTTTATCGTCTGAATTAAATCAATGTTTAAAGGAAGAATAGGACAGTAGACAGACTTCCATACAATTAAAAATAATTAATTAAAAAAAAAGATATTTAATAACATTTAAAACTAAAAGGAAAAATGTACAAAATATGAGTTTTGCTATGTCATTACACAACCTCCTCAGTACTACATCAACCACAGCAATGAAACATTGAACACATTGGATTCAATTCAAGTTTTTCTTTTAAAAACAAAGTAAAAAAAAAATCCGTTGGTTGGTTGGTTGGCAAGTACTGAGACGTATGCTACTACCCGTTAGGGAGGCTTATGTCTCGAAACTACAGGGAAAAAAATCCGTTAAATTTACGGCATAAAATTGCTGGCAGCAATGTTGCCATCAGTTTTTGTAGTAAAAATTGTAGCAAAATTAGATGTGAATTTTTTTATTACAACTACATTTATTGCAATTTTTGCGGCAAGAACTGCTAGCAACATTGCTGCGGCGTAAATTTAACGACTCTTTCTTACAGTGAACAAGAAATATTCATTAGGAATTGAACCTGATTCGTCCAAGCTATTTGGGTATAACTTCATCTAAGAAAATCTGTTTTTCAAAAAATGGCAAGTTAAATTCCAAATTAGCCCAATATATTTTTGACTTGGACCATATCCCATCATTCGAAGATTCACCACTTTTAAAAATAGCTACAAAAATTACCATTACAGATTTTTCGTGGAAGGATGATATACTAAGCTTTATTCATACACGTGTACCTTGAACAAATCAGGTTCAATTCCTAATGAATTTCTGCTTTCTAATAGAGAAATTTCAACTTAAACTGATTCCAGTGTCTTCAATGTCTTGTTGTTGTGGTTGATATTAGTACAGTAAAGACTATGCATTAACATAGCGGAATGTACACTTTGCATGTTTTTCATTTTTAATTTTTAAATGTATATTTTAATTTAATTATTTTTAAATGTATCCAAGTCTGTCCAGTGTCTCATCGTTAGTTTAAATGCACTTTTATTTTCTAATCTTACTTATTTATGTATTTAAATTTTGAATGAAAAAAGTTCTTTAAGCTTAAATAAAATAATGTAAGCTTAATAAATAATTGTTTGTCTCGGTAATTTTTCTACCATGAACAAAAACAAAATTGTAGCTTAATAGTTTTTCGACAATAAAGAACTAGAAAAAAGGAATTCAAATTAAATACTTTTTTTTTAATGTTTTGTGTGGAAATTTGTCTTTTCATCAAACACATAGAAATGGAGGGAACACACATCTGTTTATTAAATGGATTTTTGTGGATTTTATGAGGTCTTGAAAAAAGTTAGCGTCTGTGCTAGTGTGTTATAAATGGATCTCACAAGAACCATTATTATTAAAAAGAAAATAAAAGTATCCTTTTAAAGTGAAATGACCCACTATTTACAAAATATATAGTGCTGTCAACTATTGTCGCAAAACAAAAACATATTTTATAAAAAGAAAGGAAGGGATAATATTTTTATTGAAAGAAATGTTTATTTCATAAAAAATAGAAATAAAGTTTTTTTTACATTGCATATTTCGCAATGATTATTTAAATTTTTTTATAGTAAATGAAGAGAATGGATAATGTTAAATATACATGCATACAGAAATAATAATGAAATAAGAATAAAATAATTCAAGTAGAATTTCTTTCATTCTATTTATTCTGGGAGGAAGAAAATCTTTTTTATGAAATAAATAGCAGTTGTGGGAACACACATCTGTATATTAAATGGAGTTTTGGAGACATTTTGAAGTGCTTGAAAAAAACTGATAGTGTCCTTTGAATGTTACAAATAGATCTCTGAAGAACCATTAGTATTAAAAGGAAAGACAAACAAAAAATCCGTCTAAAATAAAATGAAACCCATTTAAGAAAATGTATTGGAAAAACAAACACTGCCATGAACATTTTTGTAAAAACAACGCAAAACAAAACACATAATTCAAAAGAACAAAGAGAAAACTTCTTTGAAAAAATTATATTACTTCCTAAAAGTATGAATAAAAATTTCTGCAATTTATAAAAATTGAATTAGCTTTTAAAAGTATTATATTGAAACTCTAATTATCCGATCATCTTGACACTGGTCCGGATATACAGAAATTCGGATAATTCTAGTAATATGTATAAATAATTGGGCAAGGTGGTGTACATCGAGCCTAATTTGACTTTTTAATTTAAAAAAATTGCCAACACTAAAAAAAAAAAAAAAAAAAAAAGATTTTATAAAAATTTATGATGTTATACACTACATATATTTGTCTTAAATTTTTATATAAATAACTTCCGTGAAAAATTTTGATTTAAAAATAAACTTAAAATGAGACCGAGGTACACCACTAGTGGTGTACCTTAGTCCCATTACTAAGAATGAAAAAAAACCTTGTTTTTAGCGAATAAAATCAACATTTATTAATGAAGAAGCTACACATATAGATTTTTGATACATTTTATTGTTTATTAGGTTTTAAAAATAAGAAAGACTACATAAACATGAAACTTCAGAACATTTACATTTACTATAATCACAAAAGACAGTAAAACTTATTCATATTAGTAATTATATTTATTTTTAGCCACGATTGTGATTAGATAAGTCAATTCCAAATGTTAATTTCTGGAGCTGCCTTTCAGATCTATTAGACAATATCTAATGTACCTTGGACCCAGTCCAAGGTATGTCACTTTTATAAGGTTCAAGGTACGTCACTTGACACTTAAAAATAAAACTACCAATCATGATGTTAACATTAGGCCTAACTTTATTTAAAGCACATGGTTTAGTAGCTAGAGCTTTGCTTTATTATGCATAATCCTCTTTATAAAAAAATAGATATTTTTTAATATGAAGTAAAATTTACTTTTGAAAGGTGAATTTCCTTTTTTAAAAGTTGTACAACTAGTTGAGCTTCTAAACAAATGGCAAGAACTTAAATGTAACATCTGATGGCAAATATTTACTATTCAAATGTTCTTGTTTAATGATCTAAACAAGTAAAGCTGGAATTAGCATAGGTCCGAGGTACACATATGTCAAAGGTACACTACTCTCCCCTAATTATAAAAAAAATGTTTTGAAAACATGTCTAAAATAGACTTGTTTAATAAAGAAGATGTAATATATGTTAAAAATAATATCACTTATCTACAAATAATTTAAATAAGAAAGAAAAATCCTGCATCAAGCATAGAAAATGAAACACTTTCCAAGACTCTCGGGATCGTGCTATACAGATTTACTGTGCCATATTCAGTATTGAAAATAAGGTATGTAACGTTTATTGTTTATTTACAGAGACACTCAAATGTATTCCATTATATTATAGTTTATGCGGAAATGTCATAATTATACAAATATATATAGCATATATAATCGTCGTCTGGTATATCCATCTGTCTGCTTCTACTCGTCTGCCCGCTTATAACAGCACAAAAAACTATGAAGCCGAATGGTTTGAAATTAAATATATAGAATCGTGGCAAAATTTTGTAGAATCATTACAAATTTTATAAAAAGGAGCCAAAACTTAATAATAGTTACGGCAAAATACGATAAGTAAGTACGATGAAATAATTAATTCTATCAAATCGATCATACGTGGATAATTCAGTGATATCCTATAAGATAGGTAATGATTCTATATTGTCATGATGATTACGCCCCATTTAAGAGGGAGTAATATCTTTTTGCAGGACTGAATTTAATTCATAAAATCGTAATAAATTTTGTATTCTCGAACTTTTGAATTAGAGCACAATACCTAGTGCACCAAAATCAGAATATTTTTAAAACTTCGTTATAGTACGAACATACCTCGTTTGCTACGTTTGACGTGCAATTTCCAACTTGTCTACCTGTATCAAAATAAATAACAAATTTAAATAATATAAGCTGTAACTTAATAAAATAATTCCGAATTGTTTTTCGATTTTATTTATCCCAAGGAGATAATTTTCCCTTTCAAATAAATAGCGATTGAGGGAAATCCCATTTGTATAATAATTGCATTTTCACTACTTTTTGTATTCTTGAAAAAAAAAAAATGGAGTTACTTTAGGATGTCAAAAAAGAATCTCTTTGAAATCATCAGAATTTCAAAAGGAAGAATTGAAAAATTCTTTTAAAACAAAATGGTCTTCGCATAACAAAATGTTTATCAAAATAAATAACAAATATCTACACTATTAAAATGCGACTGTATGTATGTGAGGCTAGGTTTTCCAATTCCAGAAACGGAGAAACCTCGCGTTCGTTTTGAATTAAAGGAAAAAAAATCCCGCGATCCCGAGTTACCCATTCGTTTATCTACCCGTCCGTCCTTCTGTCTCCATATAACAACTCAAAAACTATCCAACCGAATCGTTTGAAACTTAAAATATAGAATTATTACATAATTTTGTCGAGTCATTTCAAATTTTATGAAAATCAGATGCATAGTTCAATAACAGGGACAATCAAAAGGATTCCGATACATTAAGGTCAATGGGGGAAAAGTTCCAAGTGCATTTTAATGGTCTTGCACTCTTTCGAACATAATAAAGTTAATATGCATCTATGAAGTACATACTATAATATACATTCTGTACAATCTGTGGTGCAAATAATATTTCTTATTGATTTACAGGGTCACACAAAAGTATTCCATTGCATACTTATATATTGAGACATTGTTTGGTATGCATTTTAATAGTATTAAACTGTTTAATACTAACAATTACACTATTTAATGCCCTTTTGTACGTCTAAACCGACCAGCGTAGCAGGCGAAGGCCGCTAGTAAATAATATAAGCTGTAACTTAATAAAATAATTTCAATTGTTTTTCAGTTTTATTTGTCCCGAGGAGATAACCCCCCCCCCCCTCAAATAAATAGCTGTTGAGGGAAATCACATTTGTATAATAATTGCATTTTTCACTATTTTTTGTATTCTTAAAAAAATGGAGGATGTCAAAAAAGAATTTATTTGAAATCATCCGAATGTCAAAAGGAAGAATTGAAAAATTCTTTTAAAACAAAATGGTCTCTGTATAACAAAATGTATGTTGAACTCACCACTTGAGGATAAACGAAAATGTATTTAATGAGTAAAATGAAATGCGTAATTTACATATAAAGAAGTTGGAAATTGCACGTAAAGCGTATCAAATGGGGTGTGTTTGTACGATAACGAAGTTTTAAAAATATTCAAATCTTGCTGTCCTAATAGACAGAACTTCGGATACAGTACAATGGTCGAAATCTTTTTTGTGTCCCTGTAAATATACAGGAATAGTAACTCTTATTACACCTCTGCAACGTATATCATATTCATAACATGTGAAATAATTTAATATAATTAAAACGCGCACCAAACAATGCAATGGAATACTTTTGTGTGGCTTTGTAAATCAAAAACAAATGTTCTTTGCACCATAGTTTGTGCGAAATGTATATTATAGTATGTACTTCATAGATTCTTATCAATTTTATTACGTTCGAATGAGTAACACCATTAAAATGCATTTGAAGCTTTTCCCCCCATTGACCGTAATGTATCGGAATACTTCTAATTGACCCTGTAATTAATCTATGCATCCGATTTTCATAAAATTTGAAATGAATCAACAAAATTATGCAAAAATTATATATTTCAAATTTCAAACGATTCGGTTGATTAGTTTTTGCGTTGTTATATGCGGACGGGCAGACGGACGGCCTGAACGACAACTATAGGGGCTACGTATTTGCATAATTACGAATGCACCTAAAAATGACTTTCTTCTGCATAAAATTATGAAGACATAACATCTCAAGTGGAAATAATGAAAAATTATCGAGTTGCAGAAAGTGGGTATTATTAACCGTTAAGCAATAATATATTATGTTGAGAAAGAATAAGAAAACAAAAATAAATAAATTCAATGTTAAAATTTTATTCTATTTATTTTACAGAAGAGTTTTTTTCCCAACTAAAATTCATTTTTATAATAAATGAATTTTCCGAACAAACAAATTGATAATTCCCTTAGAATAAATCTCTGAACGATTTGCAATAGGTAAAGGGAAAATGCCACTTGAAATGCCAGGTAAGACAAAGGACACTGCCAACAATAAGACAATGAATAGAACATCAGATCATTATACATTTAATTTTGATTGCTTCAATATTGCTTACAAATGAATTGTGGGTGATTTGAATTTCTATAAATAAATATAAAATGGCTTTCTAACTTATTTTCTATAAAAGATATGCATTGGTGTTATTTTGTCTCCATTTTCCCCGAACGTATCAAAGTATCCCGTGAGGTATATCAATCTGCCCCGGGGATAGGGCACATTGATACGAATTACTTTTTTAGATTTTTTTTAATTACATGCAAAAATATTATATAAAACAGCGACTGTACATTTTAATAACATACTACACGAGTTTTGCTGACAACACATGTAAAAAATATCTTTAAATTTCTATTTTCTGGACACCAAAAAAATTCTTATAAAAAACCATATCAATGTGCCCCAGTTCTTCCTATTGAAACTAGTGCCATGGAAGGAATTTCTACATTTTTATTACTATAAGTGCATATAAAATACATGTGATTACTTAAAAGGTGCAAAAAACGTATTAAGATGCTACTTAATATATCTCGAGATCTTCAGAACGCGCAAGTGTTCAATTTTCAAGAGGAAAAACGACTAACTGTAATAGAAGGAAACATACGTAAATCAAGATACAATAATATGGGTGTGCAAGTGAAGTCCGGTCTACTGGTTTCAGAAGAGGAGAAGGGGGGGGGGGGATTCAGTCATATTTTCAGAAGCACTTGAAATATCACGAATTTTAAACCAAATCCCAAAATTATTTATTAATTTACCGCAATTTGGTTCCTGTCAACTGTAAAGAAACACGAACGACTAAAAAAGCAAATTAAAGACAATGATTTATAAAACTAGCAGAAATTTTTGCCTGACGAAAAAAATTAATGTTGAAAAGCTGGTGTCATACGATAAAATAAAAAACAAGTTCTTAAAAACACTACAAAAATTACAGAGATGGTTTGAGAACTCTTATGAAAGGCCTTATGAAGAACTTATTCTATCATCATCGGGTACAAAGAATACGTGATTCTCCTTAAAATTCATATTCTAGTAAGAAAGAACACCGGTTTTACAAGTTTGGATGTTCCTCTCATAATTTCCATAATTTTAATTGCTCTATTTCTCGCTGTTCCTTTTTAAATTTTTCATTGAACAAGGAGGATCCCATTTTTTAAAAAGCCTTTTTCTGATTACTATTGAAAGAAGTTTTAAGTCGAGTTTCAAATTACGGTACTATTTGGTTATCCCGTCGACCAATTTCGCCAAATTATACAAATTGCCAAACTGTTCGCCAAATTATATACATTGACCTAATTTTTATTTTAAAAAACGGAAGAAAGAATTCATTTTTAAAACATAATCAAAAATACAAATAAAAAGTTGAATTAAAAATCACTTGATGACGTAAAAGCACGTGTATTGCAATTAACTTCAAGTAATGTAACATTTACAATATCCATTATTGACATGCAATCTTATAGTTTGGCGATAGTTTTTTGATCGACGGGATAACCAAGTAGTACCCAAATTACACATATGGGGCGATTCGACAAGTGCATAGGTCTATGTACTGTATATGAAATCCTTTCAATATCGGAATCTTTTGACATTTAGAAAAATCACCGGTATAGCCGTATTTTTTTATCTCCCCGAACAGTTTAGGCTTATGATTCCAATTAGTTGGATTTTTCTTAACATTTCTATTTGGATTGATTTGTATTTATCTTAGCATTTTTTTCCCATTTCCTCAAAGTCCCCTTTATAACATAAAACAAAACCTAACAAACTGTCATTTTAATTATTTTTCATAAAAAAGCATTTTATCGAACCAATGCAGTTCATTTTAACACGTACTGTGATTTTAGAACAAAAGAAGCAGTTGTAGAGAAATATTGAAGTAATAAAAAATCAGTTTCTTTAATTAGATGAATTCGACTGAAAATAACTTAATTTTCAACGCACTTTTTTACATTTTCGCCTCAGGTTAATTTGACTCCAACAAACGCTATTTAACAATTTTCTAAAAAAAAAAGAGTATAATAATTAAAAATGCCAGGAATAAAAATATTTCCATCAAAATATTCAAACTGAAATTTATTTTTGATCAGAAGTTAATGTGTTTATGAGAAAGTAAAAAACATAAATAAAACGGATTATTTTTTCCGGCTTTAATTTTGATATATTTATCATATTGAAGAAAAAAATAGTAAACTCGAAATTACTTGCTCTGGGAATTAAAAGGAATAAACTGCTCTGTCATATAATAAATGTATTTTAAGAAACATTGTTCATAAAAGATAAAAAAAACTACTATGTTTTTGCTCTTTATCAACATGTACATAATGTATATTTTTACTTTTCAATACCTGAATCTTTTAAACATTTTTACTTTTTCGAATGCCAGTTATATGTATATATATTTAAAAAGTATTAACAATAAATTTAAAAAAAGTTTGATTAATAACGGGAAGAGTTCCATACCCTGTTCTATTTCTTTTTTGGGAAACTTTTTTTTGGTATTAAATGCAATTTTCGTTTTTTAATTTAATGATAAGGTGTTTTGAAGGAGATATTAAACGAAATCTTCTGTGCGATCTGTGATCACACTTACCCACTTGCTTCATGTCAGAACAATAAAATATCAAATGGTTATTACTGTAATTAATTGTAAATAAAAGTAATTTGTCAATTTCAAGGGTTGTAGAATTTCTATCTATATAATTGGACAGTTTTCTTACTTTGATTCTATCCAGTTTTATAGTTTTTTTTTGACTGGTGTTATTTATTTAGAGCTTTATAAATAAGAGTCCTAAGGTAAATGGGAAAGGTGTCCACAAAATTAAAAGCACACATCAATCAGGGTGATATCGCCGATTTAAATATGTTCAATTTTAATTATGTGTTTTTAATGTAATGAAAGATGACGCATAAAAATTAGTAAGTAGTTAATATGTAAAGACAGAATTTTCTAATAGTCCCATTTTTTACTAAAATCTTGGTGAGCTAAATTATACAAAATGACACACGATGAGAATACAACGATGAATCATGATGAGAATAAAACGTTTATCAATGTCTCGAATATGTATAGAATTTAACAATATACATAAAATAATCAATTTTAGGTTCTTTTTTCTGTTTGTCGAGAGCAGACGATGAGGATCCTATATTTTCTTGGTCGTATTGCATTTATGTTATTTAACTAAAAATCATTCCATTCTTTTAGTTTAAAACTCATTTCATTATACATTCGAAATAACTTTAATTTTAAATGCATGCATTAAATGTTGTATTATCTAAAAGAAAAATATTGTTTATTTATTTGTTTAAATTTTTTGCAATTCTAGACAATAATTTTCCTAAAATCTCAGATTAGATTTTTTTTTAACAGATAAAGCCATTTAGAGAATTATATTAAAAATTCAATCCTGAATTTCCTGTTATTTACTCATAAAAAAATAAATCTTTCTTAGCAGATTTATTGTAACAAAATATTTTGCTACAGCTTTCTTTTATATTTTTTTTTGATAAAAATCTGTGTATTAAAGAAAAAAAACAAGCTCGCATTGTCATTTTAATATCAGGCCAAAAGACAATATGTTTTCGAAGCATTAGTGCTTTTTCTCCCGAAATTAAATTGAAATTATGATTTTTTTATGTACATAATTTTATCACAACAAATTGTATTAAAAATATTTTGCAATAAATCTGGAAGAGAAGATCCATGTGCCATGAATGAGAGAAAATTCAGAAAATAAGCGCAAAAGATACGTAGATAATAAATATCTTCGCACAGCGGCGCCAACTTTTGAAAAATATTGGGTTGGCTCAAAAATATTGGGCGGGCTCAAAAATATTTCTGTAAAATGGTGTGACTATACTGTTAAAAATCTGCTGCATTTTGTTGCAACGCACTCCACCGCTTGTAATAATATCTCTATTTCAATCAATGAGAAATCTCCATTTCACGGCCAAGTAACCGTTTTCTGTACAAGCAAGGGAGTGCGTTGCAACAAAATGCAGCAGATTTTTAACAGTGTAGTTTGTTTTTCTTTGGAGGATTGTCTTTCTTAGAAGGGATAACAGGACATAAGAAGCATTTTTAATCCAATTATAGGGACACACAAAATAAATCAGTTACAAGATTGTCTTTGAGCTATAATTTCTGGAAATGAGTTTTCAATTTCGGCATGCGCTTTTAAATTTAACTGTTCTTTTAGGTGCGTACCTAATTAATATAAATATTTAGTACCTAGAGTCTGATCCGTCTATCTGTCTGTCCGCATATAACAGCACAAAAACAATCCTACTGAATCGTTTGAAATTTTAAATATCTATTTGTTGTCGAATTTTGTTGAGTCTTGGCAAATTTTGATAAAATTGGAAAAATAGTTCTAATACAGGGACAGTCAAAAGTATTCTGTTACATTACAGCCGATGGGATGAAATAGTTCCAAGTACTTTTTAATGATGTTAAACCCGTCGAAACATAATGAAATTGATATGCATTTATGAAGAGCATTATATGTTATAGAGCATACTGCGCAAAAAATATTTATTATTCATTTACACGTCACAACAAAAGAATTCAATTACAAAATAGTATACTATATACAAATACTATACAAAATTGTATACCTTATACTATAAGCATTTCCTATAGTGGAATTGTTGTAAAAAATAGAGAATATACGATCTAAGCAGAGAATATACGCTCAAGTTAGAGAATATACGATCTAAGCAGAGAATATACGCTCAAGTTAGAGAATATATCCTAGAATGTATATACTGCAGCTTTTTGAGAAAGAGGGCGAGGGGTATACAGTGGTTCTTAAAAAAATCCAGATAGTATACGGCGTATACCTCTATAAACTCTCTAAAACATTCATGATTGCCAAATCGTTTTATTTTATGCATGCTAAAGCGAAATACATATCAATTTCATGGGAATGGGTTTAAAACGAAAATAAAACAGCATATGTAGTGGCTAGCATGCACGGCCCATTTAAATCAGATTGAGCATATCTGGAACACACTCTAAACGACACATTGTATTCCTTTGATGGCGTTTTCAAGATTTTTATACATCATTTTTTAAGAAAGAATACCCCAAATTTTTATCGAAAACTTCATTGCATGCATAGAAAACAGATGTAGATATTATATTATAATATATATTAATTATGTTGTTCCAACTATTTAAGTGCACCACACACCATATAAAAAATTCCATCATTCTTTTCAACCATTATGATTTGCGCAACTTTTAGGTACTAAAATTGATGTGTATATTCTTGACGTCATTCCAGAGAGTCTAAATTCCGATACAAGATATTTTAGTGCTTTATTATCTGTATTACTTTTAATGTATTGCGTACTTCAAATTTTATATCCATGCGTGGCTGTTCTGTGTATTGTGAATTCTATTTTTTTTAACCGTGTATAGGAATTTTTGTGTAATATTTTGCAGTTGTACCATTCTCTTTGCTCTTTTTTGTCATTTGAATTTGTGACAATATATAATCAATTAAAGATAACATCTCTTTTTACTTTTAGCATATTTTTTTTTTAAACTATGCTCTAAGCAATATCGCTCAGACTAATCCCTCTGAGGGAAGTCCTAATTGTAATGTCATGATATCATGAACATTACTACAAATTTAATTTGAAGAAAGTTAAATATTGAAGCAAAACACTTTAGTCATCTGGGGTTTATGGGTGCCTGTCAGATGATTAAAATACATGGTCATTTGCAAAATAAATTTTATTCTAAGGAGAAAAATGAATAATAAAACATTAATGATATAAATAACTAGAACAATGAAAATCGGGTACGCTTATGATTCAAAATTATTGGATGGACTCGGGCCCCACGGGCCCATAAAGTTGGCAAAACTATCTGCACATATATGACGTCATACTAAAACCCCCGCGTATTTGCATTATCATCCCGTCCACCAGCTGGTGCAACTGTGACAATTTACACCAGATCCTAGCATTGTATTTGTATGCTTTATGTACATGCAGTTTTGGTTATTACCCACATAAATGGGTAGATAATAGTGATTTTCGTTAATCTTTTTATTAATAAGTACTCAATTTATAGCTATCGTTCATTTTTTGTCGTACTGCTTATCAGGTACATACTGCTTACGATAACATAAAGATGACATAGTATGGAATGGTTTTTCTTTTCCTTAATAAAAGTCATCGTTCAAGTTTTTTTTTCCCGTACTTAAAGTAGAAACTTACAAAAACAATAAAGACCACATAGTATGGTATGGTTTTTCTAGCCACTATTGGCAAGACAAACTGATTTTATAACTATTATTCGATTCTTTTTTGTCGTACTGTACATCAAGTAGAAGCCTACATAACATAAATATGACATAATATGGCATGGTAACATTGTAGGATATGCAGTAGACGTCAAAGAATACCATTTTTAAGTATATATTCTTATATAATAAGTATATTAAGTATATAATAATAATCATGCACTCAACTTTAATAATAATAATAATCATAAACAGCATAAAACAAATTTATTAATATTGTTATTGCTTTTAAAGCAGAGCACACAATATGTCTCAAGTAGTTTTCTTTTATTTCATCACGAAAACATTTCTTTTAAATAAAAACATAAATAAAATATTGTATTACAAATTGAAAGCCTTTGAAAATATATTTATAAAATATAGAAGATGCAAAGAACCATGCAAAATAAGATAAAAAACATAGCACAGAAATTTTTTCGAAATACATTACATTACATATCATTTTTCTTTCAAATTTTTAACGTTTTCTTATTTTAGAAACTAGAAGTCAAAGCAAGTAGTTTAAGATAAATTTATTCAGATTAAATTTAAATCTCAAGATTAAACATTCTTCAAAAACATTTGAACAGATTAAAATGATTTATATACTGTTCGAAATGTATTCATTATTATTCTATCTTTTTCTTCAGTACCTTGTTCCAATTGTCTTAATCTAATGCTAAAACTTTTTTTCAAACGTTGTAACTTTTCTCTGTCAGTTTTTTAAAATTGATACTTATTCTTAGTACATGGGACGGGAAAAAGACGAACGTTCTTGCTTCTGTTTAATGAATTTTTCATACTTTTTATTTTATAATACTACATTTTCTTCTCTATTTCGAACTATAAAACTAAATTAAAAGATATTACTATAGTTAAATGAATAATAATAATAAAAAATAATAAAAAGATTTTTTTAAAGGAATCATTTGCACCGGAATAGTCATAAGAAAGATAGATTATAAGAAAAAGTGGTATTACTTGGTTATCCCGTCGACTAAAAAATTATGGCCAAACTATAAGATTATATGCCAATAATGGATTATTATAAATGTTACAATCACTTGACATTAATTACGATACTCGTGCTTGTTACGTCATCAGGTAATTTTTAATTCAGCTTTATATATATATATTTTATTATGTTTTAAAAATGTATTTATTCTTCCGTTATTTAAAATAAAAATTAAGTCAATTTATATAATTTGGCGAACAGTTTGGCGATTTGTATACTTTGGCGAAATTGGTCAACGGGATAACGGGATAAGTAGTACCGAAAAATTTGTTGTGTAGAACTGCTATTTATTGTTCAGAAAAAAATTCTTTATTGCATTTTCCATTATGATTAAGAAAAGTTACTCTTGTTATCTTTTCTGAATAATAATATTGAAAAGTAATGCATGCATATAAGAAAAATTATGCGAAAAAAAGCAATTCGTTTAAAACTCAGACACAAAAGATGAAAAAAGAAAAAAAAAAACTTTCATAAATTTTTAATTTTATTTGTACTTTGGGTCTAAACCGTAATTGTCAAGCGTAACCAATATCAAATTATGTATGAAAATCACTTAAAATTATTCAAACTAAGCAAAAATTCTAAAAATGATAAGAAACTCTTTTAAAAGGCATATGAATGTCTTTATACAGTTGTTTCATCATTCAAACGGCAACAAAAAGATCTTTGTAGACACAAATATTTTCTAATTTAATAATAAAAAAAAAAAAAAAAGAAAAAAAAACCAAGAATTTGATAAATAAAATTTTTATGTGGCAAGTTTTCTATAGGACTAATTCTTATAACAAAAATAAATTAAACAATAATAGCAGTTGTAAAAAAAAAAATCTCAAATCCGAACTGCTTATATTCTGACTCGTTTTGAGCTCAAACACATCCAATTGACAGGTATCCTTATTTAGGAACTGTATAATGTGCCGTATTAGACAGTTTTTTGATAAAAGTAGAATATATTTAAAAAAAGGTGTCAAAGTGGGCAATTCGAACAAAATTTCCGGAAGCATTCAAATAACAAATTGCTTATTTTCTGACTCATTTTTAAATCCAATTTTGCTCTCAGGCGCCTTAAATTGACAGATTCTTTTATTTAGGAACTCTATAATGTGCCGTATTGGTCAGTTTTTTTTTTTTTTTTTTTTTTTTTTTTTTTTTTTTTTTTTATAAAGGCAGAAATATTTTTAAAAAAGCTGTCAAAGTGGGCAATTTGAACAACATTTCATGAAGCGATCGCGGTTGAAGTGTTGAAATGTACACAAATAAAAAATTGTTTTTTTTTATGACTCATTTTTAAATTCAATTTAGATCTCAAACGCATTCAATACACAATTTCTCTTTTTTAGAAACCATATAATGTGCCGTATTGGTCGATTTTTTTCATAAAGTCAGAATATAAATAAAAAATGCTGTCTTAGTGGGCATTTGTGCCGACTATGCTTATTATAATTCTCGTAAAAACAGCTCTTTTAGAAAAATAAAATTAAAAGTTATTCAAAAGTGGCCAAATAAAGTTTTTAAGCAAGATTTATCTCTAATCACATTTTATTTTTTGTTGTTGAAATGAGCAATTAACTTCGAAATACCTCAACCTACAGGCCAAGTCGGCAGAGATTTTATTATTTTGGCATCACCTTTGTCTACCGCCTGTGCTCTTTCTGCTGGCGCCACCTGTCGCAGTCTTTGTAATCAGCACCCTCTTTCTTTCAGTTTATTTCTGACAATGTCAATTTACGGACAGATGTTTTCTTCAGCTGATGACGAACTGTTATTTGTTTAGCTCGAAATGCGTCCTACATTGCTTTTTATTTTATGGTTATTTTTACAAAGTGTATTATTTTATTTATTAATTATCGCCAGTGTTTACGGTGTTTTTTTTTACAATCTTTGTATTATTGAAGCAAGTATTCTGCCCATATATATACATATACATATACATGTATGATAATATTTATGGATGGTTGCAACACAAAATGCATTAGGTAGATTTGCTCAACATAAAAAAAAAGAAAATGATAAATGAAAATATTTTACCCAATGCAAATGCATATATCAATTTTGTTGAAAGCTTCCAGCAGAATTTTTGCCATATTTTAGACATATGAAAATATCATTTTTCATCATACATTAAAGGATCAGTTTCCTTCATGCATTACTTCTTTCCATTAAGAGACATCTATTATCATTTCGAGTCATGCAACATTTAATTTTAGTTCTCGAGATGCAAAAAATCTTCTTTGAATAAATATATAGAATTGATACAAATTTAAAGCACACAATAAAAAAATACTATGATCAAATGCCAATATATGAGTGCACTCAAAAGAATATGTAGAATTTAGAGAGCTTAAAATTAAGAATCTATATTAAAAGCCTAAGTCATTGGACTGTCATCAACAATTCCGGGCTAATTCCTTCACTTTTATATGCCATACTTCAATAATAGACAGGCGCAGGTGATAAGTCGCCAAATATTGCTTTATCACTTCATTTTATCTGTATTATAATCGATGAAGTCATGTGAATGTCATGAACAACTGCGAGCTGATTCCATCGCTGTTTATATACAAGACTTCAATTTTGATTAAAAAAGCAATTAGTTTTTTTTGAAGAAAACTATGTAAAAGTTATCATGGTAAAGAATTCTTTGTACTTTTATGTTAGTCAGGTGCAAATCACGCTAATAGCATTTTTGAACTCGACAGTTAGCATTTTTTTCGTGTAGTAAATAAATACAATGCTTTGAAGTTGATAATAAATATCAAGGTTTGTAGCATTATATCGTATTTTTCTTTCCTTTTCACCTTTTTCTTTTCTATTATTTAGACATCACTTTTGTCTCCATATGTGTTCTTTCAACTAGCGCCACCTTTCACACTCTTTCTAATCTCTACCCTCTTTTTTTCAGTTTACCTCTTACAGACACGTGTTTGCTCAGCTGATGACGATCTGTTATTTGTTTAGCTCGAAATGCGTCCTGCATTGTTTTTTAGTTTAAGGGGATTTTTACAAAGTGTATTACTTTATTTATTAATTATTGCCAGTGTATTCGTTGTTTTTTCGCAATCTTTCTATTATTGAAACAAGTACCAATATATATATATACATATATGATAATATTTGTGGATGTGTGCAACACAAAATGCATTTGATAGATTTGCTCAACATAAAAAAATGACAAATGAAAATGCTTTACCCAATGCAAATACATATATCAATTTTGTTGAAAGCTTTCAGCAGAATTTTTGCAATATTTTAGATATATGAAAACATCATTTTTCTTTATACGTTAAAGGATCTGTTTACTTCATGCATTATTTCTTTCTATTAAGAGATACCTATTTTCATTTCGAGTGATACAAAATTTCCTTTTAGTTCTTGAGATGCGAAAAATCTTCTTTGAATAAACATATAGAATTCATACAAATTTAAAGCATGTAAAAAAAAAGGATACCTTTCAAATGCCAATATATGAGTACACTTAAAAGAATATGTACAATTTAGAGAGCTAAATTTTAAGAATCTATATTAAAAGCCTAAATCATGTGACTGTCATCAACAATTCCGGTTAACCCCTTCACTTTTTATATGCCATACTTCAATATCAGACAGGTGCAGGGGATAAATCATCAAATATTGCTTTATCCCTTCATTTTATCTGTATTATAATCGATGAAGTCATGTGAATGTCACAAACAACTGCGAGCTAATTCCATCGCTGTTTAAATAAAAGACTTCAATTTTATTTAAAAAAGCAATTAGTTTTTCGAAGAAAACTATATAAAAGTTGTCATGGTAAGGAATTCTCCGTACTTTTATGTTAGCCAGGTGCAAATCTCGCCAGTAGTATTTTTGAACTCGCCAGTTAGCATTTTTTTCGCGTGGCAAATAAATACAATACTTTGAATTTGAAAATAAATATCAAGGTTTGCAGCATTATATCATATTGTTCTTTTTTTCAACCTTTTTCTCTTCTATTATTTTTGCATAACTTTTGTCTTCCACATGTGCTCTTTCAACTAGCGTCACCCTTTACACTCTTTGTAATCTCCACCCCCTTTCTTTCAGTTTATCTCTGACATTGTCCCCTTACATACACGTGTTTGCTTCAGCTGATGATGAGTTGTTATTTGTTCAGTTCGAAACGCGTCCTGCATTGTTTTTTATTTTAAGGGGATTTTTACAAAGTGTATTATGTTATTTATTAATTATCACCAGTGTTGTCGTTGTTTTTCCACAATCCTTATATTATTGAAACAAGTACGCAATATGTATATGTATATATATATATATATACATGTATGATAATATTTGTGGTTGTGTGTACCACAAAATGCATTTGATAGATTTGCTCAACACACACACACAAAAAAAAAATGACAAATGAAAATGTTTTACCCAATGCAAATGCATATATCAATTTGTTGAAAGCTTCCAGCAGAATTTTTGCCATACTTTAGATATATGAAAACATCTTTTTTCTTTATATCGTTAAAGGATCAGTTTATTTCTTTCCATTAAGATATATCTACTTTCATTTCAAGTGATGCAACATTTTCTTTTAGTTTTTGAGATGCGAAAAATCTTTTTTGAATAAACAGAAGCATAAAATTGATACAAATTTGAAGTGCTTTAAAAATTTCTCAGATGTGGCAAACCCAAAACTTTCTTCTATTATATGCTTAATACTTCGTGAAAAATGCAGAACAGCAGCACCACTGGTTAGGTGGTTTAAACCAAAATATAGTCAGCAACAACTTATGTCAACTTGTAATTGAATCTGAAAATTGATGAAAATCAGTTCATTAGTTTTTGAGATAAAGCTATTTTTTAAAAAAGTCTATATAACAGCGCTACATGTTGGGTGATGTATAGCAAGAACTAATGAAGATCAATTTTTTAACAGATAATAATTGAATCTGAAATTTGCTCAAAATTCACGCATTAATACATTGATACATTTATTGAGAAATCGTGAAAAATTCAGCATAGCAGCGTCATTTGTAGTGCAATCTACACCAAAAACTACAGCAATTAACTAACTCAACACCAATTTTTATCGGGGACTAACTGAATCTCAAGTTTTAGAAAATTTCGTGCTGTAGTTCTTGAGATAGCGCTATTGCGATAGTGACGAATAATCTCCATGGTAGCGCCACCTGTTGAGTGATTTGTTCCAAAACGTAATCAGATCGATGCTATATCAAGTATTAAATGAAGTTTTATGAAAATCCATGCACTTGTTCTTGAGGTATGTCTGTTGTGAAAATTGTAAATAATAAAGCATAGCAGCGCAACCTGTTGAACAATATAATGCCCCTTGGCAGCGCCACCAAATGAGCGATTTGCATCAAAACGTAATCAGAACCATATTTTGTAAATTACTAACTAAATCTGAAGTTTTATGAAAATCCATGCATTAGTTCTTGAAATATGGTTTTGTGGAAAATGTGAATAATGTAGCATAGCAGCGCCAGCTGTTGGGCGATATGCACCAAAAACTAATGAGGTCTAATTTATATCAAGTTATATCAGAATTAAAATCTTTGTGAAATTTCGTGCTTTAGTTCTTGAGATAAAGTGCACAATTTTTTTTTGTCAGATACAGATAGACAGACTGATTGACTGACAGATTGACAGGCTCACACATAGACATTTTGTAAAAACATGTTTATTGGGTTCTCTGACTCCTAAAACGCGTATGTCCGTAGAAAACCAGATTCTGAAAATTTTCACGAATCCAACACTGTTTTCTTGTAAAGATAGAAGAAAGTAAAAAAACATGATATTATGGTCAAATTCCGATATATGAGTACACTCAAAAGAAATCAAAAATGAATTAAGATTGAGAGCGTCTTAAATTTAAGAATGATACAAAAAAAATGCCATTTAAATTTTATACCATTTTTCATTTAAATTTTTACTACTTAAAATTTCTGTCAGTATGAAAAAGAAAGGTACTAAATTTAGTAATTCTTCTTCTTTTTTTGTATTTAAGACCATATAAAAACTGTTATTTTTGCATAAACTGTTATGGGTCTTAGAATTGAAATAACGGATTATCCCTTCACCTCTTCCATCATTGACTCTTACTTTAACTATAGACATTTTATCTCGTTTTACCATTGTTGTGAATCATCTACCGTCAGTTGTATAGTGCTCCACTGAATTAAAGTTTTAACGTCTGATGCCATTTCAAGCATTATCTAAAGTTACGACATTATCTAAAGAACCACATTATATGAAGACCTCAGAAGCCAAGGGGTATAAGTGACAAAATTGAAAAAATTGAGTTAAGTGCACAGGCTATCTGGAAATATGCTTTTTTCATTTCAGGTAAAGAAATATAGGTCATTTTCTTATTATTTGCTGAGTTATAGAGATAAACCACTTTTTTCGAAAAACAAATAATATTGATTAATTATACATTTAAAGAAAATTGTACTCTATTTTTTTAACAGTTATTGAAATGAGAGTTCAAAGATTAGAATGCAACAAGCAGATGTTTGCTATTTCAATTTAGTCAATTGTTATTGATGTTCCAATTTAACATCAGTTATCTTTAAACTCAATTTACTCCAAATCGACATTTTGTCACTTGTATCCCTTGGCTTCTGAGGTTGTCAAATAAAGTTCTTTGTTGAAATAGTTCGATAAAGAAATTTAGGTAATACGGTTATCGAGATATTTACAAACAGTTTTGAAAATCTGAAAAATATATTTCTAAAGTATTTATGTTGCCTCTTCATGGTTTAACAAAGGTTTATTAAAAGACATAATTGCTGGAAATTAGCATCTTCCTCATCACATACCTTCTCAACTCTAACTAACCATACAAAAAACTTCATTTCAATCAATGAATTCCATTAGTATTTATGTTTTAAAGTGGATATTAAAGATATGCAATAATATATGGCTAATATTTCTCAAGAATTGTGCTTTTACTTACCCATCATACGTTGCATAGGGCAAATCTTGGAATCTTTCGAAAATCGAATTTTTTTTTTTTTTTCACGGATTTACACATTTCAGAAACTGAAGATTCCGAAAAACATATACATATTTTTTAATTGCCGTCTGCCTGTATGTAAACGCTTAATCTGCCGAACAAATTGAGATATAGGCTTGAAATTTGATGTATACTTAGTATGTATTAATAGGAAGAAGCCTATTTAATATCAGTAACCTCGATTATCTGGAACTATTTTTTTCGGTTTCTCGAAATATTCGTTTTGATAAAAAGTATAGTTTTTTTTTTTTTTTTTGTAAGGAGTGGATGTAAAAAACAATAAAATAAGACAGGTTTTGCACAAAAAACGATGTCGATCGGGTAATTATTTATCAAGATATTTGTAATTCTATTTTTCACACTCTTCTATTTTTGATGACCCTATATTTCACTGAAATTTCAATTCAAATATAAGGTATGTGCATGTAATATGGCCACCTTAAGAATAGAATTTTTTTAGCGACAGTTGTAAGTGATTTTTTTTAAAAGTAAAAATCGTCTAAAAGAGAAAAGTCTTTAGTAAAGGAAAAAAATTGAAATTAAATTAATCAATATTTAAACTTGTAGTAATTTTTTGAAAAAAAGTCTAGTTGATGAAGGTAATATGCCTATATGCAGATAATATGGCCATAGGTGAAATATAATGAAAATATTCATATTTAATGCATGAGAAATTAAAACCGCAGAAAATTATACTTATTTTTTGAGATTTTACAAAAAATAATTAATAATAAATAATACAAGAAGAAAATTTAGTATTTTATTTTAACATTATTACATTTGATTTCTTTTATGTTTAGTTGGCATTAATATATGTTATTAAAAGTTTCTTTGGTATTTAATAATAATAATGCATTAAAATTTTTAACCCAGTTTTTTGCATAAATAAATAAGTATAAAATGTAGGGAAATTTGTTTATATAAATGTAGTATGCCATTCGTGCAGGTAATATGCCCAATGGGCATATTACCAACAATGATGAGTTTTGAAAAAGTGTTCGTAAATCTGCCTGAATACTCACATATTAAAATTCATTGTTACGGTTAAAAAGGGCTTTACACTAGCTAAAATAATGTGTTTAACAATGAATTCTAATACTTTGTTTAAATAATAATAAAAAAAAATTACCAGAGAAAATTTTATAAAATGCCAATGCAACTTACAACAAATCAACAATGACTGTCCCTCTATGCACGTGATCAAGATTTGCGGCCAACACGGTGCTACACTTTGTTATTCGGATATCTAGGTAGTAGATACAAGCATCATCTTTTGGATCTCACTGAAATTAATAACAATATTGGAGTTTGGCCATATTTACATCAAATACCTTATATTTTAGCTGGATATGAGACACTTAATCTGACGCAATAATTAGTTGGTTAATATGATCATTATTTTTGGAGTTATAAAGATGTTTCGTTTACGCAATTCGTTACAACTTGAGTAGTTTCGCATGTTATATAATTTGTCTAAATTGGTTAATCAGCAATTCATTAACACAAGTTTACTATGTATTAAAAATATTTAAATCTAAGTTTAAATTTTATTTTGTAATTGCGATTCATTTTATAAATACTTTAAACGTATTTTATTTTCATATTTTACATTATGCATATCCATAATGGGTAAGTATTAAGGTTGCTCCCCAACGACTAGTTTATACTTATTATTCTCTTTAATTACCCAATGCCTAGTACAATTTTGAAATTGAAGATTTTGATTTATGTAAAAGAAAACAGAGATTTTAATATTTAATTATAGATTCGTTTGTATATGGGAGATTAAGCAGAAATGTTAGATGGTACAAAAGCTTACAAATTTACTGCTTTAGTATTTTAAAAGTGTTTTCACAACCAATTACTGATTTTTAAACCCATAAGTTTTTGAAAGATATAATTGGAATTTCTTTTAAACGATGATTAACAAAGTAACCTTATCTTACTACAACAAAGTAAGTACAAATAAACCTACTATTTATTATTAAACTTCTTAACGCTGTCTAACAATGTATAAAGTTTATATTCATTATACAATTTTAAGGAAATCGCTTATCACTTTTCTTTTGTGATAGAATTTGGAATTATACGAAATAAAAATGTTTTTAAGCATCCTTAGTCAAATACTAAAGAAATAAGTATTATTTTAATTTGAAAATTAAATCAACCAGAAATGAATATATATGCAACGAAATGTATTTTATGTTCATACTTTCTTTTTGATAATATTTAATTGAAGAATTCGAGAACATTTAGCCTGAATGCTTATACCTCCTTCTCAAAATAGTTTAAATTATAATTAATATCTCAAACATATTACAAAGTTTTTCTTTTGTATCAGTTATTAATTGTCCTCTTCACAATTGTTTGTTCAAAGGGTAACGCACGGCAATCAAAGTTCCATTAATTAACTTCATGGGGATACTTCGTTGTCAAGAACTTTCTTCTCAGTTGCAAAGGCAATCCTGAATCTTTTGAAGTTGAATGCGCCGCTACATTTGATAGAATTTCTAAATGTTCCTCTACCACAATGTAGCAGATGAATTTGAGAAATCTTTTTAAATAACTTAATTATCTGTGAAAAATTTCTACGAAGTTTGAAGTCTTAGTTATTGTGCAAAAGTTGTTTCTTACTCCTTAAATTTTTCATAGAGGAAAGGGAAATGGATTTCGAATTCGAATTTAAGTTAACTACTTCATTGTTTATGTACTTAATATTTATTGAATTTACTGTTGTATAACATGTGCACTTTTTTTTTCAAAAATTTAGGGCAAAAATCCTAGATTCGCATTATACACGGAGTAATTTTTTAGTGATGGATGTAATCGCACGATATACGTATAAATCAAGAAATATAATTAAAGAAAAAAATTAAAACTGGAAAATTCTTATGTAATTGAAGTATTATTGCATATTTATTTCCCTTCTTGTACTTCTTTATACAACAGTTCAAGTAACATTACTAACTATTTGGAAAATAGTTATTGTTCTCCTTGGAGAATTGAGAAATCCGAAACATATCTGAATTTTTTGATTGGTTGAATTACGCAACTCATTTTATTTTATTCGTTTTCTGATTGGTCCAAGTTTAATGTCCAAAAAAGGAGTACTTCTGTTGTCACAATGTACAAAAAAGTAATAAAAACTTTAAAAAAAATAATAATTTGAAAACAAATTATGATAGAAATGTCAAACTAATTTCATTTAAAAGTGTATCTTTTTCTCTACGCAGCGGTGTAAAAATTTAAAATGTGCGATGTTTAGAAGTTTAAACTTCATCCAATAAAAGCTCACATTTTAAACAGTTAAAGTTATATATCTATAAACTACTGTTTTTTTATCATTGGTCTAGGAATATTAATGTTTAATGCATGACGTACATAATATATGATCCTCATAAAAAGGAAATTTATTATTATTATTAATTAAAATATAGAATTTATTTATAAGTCTTTAAAACTTTAGTCCTTGAAAATATCATTTTCCAAATAATCATTGCAGTTTGTTAAATTACAATTTTGTTTTTTTAATAGTTATTTGTTTACATTATATCTCGATATTTAAGTTGATAGAATTGGCGTACATGTTTAAAATTCGCAATGCTCATTGCTGCAACTGCTGTTGTACTCGAGGCTATAGGCACAGTGAATATCCTCGTAAATCACATCGTCTTTAGTTTTCTACATCTGATTGGAAACTACAATTACATGGAAGCTCTTTATTATCATTTCAGCTGAGATGGAACTCTAAGCTTCACATATATCCAAGAAGTGACGTACGCTTTATTCCCTGGCTTGAAGTGGAGTTGTGATTGTTATTATTATCCACATTACAAATAAAGGCATCTTAAATTCAGACACATATGTGACTGAAAAAGTAATTGAGGCACATGAAATTTCAGACATCATATGTATCTGACTTTAAGACACCTAAGTGTCTTTCTGTGATCATGGTATAGACACAGTAAACTCTAGTGTCTGAAATTCGGACACATAAGTGCGTCTTAAAATGGAGTGTTCAATTTTCAAACATTTTAAAGGGCCTTAATTTTTAAGATACGTGTATGTGTCTGATTTTAAGACATTTGAAACAACTGAATCGCATCCATGTCTAATCAACCTGCATGTTCGGCATTTTCCCCTTTCTTGCAAGCTATAAAATGTAAAAAATTTTGTTTTGTAAATAATACTATATTGACTCAAAGTATGCAGATATGGATCAATCAACTATATTATTTTCAGACATATAAACGAGTTTTTTAAATGTAGATAATTAATTCACAATTTTATTTGACATGTATATAAAATTAATAAATTAACAGTTTTAGATATGTTAACTAGCAGTGCAGTTTTTTTATTCTAAAACCGTTTTTGCTACATTAAAATCTATATTTGTTCCCTATATTAGCGTTCCCAGAAATGTGTTTTATCTCTTTCTTTTACCAGGAAAAGTAAATGAATTAGCAATTATATCGGAACTGTGCACAGGTTTAGCATAGATTTGGGATCTAGCTTTTCTTTGGATAAATAAAAACTACAATTAATTTAAAATAGATTTAGGATTTTTTTTGATGAGGGACAGGAATAGGTACAAAGAATAACTCATAACAAAAAATAGTTGACAGGAAAGGAATAGCGAATAATAAATAGTAGCTCAGAATAAATTTTGTATTATCTATTTGGCAAAGAATACTGTGATAGATTCCTAGAATGAAACTTTATATTAGCCAACATTGTACTCATTGCAAATATATCTACTGAAGTATTAACATTGGATAAACACGTCTTCATATTATGTAGTTAAACGTGACTAAAACACAAATATTCTTAAAAAACTGCCTTGTCATAATATCGTTTTTATAGAAAACGGATACATAATCCTAATTTCTATCTATTCTGACCATAATTTGGTCCACAATATGATCGTATACCTGTTCTGATACTACCGTTATCTTTAGAAACGGTCGAATAGCTGGGTAGTTTCTTGAAAATAATTGCTACAGTGTAAATAATTATTAGTAATGAAATCTTAAAATATTTCATGCCAAACTGATGCAATATTTCCAAAATTCAAACATTCAAACTTAACAATTTTTTATATCGATGTTGCTCCAAATATAGCAAATATTATCAATAGTATCCCTGTAAAAATATTTCTATAAATTGTGGTAGAGTTTGGATGCCGACATAATATTTAATTATTGTTCATTTTTACTAAATCCATGATGCTACGGAACTGCGATAGTTTGCTTTAAAACTGATAACCAAAAGTACCCTTTATTTTTGATAAGTTAATTTTTATTTAGAATGTGTGTACTACTTACAAAGTTTTAAATTACACATAAACTCAAATAATAGAGACGGCTTATGATAAGATTTGATATTTTTAATCTACATTATCATTTTTTTAAATATTTTTAATCGAGAGCTTTGAAAGACACAATCGCCATTTTTTTTTGTTATTATTACTCACAGAGTAATCCTATAAAATTACCAATTGAGTCCAAAACAATCCATTATAGACGAACTATGACAAATGAATTATAACATTTTTATTTGAATTAAAATTGCAATTTTCAAGAATAGGATTATTTCGGATTTGTTCGTCAAGATAATTTTATGACAATAGATTAAAAGTAAGAAAATTTTAAGGGTTTCGAAACTTCGAATTAACACAATAAGTGAAAAAATTACCTCTGAAAGAATTGCAGTCACTCTATATCTAATTGATTTTTAACTATAAAATTGAAAAGACATATTATGAAAGTAGCTCAGTGATGGGGGAGGAAAAAAAAGGCGAGGATCATAATTTATTAGGGGAAAGCTAGAAATTGTTTTAATCCATTTACTTTAGGTCTGGAATGGATATACCAAGTTCCCCCCTTGTAGTAGGTGAGCGTTAGAAAATATGTACAGATTTATAGTAAAAAACAACGTTTTCTTAAATACCATAAAGATATCTCAAAACCACTAACTCTTGCAAAAACATTGTCAATACAATTTTGTAGAACTTACAATTCTGATTAAAATGAGCACCTATACTTAATCATTTTAGTTGAATATTAAGGTCGCAATTTTACTTGAAAGTCCCGTGGTCAGAGGGTTGGATTCAGAATTAATTAGAGGAAAACTGCAGATTAATCCCTTGAAGTTCACCATTGTTTTAATCGCTTCAGTTAGGGCCTAAAATGAATATGTTATGTTTACCACCTCGTTCTATGTGAGCATTAGGAAATATGTACATATTTATAATTGTAAAACACCATTTTTAAAAATTAATAACACAATGGAATTGGGCCCTTAATGTTTAATAAAAATGTTAATGTGATTACTCATTTTATTCAGAATTTTAAGCTCTAAAATATTTGTATTCGTAATTGTTTGATAGAGCTAGCTGTTTTCCGATATTGTTGTAACTTAGTATCAACTTTTTAAATAGAATTGCGACCTTAATTTTGAACAAAAGTATTAATGTAACCACTCTTTTTATACAGAATTTTAAGCTCTACATTTTTTTGTACTGACAATGTTTTTGATAGCGTTAGCTGTTTTGAGATATTGTTAAAGTAATTAAAAAAAGTGTTTTTCGACTATAAAGATGTTCATGTTTCCTGACGCTCACCTAGTACGGGAGGAAAACATAGAATATTCACTTTAGTCATCAACTGAAGGAATTAAAGAAATCTCCAGTTTCTCGCTAATTAATTCTGAGTTCAACTCTCTAATCACGGGGTTAAAATTTTGAAGTAGAACTGCGACCTTAATATTCAACAAAAATATTAAATGTAGTTACACATTTTATTCAGAATTTTAATCTCTACAACATGTGTACTGAAAATGCTTTTGCGATACTGCTATGGTATTTAAAAAAAACTTTTTTTTTTAACTATAAATCAATGCATATTTTTCCAGCGACCACCTAGAACGGGGGGGGGGGGGGGCATAGAATATTCATTCTAGATCTAAATTGAAGGAATTTAAACAATTTTCAGTTTCCGCTATTTAATCTGGAATTCACCCTTCTAACCATTTGGGCTAAAGATAAATTTTATCAATTAAAGTTGTTAAAAAAGTGTACACATATATAAAGTTTTAAAATTCATTTTAAAGAAAATACAATTTTTACGAAATAATAATTCTTGCATGAATTGCGCGCTTGATTTTTTTTTTTTTACAAACTGAATGGCCTAAACAACCCAAGATTTTTTTTAAAGAGTAGAGCTATAATGTGTTTTCACAATAACCTACAATAATAAAAAAATAAAACTTTTAAATCCATTTTTTTAATCTGGAGCATTGGAATTTTTTTATAGAAAAGTTGTAACGTGATAGAACACGCGTTGGGGGTCATTTGTGACGTGTTTGGGGATGCGCTGGTTGAATGAAGACATAATTCTAGACATAAGATAAAATCAAACAGTTTATTTAAACCTCTGGAACATGGGAAAGTGGAGCGATAGTTCAAGATTTCAGTCACTAAGCACAATACTAAGAGATTAAATCATAAGCTATACTCACGACCACGACTTAAGCTCAGTTCGTTGCGCTTCACACCAGCTTCACGTTCAGATTGCGGCTAAAAGCTAGTTTAACTCTTTAATAAGACAGCCCGTGGCTCCAAACACTCTTTATTCTCAAAAATATCCAACGTATTGAATTAATTCTTACCCACTGGCACTCTTCTTGGGTAACTCAGCTCACCACAAACTACCTCGGCTCACAATGCTGACTGGGTCACTTTAGAACACAATCTATCTCACTATAGAACACCAATATAACTTGCTTTGCGGACTACTGCCACCTCACCACACACTAGCTGGCTTCCGCCTTCTCACCACACCCCAATCTATTTCACCTGGCTTTTATACGTTGCAAACTGAAGACGGCGTTATAAATTTGCATATTACTCCTAACCGCAACTAACTGTAGATTCGAGGGCGACACACACGCTCTGGAAAGTTAAAGTTCATTAAAGGATAGATGTCGCTTCCGCGCCACACATGTTAAAACATTGACGTCACGATCTCACTAAAATGCTAGAGTGCCTTTATCACAAAGGACACTCCCTCACAAAGTACTCGTGAATTCTAAACATCTTACTTGAGAAACGTAATAATAGATCATTTTGTGCCTCTACATGTTTAATACATCCAGCAAAAATGTCATGAAATTCTAGGCAACGATTTTTCATAATTTGTGCGCGCAATGATCAAAATCGCTGTTTTGAGTAAAATTGACTTTAAAGATTAAACCTATTGATTAAATCGAAGAAGCTTTAGGTTTTCTAGACATAAGTAATCTCATAACACGAATTTTTGTATGAAGTTTGTTTTTAAATATTTCTAAAGAATCATATTTAATTAAAAGTTATTTTTTAAATCAAATTTTGGATAGTTTAAAGGGCATCTGGCTCTTTAAATCATATTCTAAAAGAGTAACTGATATTTCATTTAGAAATTAAATTAACACAAATAATTTCATCTTTATACGGATTCCTTTTTTGCTCTTATACAAATGCATCTATTTTCTTCCGATAATGTTCCGTTAAAGAACTCCAGAACATTTATGATAAATTCCATTACCATTCATAAAAGATATTAAATAATAATTAATATTCTTACACAAATGCAATAGAATGTTTTCTTTGTATTCATTTATTAATTATCCAAGTCGCTTTTGTTTGCACAGAGAATAAAGCACGCTCTACTAATCAAAGAATCATTAATTATCTTCATGTGAATAATTCTTTTTCAAGAGTTTTCCGCTTAGTTATAATAACAACTGTGCACCTTTTGAAGTTGGATTCATAATTACATTTGACAGAATTTTAAAAAGATTTCACAAAGGAAATAAGGCAGATGAATTTTATGTATATTTTTTCACATTCGAAAAATATATCATGTTCGCAAGAGATTTGAAATCTCGGCTATTGTGTAAAACTTAGCCTCTCTCCTTTAAAATGAGAAGAAAGTAAAGGGAAATGCACTGAGACTTGAATTTCAGATAGCTGTCTTGTGTGCGTATTTACTTCTCATTTATTTTTCATATACAGACTGTGTCAAAAGCTTAGGCACACACAAAAATATGATAATAAAACAGGAAAGATGAGTAATTATACATTAATATTGAGTTTTAATATTTGAGTCGACTTGTTTCGGTAGTTTTAAGAGTACCCGCCCTACTCTTGCCCCTGAGGATGGTACGCTAAAGGCTAACGAAACTAATTTGTTCAAAGTTTAACTATTTTAGCGTTTTTTACATTGTTTTATAATTTATATTATATTACATCAAATTGCAAATTAATAATAATTCATGGTACAGACAGACATTATAATGTGTCACCACACATGTCCACATATGGCATTACAACCACATGTAATATGTAATATGACAACCTGTAACAACAACATGATATTAAATGTACTGTTGTTACAACAACAACAACAAGATGCAAGTAACAACAACATGACATTATAATGTACTGACAACGTGTAATATGACAACTTGTCATATTTAATTAAATGTCACTATTTAAATAAATATGACTCCTTTTTCAAATTTTTAGAAAATTACTGTCTTAAAAATTTAGGTGCATGCTTCAAAAGCTAAGAAATGGTGGCTTGCTTTCACGCAATCAATCGTTTAAGATCTGATTTCCCTAAGAGGTATAACAGAGGATGTTAGATTGTCGGTAATTATTTAAGACTAGAAACATAGCCCGTCGAAAATGATGGAAAATAAGATAAAAAGTTATTTATAATATGTGCAACGTGCAAGAGTAAACGATCATTTCATCAGATTTTCATCATCATTTGACAATGTCGATCTCTTTTTCTAATTGAAAAAATTTCGTGGTGCTGCGACCGGTGATGACTTCGTTAATATTGTTTTAAAAGTGATGAAGAATAAGAATAAAAAAATATTATACTCTACTGTATAATGAATACATAAAAAATGCCATTAACCCTTTATCTACCGACGTTACGCATAAGTACCATTAAAAAAACTTATTATGAATTTTTTTAATACGTCAGTTAGTTGTAATAATGTTTATAATGAGTTACAGACACATTACTTTATCTTTTTCCAAAAGCATTATTGGTTACACAAAACAAAATATTTTTAAAAGGATGATTTCTTTTGCCTTTGCATCTTTTCAGTTTTCTTGGCACTGAGGGTGGGGGATGGGGATTTTTCAACGCGAAAATATTTCTATATTTATATTGTAAGAACATCATATTTGTACATTTTGTTATTCTACAAAATACTAAGAAAATAATTAAAAATAAAAGATTTGACTGGGTTTATAAAAATTGCCCAAAATCTCTGTAAATCCAAATTTAATTAATCCTTCAAAACTTTATTAAATGATTATGTAAGTCTTTTAATTTAACTTAAACAATTTACGTAAAATGCTTTAGAATGTAAAATTTTTATGAATTCATAATGCGGTAGATAAAGGGTTAAAGGATAAATTAAAAAGAGGTCACAAAACTTCAAAATACACGATGATTTTTAAAAATATTTCAAGCGAACCTTGCTTTTCCGAATCCTAGAGATCAATTTTTTACTACTTTTCTTTTTTTTGTAATTTGAAATACTTACATAGAGTTGCTTATGAGAAAAAACCGGTTCTGTCAAATGCAGTAAAACTGTAAAAAATATTTTTCCTTGTGCTTTATTTAGCATCATTAAAAATAACAGTGTAGCTGGAAAATTTCATTCATATCAGTCTGAATTACTTATTCATTTCAAAGGAAAAATACTATTAATTATTCAGAAACATAGTCTAGGTCCATGTATCTATCTATCTATCTATAGATAGGTAGATAGATAGATCGATAAATAAATAGATATAGTTGCCGTCCATGCTTTCATTCTTTTCTTTATACAGAAGAAAATAAAGTAATTTCTTTTTAAGCCAAAAAATATTTAATAGATTTGAAAAATTTATCGTATTTTTCCTTCAAAAAGAAGAGATTCTTTATCTTGTAATAGTGAGAAAAATTGAAGGTGTTTAGTTTGGACATAATGTGGTTGCTGTAATTTATTTTGTTATTATGGTTAAATGATCTTTTTCCGGTAATTAGTTCATAATAATGATAATCATTCTTGAGGAGAATATCAATTGGGAGGGAACCAGTCAGTACACAGAGGGCATCAGAGGAAGTACTTCGGTAGGTTTTAATAATGCTTAGGACAGCTGTATGTTGTACTGACATTAATTTTCTTATTCCATACGAGTTGAGGTTTGGAAACGAGACTTCATAAGCGTAAATAATTTGTTTTAATATGACGATGTACCAGAATTTCCATATATATTTGAGGATATTCCTCCATTATGAAATTTTAGTCTTTTGAATCCGTTTAAGAATCGAGTTATCCAAGTTTTAATATGAGTTATATGTTCTTGAAAATTAAATTTTGGATCTAGTATGACGCCAAGATAGGGAATTCATTTTTCAAACTTGGTAGATTAGTTATTCAATTTGAAAATTGAACGACTGACGTCTGTTAAGGAGAAAGCGGCCAAAATGCATAGCCATTCTTTTAATTTCCCATATAGTAAGGTTGAAATTCCTACGTAAAGTTGAAAAAATTTCAATACGTCTATTAGCAACTTGCCAAATATTCCAAAAACGGCTCCAAAGTGGGCACTTCGTACAAAATTTCCCAAAGCAATCATGATTGCAGATTTAAGGATGTATTCAAATAACAAATTGGTTATATTATGACTCATTTTTAAATCCAATTTTGATCTCAAATACATTCAGATGACATTTTTTTGTTATTTAGGAACTGTGTAATGAGCCGTATTGGTCAGTTTTTTGATAAAGGCTAAATATATATTTTAAAAAAGCTGTCAAAGTGGGCACTTCGCGCAAAATTTCTCAAAGCGATTATGATTAAAGAATCGAGGATGTTTTCAAAAAAACAAATTGGTCATTTTATGACTAATTTTTAAATTCAATTTTGCTCTCAAACGCATTCAATTGACAGTTATTTGTTATTTAGAAACTGTGTAATGTGCCGTATTAGTCAGTCTTTTGATAAATGCTAAATATATATTTTAAAAAAGCTGTCAAAGTGGGCACTTCGCACAAAATTTTCCCAAAGCGATCTTGCTTATAGAATTTTAGATGCATAACACATTGGCTACTTTATGACTCATTTTTAAATTTAATTTTGCTCTCAAATGCATTCAATTGACAATTTTTTGTTATTTAGGAACTATATAATCTGCGTATTGGTCGATTTTTTAATAAAGTCAGAATGTATTTCAAAATATGTTGTCAAAAGGGGCGTTTGAGCCAAATTTCGCTTAAGTTGATTTTGATAAAACCACTTCTTACAGAAAAATGAAATTAAAATTTTTTCAAAAGCTCACAATATAGAAGTGAAATTGGGTTTATCTTTAATAATAATCTATTTTTGTTGTTGAAATGAAAACTCTTCGAAACCTACCTCCGCCTTTAGGCCAAGCCGACAGGGATTTTTTCTGATATATTTTTATTTTTATTTTACAACAACATAACTTTCTTAAAATGCTATTTTCGAGGCCACTTATCGGACTATTAAAATAGTTTTTTTTTTTTAAAGAAAAGCATTTAAAAATACAAATTAGATAAAATAGACATAAAATATTGAAAAAAAGTTTAAGAATTTCTTCAGAAATATATGAATTTATTTTTAAAAACTACGACATTATAATCATACATTGCGTGGGAAAATAGGCGTATTTTCAAAAGTAAAGTTTTTCGGCAACCTTAGGCGAATGTCATAGCCCCAAAATAAGGCAAGCAAAAAATTCATAGCGCCATATTTGGCAACTTAAATCACTTTTGACGTGAAATAAACAAATAAAAATCCAATAATAAAAAAGTTACAGCATAAAAAAATACATAAAGTATAATTTCAAAAGAGAAATTTTATCGGTTCTCTAACTTTCATGCATAGGTCTACAAAATACACCGGGTCTCGATGCTAAATACAAGCAACACCGAAAGTAGTTACCTTGTTAGTTAAAATTACCTTTAAAATTGGTACAAAAATCGTCAAAGAAAACTTAAGATTGTTATTTAGTATTATTTAATGTGCATATGATATTTCCAACAGGAAATTAATTTAAAGAAAAATTAATTTTATATTTAATGAAGTATGTTCTCACTCCATAATGTTCTTCTACATTTTCTTTCACAAATATATCCACTTTCGCTCAATAATATTTTAATAAAGAGCTCTAGAAATATTATTTAGAATGAAAATATGCTCTTCTCAAAACACATTAAAGATTACTTAATATTTTAAGATCTATTCCATTCGAATGTTTTCTTTTGTATTCGGATATTAATTATCCAAGTGGCTTTTGTTTATTCGGTTAACATGCTCCACTAATCAAAGATTCAATAATTAACTTCACGCGCTTATTTCTTTTTCAAGTATTTCCCGCTCATTTACAATGACATTTCTAAAGCTTTTGAAGTCAAATGCTATAAGTGTATCAGAAAGAATTTTTAAAATCTTTGTCAAAGAAAATTATAAGAGTGAATTTGAAAATCGTTATTTAAACTATTCTAAACATCTGTCATGTTTGTACAAACTTTAAAGTTTAGGCTTTTGTGTAAAATTCACCCGAACTTCTCTTTATGTTTAGAATAAAGGGAAAAAGGAATAGATTTAAATGTATTTTTTAAATAGCTACTTATGCAATTGTTAACTTTTATATCCTTATCATATGTCGTGATCACGTTATATATATGTGGTATATCCATAAAGTAAGTTCCGTTTGGTTATATAAAAAAAACGTGTACAGATATAGAAAAAATTTTTATTGTGCAAAAATCTACAACTGTCAAACTAATTTTCTACATAGCTTCCGAAATTTTGTAGGCACTTGTTGTAGCATACCACAAGGTTTTGCATAGAAGGTTGCCGCCTGTGTTTTCAACCATGAGTTTCAAAATTTCAGTTTTTCAGTAACAATTTCAAGAATTATTGATCGTGAGATTTTTGGAAATTCCATAGCAATAGCACTAATGTAAACTTATAGTTTTGCTTAACCTTCTCTTCAATTGCGTGAACCAGTTCATCAATAACCAAAGACTGGAGTCCACTTCGTTCTTCATCGTCACGTCCATCATTAAACTGTCAGATCCATCTTCTAACCATTGAATCACTCATAGCATTTTGTCCACAAACCTCGCAGATTTGTCGATAAATTTAACTTGGTTTTGCTTTCTTTGTATAGAGAAAACGAATCGCAGATCTGATTTCACAAGCGGCGGCATTTTCAATTATGGCTGACATTCTAAAGAAGCACTACAAATAACACGTCCGCAGCAGCGATCTGAAAATGGCGTACATTTCTTCTACTTCAGTCAGAGTAACTGCCGCGCACGCTCGGAACTGCGATCGCAGCGCTGCTGAGGATAGAAATTGAAACGGAACTTACTTTGTGGATATACCTAATATATGCGGTAAATTAAATTCCATTATTGCATGGATAATTTTATATTGTTTAAGCATGCATTAATATAAAAATTTACATCTGGTTTATCTATATCTGTCTCATTACCTCTTAGTCCACACGACTTCGAAAAATTCTCTTTTATTTTGATATGCTGCCATTACCAAAATAATTATGCGATATAGGTCGCGCTATGTGAGACTTATCGAAAAAATATTGACTCATTCAATTAAACTTAACTGACGATTTATTTACACATTATTTACAAAGTAGAAAAAAAATATTTACAATTAAGAACTCGGATATAGGTGATTTGGTCCGACATTAGTTTAACTAGTGCAAATACTTTCTGTGTTCTGTTAAACTACGCTATATCTCCCTTTTATACTATGCTAGTTAAATTAGATTTATAAGAGATTACTCTTAATCTCCCAGTACATTAGCTCTGTCATCCAAAAGCCTCACCCAACATGAAACACGCTCGGTACGAGGACTCAGGAAAAAGTGTCCACACTCTTCGTCTCCACCCGAGAACTGAACTCCGTTAGCGATCCAAATCCATTTTAAAATAGTCTACGGGGATATCCATCTATCAACAGGGCCATGTCCCTTCAAAATGGCGCTTTCACAGTACGTCTTTTATCCCCTAGATAATGGATGAATTATTTTTCCTGCCTTGTCTCAAGTAAGCATTTTGAATTGCAAAGGAAACCCCACTCTATTGATGTAACACATTCTTTCAACTAATACTATCTAACCCAAACTAGCCCGGATTAACTTCCAGATAAGATAAAATGTTACTTTAAATTTCCAATACGCAGATAGTGACCCGAATACAGCACACAAATAAAAAGATAATATCGTATAACAATATTACTAAATAGTATTATTCACCAGAACATCACAATATTTGTGACAACTGTTATAGTCGCGAAATTAATTTCTACAGGAATCCATTAATGTCGAACTCACTGGAAGATCCAACTTGAATTATCATAGTATGGCTAATTTGATTTTATTTTAAATTAAAAATATCTATCAATGTTTCAAAATAACATTCTAATGCTTAATGACAGACATTCGGTGATGAGAAAGCGGACATCAATTTTTATAATAACGTTATATCGATCACCCGCAAGAAAAGCAACAGAACTCGATAAAAGTAAATTTCACAGAAGAGTCAAAAGAACATTTGCATGATTTTACTGTAACACGAAATAAAAATATTTAGCTTTCCAGGCAGGAGTAAAAACAGCATGAAAGCATAAAAAATAAGATATGTGCCTATCTTTAAGGCATTTAAAAAAATGAAATTTTTACCAAACACATGTGTTTTAAGTTAAAACAGAAAATAAAAATATGTATTCATGTAATTTTTTGAAGGAATTTTAATTAACAATTCTAATTTGGTCAATATTTAGTCAAATTTTAGGAAAAAAATACATTTATGCGAAGTCTTGTACAGCTAAAAATATTCAATGTATGTCATTTTCTTCCACAATATATTAGAAAACCATTTACCTGTGTTATGAAGCAAAAGATATGCAATACCTCTTAATTTGAATAACGTATACCAAATTTTGTACATAAAACGTGATTGAAAATAATGCTTATTTTTCAATTAAAATAGCTCTTAAATTAATATATACAAACTTACAATCTGTTTTTTGCTTAATAAAATGCTTATACATGAGCAGAGTCTTGTTACAAAATTTCATTTTAATATCTTAAAAACTTTTAACGAAATGATGCTTGCCGTAAATCTGCAAAATAAAAACCGCAAATTAAGATTTTTATGTAGCGTAAAAAATTATGTATAAAGTTTACAACATTAACCACTTAACTAAACAATGTGTTTGAAAAAAAAAAAAACTTTTAAATAATGCTTGTTTTTTCATGTATTTTATACAACTTTTAACAGCGATTTTTCAAACGAGACATTTTTGCCTAAAAAACAAATCAGACAAATGATCGGATTAAGTAATGCAGAATTTACAATAGAAAATTACTTGTAAGAGTAAAAAAAACATGATCCACCATATTTGTAAATTCTACCATATTTGTATATGTTTATACATTTGTGTGCACATTATTTATTATATATTTGTGAATTAAAATGTGTTGTTTATCTTTCTTTATATCTTTAAACAGTCACTTCCGGTTTCAGAAAGATTATTTCCATTTTATATTTTGGGCTGTAACTTTGCTATTAATACCGAACCAAAAAATAAGACATTTATGGAATTCTAAGTATTTGAGCATTACTTTAAAATTATAAAAGAAAAATCTAAATTTTCACAAAAACAACGATTTAAGGATAGGCACCTACCTTAAGAATGCAGACGAAAATGAGGTTTGGAGATTTTGGTAGTTTTATCTGTCCGCACAATCCACAACTTTCTGTGGTCGCAAATGAGCATTAGGACATATAGTGCAATAAAATGATATCCCCGAAAGTGGAAAAGTAGAGTTATGAAACTTTTTGTTAAGTGCACGATGAGCGTACGTTACGCTCATCATAATCGTACTTCGCTCGTGTATCGCTCATCGTACGTACGTACGATGAGCGCAAGCGATTAAGTGTACGTTGATATGATGACGCATCTATGCTAGACCTCTTTTTGTAATAAAATGTAAAAAAATAGTGAGATGTGTCATTTTTCTTGAGGGTGAGTGACAATTTCTTAAAGTTTTCGTAGTTCTAGAAAGATGCCTCTTTATTAGAAACTAGCTGTTTTGCCCGGCGTTGCCCGGGTTCATCAAAAAATAGCATGAATTGCGAAAAAACTTTAAAAATCATAGTAAAAACCTCGAAAAATTTAAAAAATGCTGCACGAATTTCGTCTAAACTTTGTTGAAAAGAGATGGGCTAGAAAATTGAAGTTGGATTATTTTTACTAATGTGGAAAAATCTTACAATTCGCCAAAAACATTAAAAATCTCATAAAAATATAAAACAAAATTCAAAAATTGTGTTTCAAAATTCGAATAAACTTTGAAGAAAAGAGATCAGAATTTAATAAATTCGGCCAAAAATTCAACCTCTAAAAAATCGAAGCGGGTCGCGAAGAAACGTTAACGCGAGATCGCTTTAAAAATGGCAAAATTTTCAAAAATCACGGAATTCAAAATTTACTCTACTTGGATAAATGTTTTGAATCTAATTAATTTGATAATGTAAAAAGCATTGAAATACGAAAAAAAACTGCTAAAAAATTACAATAAAAATCTTTAATCGCACAGGAGAAAATTTATCATATTAGCAAAGAAATTAAAAACCGAATTCCTTTTCCATATCTAAAAAAAATCGCCGTAGACTCAAAAAAAAAAAAAAAAAAAAAAAAAAAGCATACTGCATTAAAAATTACTGTAGATCAAAATAAGAGAGCAAAACAATTACCGTAAAGGATAAAAGTTTGAAACCAAACTCTTATTAGTCTAGAAATTTAAAATCGAATTCCTTTGAAAAATGTTAAAATTAAAAAAAGACTGAGAAAGCCCAAAAATTGCATTGAAAATTGTAATGAAAGTCGTAAAACATTTAAAAATCCCTAGGGTAAAAATTCACTGTTATAATATAAAATATTGTAATCAAGAAATTAACCATATTAACCAAAAAGTTTGAAATCGAAATCGATTTCCGGATGTAAGAAAATCGCCACGGAACTTGAATAATGGCTAAAAATGACATTGAAAATTGCATTAAAAATAGCTAAATATTTGGAAGTCAATGCTTAAAAAAATAATATTAAAGCAGGGCGAAGGGGGGAGGGGGGTTATGATCGAAATCATTCATAAATTACAAAATGTAGGCATGGAACGCCAAAATCATATTAAGAGATAAAACATTGCATTCGAAACATAACTACGTTAAACAAAATGTTTGATATAAAAATTGGTTTCTGAATGGCAGAAAATCGCCAAGGAACTTAAAAAAATAGCTAAAAATCGTATCGAAAACTATATTAAAAATCGCTGAATATTTAAAAGTCATGGCTGTAAAAATTTAATATTCAGTCGAAAATATTGTAATCGGAAATCGTTCATGATTAAGGAAAAGTCAACACGGAACACCTAAAATCCCCCAAACTAACTAAAAATTACATTGAATACCGCATTAGAAATTAACAAACTTCATAAAAGCGTGGAGAACAAATTATACTATTTATGCTAAAAGTTAGAAACCGAAATTCTTTTACCGATGTCAACAACTGTCACAGAACTTGAAAAATCACTATAAAACAGATTAAAAATCAGTAAAATTAAAAAATCCGGACAAAATTTGCCATAGTAAGATAAACATTTATATTAAATTCCTGCGGACATAATTTACCATAATGGGACAAAACATTGAAATCTGAACTCTTTCATTAGTTAAAAAATACCGAAACAAAACTTATTAAACATTTTATGAATATACACAAAAAATCTGAACCATTGATGTCAAAATTTACTACATTAAGCTACAAATTATTTAAAAATTTCTTTTCCAATTGTCAAAAAATCGCCGTGGGCTCGAAAATATCTAAAAATTGTATTCAAAAAATCATTACAAATCGTTTCAAATTTAAAAATAGTGGGGGACAACATTTACATTAATAGAGTAAAATAGTGTAATCTGAATTATTTCTTAAATACGAGTGAAAAAATCGGCGCAAAGCGTGAGAAATAATGAAAACATTGCTAAAAATTGCATTAAAAAATCACTAAATTTCAAAATTCGTAAATGAAGTGTAAATGTTTGAAATTAATTTCCTTTTCGAAATTTCAAAAAATAGCCGTGAGATTCAAAAAACCAATACAAAATCATTGAAAAATTCATTAAAAATCGCTAAATGTAAATACATCCCGTGAATAAAAAAATATTCTAGTCATGTAAAACGTAGCAACCATTCTTTTTTACGTGAATTACAAAAAAATCGACGCAGAACACAAAATATATCAAAAATCACATTGAAAATCGACAAAATTAAAAAAAGGTAAATGGTAAAATTTACTATATTAGGCTAAAAGTTTGAAACCAAAATAATTTTTTTATTGTTAAAACACCACTGTGGTGGGGATAAAAAAAATTAGTACTAAATCGCATTAAAAAGTTAATTAAAAACGCATTGAAAAATGCACTAAATATCGCTAGTTATTTTTTAAATCGCAGTAATCAGAATTTCATCAAACGGATAAAACATTCTAATCGGAAATCTGAATTATTTGATTATCCGGTTGACCAAGAAACTATCTGGGTCAAACCATAAGATTAAACTACAATAATGGCGGATCGTAAATTCCATATTCACTTGACATTAAACATGTTACATATGTTTGTTACGTCATCAAGTGGTTTTTACTTCTTATTTTTATATGCATTTGTATTAACGTTTTTCTAAATTATCTCTTCTTTCATTATTTAACATAAAAATTACATTTATTTGCATAATTTGGCTTGTTTCACGATTGAAATAATTTGGCAAAATTGGTCGACAGGATAATCACGTAGTAAAAGGAAATCCTTTATAGATAATAAAAAATCGACACGAAACACAACAATTCTTGAAAAATCGCGTTAAAAATCTCTAAAATTATATTAGATTAAAAGTTTTAAATCAATTTTTACTTCCAAATATCAAAAAACCACCATAAAACTCGAAAAATTTCTAAAAATTGCATTGAAAAGTGCATTAAAAATCAATATTAAAAAATCACAGGGGTCAAAATTTACTCTAATAGGGTAAAACGTTGTAATTGGAAATATCTCATGAATGACAAAAATCCGACATCAAACGCAAAAAATCTGGAAAAATCGCATTAAAATTAGCTGAAATTCATAAATCTTAACAGCTAAAATTTAATACATTAGCCTGAAAGTTTTAAGCAAAATTCCTTTTACTAATGTCGAATAATAGCGGCAAAATTTACATTAAATAATTCATTAAAAATCCAAACATCGTTGCACGAAATCCAAATAAATTATATTGAAAAGAGAACAAAATTCACTAATTTAGGTCGAAAGAATGAAACCGCTTTCCTTTTCGCTAATGTCGAAAAATCGCCTCGAAACCCACTAAAATTCGCATACGAATTAAATTAAAAAAACTGAAAATCGGCCTTCAGGGTGTAAAATTTCATACATAACTTCGTGCAGTGGTCTCTCCAGAGCATCGCTAATACTTTAAAAATTTTAACATGCGTTATAAACTACCTTAAAGTGTAAAACAGATCTCCTTATTACATTTCCTAATTTTGTTCGCGCCCCTCCTTTCATGCACCCTGAAATGTGTCACACCATTCTCTGTTTACATTTTTTATCATGTATTGTAAACCATTTTAAAATTTAAAATAAATCACATTGTTATATTTCCAAATTTTAACAAAATCGCGTTCTGTTAGTTCCATTTTTCACCACCAGCTAGCGCACTCTATTCTTCAAAAAATTTATCAAAACGATACTCTGTTAAACAACCTATCAGGTGATATATTACTCGAGGGGGTAGCGGTCTTAAGCAAGAATTTAAGATATTTTATGAAATTGCTATTCGAAAATAGTGGTAACTAATTTTTTGACATTTTAGGTAAATTTCGCAAAAAAAATTACTACTTATTTCATTCTCAACAGCTCAATATTATGATAGAACAACTATGAAAAAAATAGATGCTAAACGGAAAAAATCTTGAAAAAGGCGTTAAAATTCACATTGAAAATCGCATTAAAAATCATTTAGGGCTAAAAGTGTGAAAAGGTTTTCTTTTTATCAATCTCAAAAAAAAAAAAAAAAAAAAAAAAAAAACGGAAAATTAGAAAAAAACACTAAGAAACGCATTAAAAGCTCGTTAAAAAATCAAAAATCGCTGCACAAATTCCGAATAAACTTTGCTGAAAAGAGAAAAAAATTGCTATATTGGGTTAAAAGAATGAAACCGTATTACTTTCACTAATAAGATAAAATTGCAAAAAAAAAAAAAAAAAAAAAAAAAAAAAAAAAAAAAAAAAAAGCCAAAAAAATATCAAAAAAATCTAATCAAAAAGTTGAAAATCGGGCTTCGAGGTGCAAAACTACATGTATAAAAATACCTTCCCTCCACATTTTGTAACTCTACATACAGCAGACTCTTCAGAACAGCGTTGACACACACACAAACTTGTCTCTTTATTATAATAGATTTTAAAAAATAGCATTATATTAGTTCCATTTTCCACCACCAGGTAGATCACTCTATTCTTCAAAAACTTTATCAAAACCATACTCTGTTAAATAACCTATCAGGTGATATATAACTCGAGAGGGTAGCGGTCTTAAGCAAGAATTTAAGATAGTTTATGAAATTGCTATTCGAAAATAGTGGTATCTAAATTTTTGACATTTTAGATAGATTTCACAAAAAAAAAATACTACTTATTGCATTCTCAACAGCTCAAGTTTTTGATAGAACAACTATGAAAAAAATTAGATGCTAAAGGCAAAAATCTTTAAAAAACGTTAAAAATCGCATTGAAAATCGAATTAAAAATCGTTAAAATCTAAAAATCCTATCAAACACAAAATTTAGGACATTAGGCTAAAAATTTAAAACGATTTTTGTTTTATTTATCTCAAAAAATAGCCGCAAAATGAGAAAAAAAACACTAAAAATCGCATTAAAAATTCGTTAAAAATTCAAAAATCGCTGTCCAAATTCCGAATAAACTTTGTTGAAAAGAGAAAAAAAAATTGCTACTTTGGTTTAAAAGAATGAAACCGTATTCCTTTCACTAATGGGATAAAACCGCAAAAATAACGCTAAAAATCGCCTAAAAATTATTTAAAAAAATCTAAATAAAAAATCGAAAATCGGGCTTCGAGGTGCAAAACTACATGTAAAAAAGTACCTTCCCTCCAAATTTTGTAATTCTACGTGCAGCAGTCTCTTCAGAACAGCGCTGACAGACAAACATCCTTCTCTCTTTATTATTATAGATGTACTATATTTCAGTTAAAACAATTGAACAAATCCGCGATATTTGCCTAAAAATTATTACTTTAACCTTTTACAGGCCAAATTCAGATCCAGGCATATTTTAAATTATTGTTTTGCACATTATGCCATCTAATGCTTTAGTTAAGGGATAGTAGTCATTAATATGCAGGAAAAACAATTATGTATAATTTTCAGAATGTTCCCAATTGGGAACAATGGTCACTTCCGGTGGTCATTTTCCAGTGGTCATTGGCCATTTTTATGATTTTCTGTAAATTTCGCCTTAAATGACAGGAATGTAACTTCTATTTCAAAAAATCAAGTTACTCTAATTCGAAAAATCTATTTCAAAAAGTTCGGCAGGAAGAGGAAGCTTTCATATATCTTATTTATTTATTTATTTATTTTAAATTAAGATATATTATTCAAACATACGAAGGTCAAATTAGTGGACCCGATTATATAAGATTAAATACTAGTTTTTGTCGATACTGAATATTAATGGGAATTTTTAGAAATTAGTCATCTTTTATTCAAGCTGGTTTTATTTTAAGCGATTTATAGGATCACCAAATTCCACGATATCATGAATGTGTGCTATTTTGAAACAACATGATGGATAAAACAAACCAATGAGCTTGGCGAAATCTTAATTCATGTGCACATGCACGTTCACATTGAAATCGATTAATATATACGAGTGCTATCGTAACAAATTGATTATAAAAAAAAATCACCCACATTAGAAATTCAAACTGCTGTATCTCAGGCGTTTTTTAAGTTAAAAATAAAACAAAAATTACTCCGGAATTCATGTATTAAGATCAAACACTACGGAAAGAACCTATTTTGAATTTCTAATTTTTTGTGTATACATCATTATACATTTAAAAGTTTTTTGACAAACTTAAATGGCCGCTATTTTGAAACGAGATGGCGGATGAAGTTGGCTAGTGAACTCGGTCAAGACATTGATATATACTATGTGCAAACAGAGGTATATCCAAATCATTTTATAAATATGTGTGTTATCGCGTGACGAATTTAAGACCGTTTCAAAATGTCAACCACATTGTAAATTGAAAGTGCTATAACTCAGCCATTTTTCAAAATATAGATAAAACAAAAATGCTCTGGAATCTTTGTATCAAGGTCAAACACAATTTTTTTTTCAATTTCTTACGTTCTTGTACATAATTTTAAAATTTAATTTTTTAAAAAGTATTTAATATTCCGCTATTTTGAAACAGGATGGCGGATTGAACTGTCCAATGAACTAGGTCCAGGCATCGATATGTACTACGTACACACCAAGTTTCATCCAAATAGGTTTATAAATACGCGTGTTATCGTGTGACGAAAATCAGACCATTTCAAAATATGAGTAACACTAGAAATTAAAAGTGCTATAGCTCAGCCATTTTTTAAGATACACAGAAAACAAAAAAAAAAAAAATGCTCTGGAATCTTTGTATCAGGTTAAATGTATATAAAAAAATCTGTTTCAACTTCTCACTTTTTTGTAGCTAATTTTAAATTTTAAATTAAAAAATAAATAAATGGCCGCCATTTTGAAACAAAATAGTGGATGGAACTGGCTAACGAACTCGGTCTAGCTTTCAGTATGTACTATGTACACACCAAGTTACATCCAAATCGGTTTATAAATACGCGTGTTATCACGCGACAAAAATTAGATCGTTTCAAAATATCAGCCTCACTCAAAGTGCTATAACTCAGTCTTTTTTAAGATATAGACGAAATAAAAAGTGTTCTGTAATCTTTGTTTTAAGCTCTAACACATAAAAAAAATATTTTTTTAAGCTATCCATGTTTTCTCATTTAATTTTAAATTTAAATTAAAAAAAATTAAATGGCCGCCATTTTGAAACAAGATGGCGGATGGTACTGGCCAACGAACTCAGTCAAGACATTTGTATGTACTATGTACATACCAAGTTTCATTCAAATCGTTTCAAAAATACGATAATTACAGCATGACAAAAATCAGATCTATACCTATATACAGGGTGGTCATAAAAAAACTTTGCCGATATATGGAGCTCTAGCGGCCAGTCCGCTCAACCGATCGAGGTGAAATTTCAGATATAGCTGTTCCGAGGTATGAGCTCGAGATTCTGTGAACGGCAACAAAATGGCGCTCACGGTTACGGGTATAGTTACAGAAACTCGAAATTTTCCAATGGCAGCACCCATTTTTTTCATCCCAAAATGCTCAGCGCATGCGAAAACCCTAAAGAGCGTTGGAACGGTATGGTTATTGCAATAAATGGGCGCATTATGCTTGCACAAATTCAGCTTTACGAACGGCCCCCCCAAAAACACGACCAAGTTGCACGAAGAAAATTTGTATGTGACAGAGACAAAATACCAATCATAAAACGTCGTTTGCCAGATAGTCAGCGTAGAAAACGGATAAAAAGTGGGGTGGGAATGTTAGTTCTTCAGTTGGAGCTCGCAGATGCCAACAAAATGACTTCGTTCGTGGTGAATTGGTAAAGCTATTATAAAAATTAGATAAATGCTGCGAAAAAATGGCGCGTTTACCGTCGAAACCATCGCCAAGTAAGTGGCCTATACATTTCACAAGTTCTTCGTGATTTAGTAAAGAAATTCGAAGAAATTGTCTGCATCTGTGATAGTCCGCGATCCGGACGATCAACTGTTCTTGAGGATACTGTTATGGAAGTGCATCACATAGTGACCAGAGGACGCATGCAAACTACAAAAGGTGCATCTCGTGTATTTGATATACCGAAATCAATGGTCTTAAAGTTACTGCGCTCTGTAATCCGCATGTTTCCTTACCGGTATCAGCACTCCCAGATGTTGGAAGTGAGAGACCATCAACAACATATAGACTTTGTTAATGAATTTCTTATCCAATATGATGGAGATAACGATTGGCCTCTTCGCATATTATGAACGGACGAGGCACATTACATCTTAACTGGTAACGTCAATGGCCTTCGCGATCCCCCAACCTCACTCCTATGGATTTCAGGTTCTGGAGATATCTAAAATCTAGAGTGTACATGTGCAATCCGCAAACTTTGCTAGATTTGAAAGATTCTATAAAATGTGAGATTGCAAACATCCCTCATGCGATGTAACGTTCGGCTGTACTATCCACAGTCGCCACTATGCAATGTGCAATTGCCTGTAAGGCATCCATGTTGAAAATGTATAATCAAAATAAAAGTTTTCTTTTCTCCGATCTGTATTGTAATCAGAGATTAGTGTACTGACTCTGTGTCATATGCAAATTTTCTCTTTCTCCCCAATCAAGTTTTTTTTTATGAGGGGGGGGGGGATTCGCAGAACAGTTTTTTGTGCGTGCATAACATGTCCGTTTCTTGCGATACACGTACGGTTTCAACGCTCTTTTGGGTTTTCGCATGCGCTGAAAATTTTGCGATGAAAAAAATGGGTGTTGCCATTGGAAAATTTCGAGTTTCTGTAACTATAACCGTAACCGTGAGCGCCATTTTGTTGCCGTTCACAGAACTTCGAGCTCATACCTCTGAATAGCTATATCTAAAATTTCACCTCGATCGGTTGAGCGGACTGGCCGCTAGAGCTCCATATATCAGCAAAGTTTTTTTTATGACCAACCTGTATATATATACACACGCACTCATACATATATATATATATATATATATATATATATATATATATATATATATATATATATATATATATATATATATGTTGTATGATGCGGCGATGCGTATTAACGTAATTAATAAACTCACATGCTTTAGTAGACTGTATACATACTTTATTCATTAAGACATGCGAAGCGTTGCTTACTCTTAGCAAATCAAAACAACAACTAACAAAAACACAGACGATTTGCGTTTCTATAGTTACATAGATAAGCGAACTAGTATGATGCCACATTTAAAGCTAAATTACAAATAACTCTAACATACCCCCCGAAATTGAAGGGTCAACTTCAATAAATTATACAGTACAAAATAGTAACATTACAAATGCTTAAGTAATATGATACAACACAACAATTTTCTTTTAACAATGAAAAATACAATTATGAACATACAATAATAGGAAAACTAAAAATAAAAATACATAACAAAACCCCTTTTTTTTTACATTTCGTAATTAATTTTCTGAGACTTGTGGCAATAACGCAATTTTTGAAATACTTCTTTTAAGTATTCCCCTAGCGGTTTTTACTTCTACAACCCTAATCTTACCATCTGCACCTGGGAAAATATTTATAATGCGTCTTAGTAAGTATTTATTTGTAGGGAGGTCATCTTCCTTTATCAACACTAGGGTTCCTATGCTAACATTATTTTTTTCAAATTGCCACTTGGAGCGTTGTTGGAGCGTATTTAAATACTCTTTATTCCAACGATTCCATATCAATTGAATGTATTTTGAAATTCTATGCCATCTAGATAGTCTATTTTCGTTAACATTAATTAATTCTGGTTCAACGATGGCTGTCATAGGCCTTCCGATTAAGAAATGGCCTGGTGTTAAGGCCTCCAAGTCATTCACGTCTGAAGATAATGGAGTGATTGGCCGTGAATTTAATATAGACTCTATTTGAGCAATTACAGTTAACAACTCTTCGAACGTTAGACTTGCAATACCTACCGTTCGCTTTAGATGATATTTCACCGATTTTATTCCTGCCTCCCACAACCCGCCAAAATTAGGTGCTCTGGGTGGAATAAATTTCCAAATAATATTCTCTTCTGACAAATATTCGCTAACTTCTCCTCAGGATGTCTTAGTAAATTATGGAGTCTCTGTAACTCGGCGTTAGCACCAACAAAATTTTTTGCATTATCTGAAAAGATTACTGCACACCTTCCGCGGCTAGCAATGAACCTTTCTAAGGTAGCAATGAATGCATCCGTGGTCAATTCTGACACTAGTTCGAGATGCACTGCCTTAGTTACAAAGCAAACAAAGATTGCCAAATATACCTTATTAAGAATTCCCTTTCTCTGTCCCTTATATTTTATGAAAAAGGGGCCACCAAAATCTGTTCCCACGTAATTAAATGGTGCGCTAGGACGTACTCTCTCAGTGGGTAGGGAACCCATGATTTGTTGTATGGTTATGGGGTTGCTTTTACTACAAGTTACACACTCATGCGTTATTTTTCTAGCTAAATTTCTTCCCCGTAGAGGCCAGTATTTTTGCCTCAAGTGGCATAACAATGCTTGTGCACCTATATGAAGATATTTTTATGATAGTAAATTGCAATTAGGCTACACAATTTACCCTTAGCTGGCAGAATATATTGATGTTTTTGAGCAAACCTTAGGTCTGCATTATCTAAACGCCCTCCTACTCTTAGCACCTTATCTGCATCTAAAAAGGGGTTTAACAATCGCAATTTACTTTTCTTAGAGATTTGCTTACCTTCTAACAATGCAGTATATTCTGCCTTAAATTCAAGTTTTTGGATTTCCCGAATTAAAAATATTTCTGCTCGTGATAATTCTTCCATACTTACGTGTCCCTTTCTTTTTTCATCTAATTTTCTTGTGTTATCTAAGAGCCTGAAAATATAACTTAAAACACGTAATATTTTAGTATAATTATTGCTGATACTTAAAATTTCATTTACAAATTCACTAGAATTTAAACTTAATAATGCTGTACTGTTTTTCAATTTTAATTCTGATGAAAAGTCTATATTGTTTTTCACTTGTTCTAAATCAATGCTGTGTTTGGATTCACTGTCTCTTTCTCTCAAGAAGAGAGGGCCATGTCACCAAAGTTCACAATCAATTAATTTCTCAAAGGATAGTCCTCCAGATACAAGGTCTGCTGGATTGTCCTCTGAGCGTACATGTCTCCATTGAAAAGTCTGGGTCAATTCTTTGATTTTGTAAACTCTGTTGGACACAAAAGTTTTAAGTAGATGAGGAGGAGTCTGAATCCACGCTAAGACGATGGTTGAATCACACCGTAATACTATTTTACTGATGTTCAGCTTTAGTACAGTCACTATCTTAGATACGAGTTGAGACAATAAGGCAGCTGCGGACAATTCCAATCGTGGGATTGTCAAAGGTTTCAATGGTGCAACTCTAGACTTGCTGCACAGTAAATTTAAAGATGTATTAAATGTTGTGAAACAGCGTAGATAAATGGCTGCCCCATATGCGAGCTCGGAGGCGTCGGAGAAGCCGTGCAGTTCAACTTCCGAATGCCCTTCGTTTAAAACAAAACGATTGATTTTTAAATTGTTTATATTCTGAAGCGTTCTGATAAAGCATCGCCATTCATATTTAATGTCATCTGGAAGTGGATCGTTCCAATCTAGCTTTAACAGCCACAGTCTTTGTATGAAAATCTTAGCCTTAGCTATTCCAGGACCGAGTAATCCCAATGGATCGTAGATACGCGCTATGTCGGATAAAACAGTTCTTTTTGAGTATACAACTGGTTCCTTAACTGATGAATTAAACGAAAAGCAGTCACGAACGGGATTCCATAACAATCCTAGAGTTTTAGTGTTCTGGTCCGCATTACGATCATTGAATGTATACTCTTGATTGCTAGTTGCGATTTTCAAGAGTTCGGGGTGATTAGCACACCATCGGTGCAACTTCATGCCACCACGTTCAAGCAATGCGATTAAATGTGCTTGCACTTGTTGAGCCTTAGTTAAAGTGTCAGCTCCTGTTAATACGTCGTCCACGTAGAAATCTTGAAGAACTACACGTGATGCTAGCGGAAAATTGTCCTTTTCATCAATTTCAAGCTGATTCAAAGTCCGCGTGGCAAGATTAGGCGCATTCGATGTACCGTATGTAATCGTCTTTAACTTAAATATTTTAACTGGTTCTTCTTCATCAGTTTTCCACAAAATTCGAAGCAAATCTCTCTGATTTTCCGAAATTAATATTTGACGGTACATCTTTATGATGTCAGCAGTAAAGACGTATTTATGAGTTCGAAATCGACAAATGATATCGAAGAGCTCATCTTGGACTAATCCTCCGTTTAATAAAACATCATTTAAACAAACACCACTGGTAGTAGCTGCATTAGCATCGAAGACAACCCTTAATTTCGTGCTTGGTTTCTCGGGTTTGTATACCCCATGATGCGGCAAATAATATGAAAATGCGGGCTTATTTTCCAGCAAGATTTCTTCTAAGTGCCCCAAATCATTATATTCGTTAATAAATTCTTCATATAACAATTTCATGGCTGGATTGTGCGCAAATCGCTTAAATAGGTGATTTAATCGTTTGAGTGCGTTTTCCTTTGATTCTCCTAAACATCCAAGCCCACCAGATTTAATTGGCATTTCCACAATATACCTACCATCTTCTCTTCTAGTATGTGTACGCAAGAAATGTTCCTCACAATACTGCTCTTCTTTACTTTTTATTGGGTTTTTATCATGGACCGCTTCAATTTCCCAAAATTTTTGCATAGCGTTGGATAAATCATCCGCAGATTGAACAAGACCACAATAATTATTAAAATTCTGTTGGGGTATAGACGTAGAACCACTGGCAACATAGCCAAAAACAGTTTCTTGAAAAACCAAATTTTGCATATTTATTTTATTTTGTCCAAGTAATTTAAAAAATACTTCGTTTGATAATAAAACATGTATTGGACCTGGTTTATCAAATTGTGGATCAGCTAACTGAAAAGTTTGTAAATGCTTAGTAGGCATGATGTTTAGATATGTAGCTAGTGTTATGCGCGTAATTTTAGGAACAACAAAAAATTGCAATGTTTCATTAAAACTCCTGTTTTTATTTGCTATGGTTGTTATAATACTTTCTTTTATATTCATAACTGAACCATTTAGCCCCGAAACTGATGCGTTTATTTTCCTTCCTTTTAAGAACAATAACTCAGAACATTCCTTCGTTATAAAGTTATTTTGCGATCCTGAATCTAACAATGCTCTAAGAGGAACTAACTCTCGTCTAGCATTTTGTACATATATTATCGCAGTTGAAAGCAGTACTTGTTTACTAGAAGAAGACGTCATACTCATTACAGTATTGTTTTTAGTTGAATGCGTGTTATCAAATGAATGTGTATTTTCACCCAAAGCGGTAACAGACATCTGATTATTTGTGTAACTATGAGTAAATGCGTTTGCGGTTGGCGATAGATTACTACTAATAGTATTTTCATCTTGAATTGCTATTGTGTGATTAGTATCAATATTTTCCACACCGCGTTCCAGGTGGATCAATGTGTGATGCCGTTTGTTGCATTTTCTGCATGTGCTTGAACTTTTGCACTGGCTAATGTTATGAACTGATGATAAGCAGTTGAAGCATAATTTTTTCATTTTAACAATATTAAACCTTTTTTTTGCAGGTAAATTTAAGAATTGGGAACATCTCATTAAAATGTGATTGCCTTTACACATTGAACAAATGTGTGGACTTTCTGCTAACAAAGTCAGTGACTTAGAATTAAATGAACGTTTCTGATCCTTACTGAAAGGTTTAACAGACGCGACTGTATGAATATTTTCCAAATATTGAGATCGTTTTTCTAAAAATGAGAGTAATTCATCTAACTTCGGAACTTCTTTTGAACTTATCGTCATTTCATAATTTTTTCGGGTATCTCTATCTAACTTTTGGAGAATGATGTTCAATATTAAAACATCTGAAAGATTATTTCTATTATAATTCAAAATCTTCAAGGCGCGAATGCTTTTTTTTACATTATCGACTAGATTTCGAAGATCTTTAGCGGAAGGCTGTGCAAGTTTATCTATGTTTAAGAGTGAATTGATGTGTATTTCTGTTACTATTCTATCATTTTCATATCTGTCTTTTAATGCTTGAAATAAAGATGAAAAAGTGTCTTCTGTGCTAATCAAAGCTCTTGCATCACTTATTAATGCCGCTGATAAATAATGCAACTTTTGCGCATCTGATAGTTGCTCATTTGAAGTTATTAAGTTGTTAAATTGTAATTTAAATAGACCCCATTCATCTGGTTTTCCGGAGAATTTCGGAAGAGATATATCGAGTAATTTAATATTTATCGCGTTGTTTATTTGAGTAGAATTTGGTTGAATTTCATTGGAAACTTTACTTTGTTCTAAATGTTTAAGTTGCTTTTTAATTTGAAATTTGGCCTTTATAATTTTTTCCTGGTATTCTTCGCTAGCACTAATGTCAATTTCATATTCTTTTTCTAAATTAATACCAGATTCTATTTCTTTATTTAAGTTTTTTAGAGTTTGTTCTCTGTCATTTAATTGTTCCGAAATTTTTAAATAACTATCAATATCATTATTTTTATCGTTTATCAAGGCTTCTAATTTACTAATTAATTTCGTAATTGAAGTGCGTAATGTTGCACGCTTCTTTTTTAATTTTTCAATGTTTTCCATGTTCAAAAACTTATAGTAACAGCAAAAGGAATAATAAATTATTCATTACCTTGATTGCTGCGGCAGACGATTTTCTTTCTTTCTTTTTTTCACCAGTCCAGGTTGTGGAATAATGTTCTAATAAAATTCAATGATGAAAACAGTTCATTATTGTCGAATTTTTCTTTTCGAAGTGAAGAAAAAAAATACATACTCTCCGGTTCGACGGACCAGATGTATGATGCGGCGATGCGTATTAACGTAATTAATAAACTCACATGCTTTAGTAGACTGTATACATACTTTATTCTTTAAGACATGCGAAGTGTTGCTTACTCTTAGCAAATCAAAACAACAACTAACAAAAACACAGACGATTTGCGTTTCTATAGTTACATAGATAAGCGAACTAGTATGATGCCACATTTCAAAGATAAATTACAAATAACTCTAACATATGCATTCCAACATTTGAACGGAAGATTGTTTAAGGGTATAGGGGTCATGATCGGTGAAAATATACCAAAATTTCCCGGAAGTGATTTCCTCCGGACGGCTGCAGTAGGTAGCTTTTTACTTTTGTATTGAAAGCTACCTAAAAATCATTTTATGACTGATCATTTTCCAGCGGTCATTGGTCATTTTTAGGATTTTCTGTACATTTCCTCATTAATGATAGGAATGTAATTTCTATTTCAAAAAATCAAGTCATCCTTTTACTACTTCTGTTATTTTTTGCAAGTCAATTTTGATTAAATTAATTTTTTTATAATTTTTAAAATTTATTTTCTCAGTTGGAAGCATTGGCCTGTAATGTAGAGAGATGTTCATAAATAATTGTTTCAGAATATTACGAAAAATTTAAAACTTTAGTAACCTTAAAGATTTAGGTGCATTTTAAAATTTTGCGCTAAAACTTTCGGTCATTTGTAAACCAAAAGTTACATAATAAGCTTCAGATTACATGACACTGCACATGTGTGCATAAAGTCTAAAAAAATTGAATACATTTTTACAGGTAACATTCATTAATGCAAATAGTGTGATTTAAATAAATACAATTGCAATTTCTTTATCCTCATGATTCAAAGAGATTTGTTATCGAAAAATTTCAAAGTAAGACTTCATTCCTATAAATGATCTGTGTACATTTTACTAATAAAATCTAGAATTTTCATTTCACGAAATTAATAATTTTGAAGAAATTGACCAGAAAATAAATTTTGAGATTCAAATTGAAAGACGAGCACTTAGCTTAAATTTGAATTGTCGTTAAATCTGGTACAAAATTCGTGAAAGAAAAGATAAAAGTATTATTTAGAAGTATTCAACACACATATCGTATTTTCAACTGAAAATTAATTTAATGAAGTACGGTTTCCCTCTACAATGTTCTTTCTCATTTTCTTTCACAAATGTACCACTTTCCTTCAATAATGTTTTAATAAAGAGCTCTAGAACAATTATTTTGAATGAAAATAGGCCCATCTCAAAACACATTAAAGTATAGTTAATATTTCAAGACCTATTCCATTCGAATGTTTTCTTTTGAATCCGGATATTAATTATCGAAGTGGCTTTTGTTTGTTCAGAAAGCACGCTCCACTAATCAAAGATACACGCTCGGTACGAGGACTTAGGAAAAAGTGTCCACACTCTTCGTCTCCACCCGAGAACTGAACTCCGTTAGCGATCCAAATCCATTTTAAAATAGTCTACGGGGATATCCATCTATCAACAGGGCCATGTCCCTTCAAAATGTCGCTTTCACAGTACGTCTTTTATCCCCTAGATAATGGATGAATTATTTTTCCTGCCTTGTCTCAAGTAAGCATTTTGAATTGCAAAGGAAACCCCACTCTATTGATGTAACACATTCTTTCAACTAATACTATCTAACCCAAACTAGCCCGGATTAACTTCCAGATAAGATAAAATGTTACTTTAAATTTCCAATACGCAGATAGTGACCCGAATACAGCACACAAATAAAAAGATAATATCGTATAACAATATTACTAAATAGTATTATTCACCAGAACATCACAATATTTGTGACAACTGTTATAGTCGCGAAATTAATTTCTACAGGAATCCATTAATGTCGAACTCACTGGAAGATCCAACTTGAATTATCATAGTATGGCTAATTTGATTTTATTTTAAATTAAAAATATCTATCAATGTTTCAAAATAACATTCTAATGCTTAATGACAGACATTCGGTGATGAGAAAGCGGACATCAATTTTTATAATAACGTTATATCGATCACCCGCAAGAAAAGCAACAGAACTCGATAAAAGTAAATTTCACAGAAGAGTCAAAAGAACATTTGCATGATTTTACTGTAACACGAAATAAAAATATTTAGCTTTCCAGGCAGGAGTAAAAACAGCATGAAAGCATAAAAAATAAGATATGTGCCTATCTTTAAGGCATTTAAAAAAATGAAATTTTTACCAAACACATGTGTTTTAAGTTAAAACAGAAAATAAAAATATGTATTCATGTAATTTTTTGAAGGAATTTTAATTAACAATTCTAATTTGGTCAATATTTAGTCAAATTTTAGGAAAAAAATACATTTATGCGAAGTCTTGTACAGCTAAAAATATTCAATGTATGTCATTTTCTTCCACAATATATTAGAAAACCATTTACCTGTGTTATGAAGCAAAAGATATGCAATACCTCTTAATTTGAATAACGTATACCAAATTTTGTACATAAAACGTGATTGAAAATAATGCGTATTTTTCAATTAAAATAGCTCTTAAATTAATATATACAAACTTACAATCTGTTTTTTGCTTAATAAAATGCTTATACATGAGCAGAGTCTTGTTACAAAATTTCATTTTAATATCTTAAAAACTTTTAACGAAATGATGCTTGCCGTAAATCTGCAAAATAAAAACCGCAAATTAAGATTTTTATGTAGCGTAAAAAATTATGTATAAAGTTTACAACATTAACCACTTAACTAAACAATGTGTTTGAAAAAAAAAAAAAAACTTTTAAATAATGCTTGTTTTTTCATGTATTTTATACAACTTTTAACAGCGATTTTTCAAACGAGACATTTTTGCCTAAAAAACAAATCAGACAAATGATCGGATTAAGTAATGCAGAATTTACAATAGAAAATTACTTGTAAGAGTAAAAAAAACATGATCCACCATATTTGTAAATTCTACCATATTTGTATATGTTTATACATTTGTGTGCACATTATTTATTATATATTTGTGAATTAAAATGTGTTGTTTATCTTTCTTTATATCTTTAAACAGTCACTTCCGGTTTCAGAAAGATTATTTCCATTTTATATTTTGGGCTGTAACTTTGCTATTAATACCGAACCAAAAAATAAGACATTTATGGAATTCTAAGTATTTGAGCATTACTTTAAAATTATAAAAGAAAAATCTAAATTTTCACAAAAACAACGATTTAAGGATAGGCACCTACCTTAAGAATGCAGACGAAGATGAGGTTTGGAGATTTTGGTAGTTTTATCTGTCCGCACAATCCACAACTTTCTGTGGTCGCAAATGAGCATTAGGACATATAGTGCAATAAAATGATATCCCCGAAAGTGGAAAAGTAGAGTTATGAAACTTTTTGTTAAGTGCACGATGAGCGTACGTTACGCTCATCATAATCGTACTTCGCTCGTGTATCGCTCATCGTACGTACGTACGATGAGCGCAAGCGATTAAGTGTACGTTGATATGATGACGCATCTATGCTAGACCTCTTTTTGTAATAAAATGTAAAAAAATAGTGAGATGTGTCATTTTTCTTGAGGGTGAGTGACAATTTCTTAAAGTTTTCGTAGTTCTAGAAAGATGCCTCTTTATTAGAAACTAGCTGTTTTGCCCGGCGTTGCCCGGGTTCATCAAAAAATAGCATGAATTGCGAAAAAACTTTAAAAATCATAGTAAAAACTTCGAAAAATTTAAAAAATGCTGCACGAATTTCGTCTAAACTTTGTTGAAAAGAGATGGGCTAGAAAATTGAAGTTGGATTATTTTTACTAATGTGGAAAAATCTTACAATTCGCCAAAAACATTAAAAATCTCATAAAAATATAAAACAAAATTCAAAAATTGTGTTTCAAAATTCGAATAAACTTTGAAGAAAAGAGATCAGAATTTAATAAATTCGGCCAAAAATTCAACCTCTAAAAAATCGAAGCGGGTCGCGAAGAAACGTTAACGCGAGATCGCTTTAAAAATGGCAAAATTTTCAAAAATCACGGAATTCAAAATTTACTCTACTTGGATAAATGTTTTGAATCTAATTAATTTGATAATGTAAAAAGCATTGAAATACGAAAAAAAACTGCTAAAAAATTACAATAAAAATCTTTAATCGCACAGGAGAAAATTTATCATATTAGCAAAGAAATTAAAAACCGAATTCCTTTTCCATATCTAAAAAAAATCGCCGTAGACTCAAAAAAAAAAAAAAAAAAAAAAAAAAAAAAAAGCATACTGCATTAAAAATTACTGTAGATCAAAATAAGAGAGCAAAACAATTACCGTAAAGGATAAAAGTTTGAAACCAAACTCTTATTAGTCTAGAAATTTAAAATCGAATTCCTTTGAAAAATGTTAAAATTAAAAAAAGACTGAGAAAGCCCAAAAATTGCATTGAAAATTGTAATGAAAGTCGTAAAACATTTAAAAATCCCTAGGGTAAAAATTCACTGTTATAATATAAAATATTGTAATCAAGAAATTAACCATATTAACCAAAAAGTTTGAAATCGAAATCGATTTCCGGATGTAAGAAAATCGCCACGGAACTTGAATAATGGCTAAAAATGACATTGAAAATTGCATTAAAAATAGCTAAATATTTGGAAGTCAATGCTTAAAAAAATAATATTAAAGCAGGGCGAAGGGGGGAGGGGGGTTATGATCGAAATCATTCATAAATTACAAAATGTAGGCATGGAACGCCAAAATCATATTAAGAGATAAAACATTGCATTCGAAACATAACTACGTTAAACAAAATGTTTGATATAAAAATTGGTTTCTGAATGGCAGAAAATCGCCAAGGAACTTAAAAAAATAGCTAAAAATCGTATCGAAAACTATATTAAAAATCGCTGAATATTTAAAAGTCATGGCTGTAAAAATTTAATATTCAGTCGAAAATATTGTAATCGGAAATCGTTCATGATTAAGGAAAAGTCAACACGGAACACCTAAAATCCCCCAAACTAACTAAAAATTACATTGAATACCGCATTAGAAATTAACAAACTTCATAAAAGCGTGGAGAACAAATTATACTATTTATGCTAAAAGTTAGAAACCGAAATTCTTTTACCGATGTCAACAACTGTCACAGAACTTGAAAAATCACTATAAAACAGATTAAAAATCAGTAAAATTAAAAAATCCGGACAAAATTTGCCATAGTAAGATAAACATTTATATTAAATTCCTGCGGACATAATTTACCATAATGGGACAAAACATTGAAATCTGAACTCTTTCATTAGTTAAAAAATACCGAAACAAAACTTATTAAACATTTTATGAATATACACAAAAAATCTGAACCATTGATGTCAAAATTTACTACATTAAGCTACAAATTATTTAAAAATTTCTTTTCCAATTGTCAAAAAATCGCCGTGGGCTCGAAAATATCTAAAAATTGTATTCAAAAAATCATTACAAATCGTTTCAAATTTAAAAATAGTGGGGGACAACATTTACATTAATAGAGTAAAATAGTGTAATCTGAATTATTTCTTAAATACGAGTGAAAAAATCGGCGCAAAGCGTGAGAAATAATGAAAACATTGCTAAAAATTGCATTAAAAAATCACTAAATTTCAAAATTCGTAAATGAAGTGTAAATGTTTGAAATTAATTTCCTTTTCGAAATTTCAAAAAATAGCCGTGAGATTCAAAAAACCAATACAAAATCATTGAAAAATTCATTAAAAATCGCTAAATGTAAATACATCCCGTGAATAAAAAAATATTCTAGTCATGTAAAACGTAGCAACCATTCTTTTTTACGTGAATTACAAAAAAATCGACGCAGAACACAAAATATATCAAAAATCACATTGAAAATCGACAAAATTAAAAAAAGGTAAATGGTAAAATTTACTATATTAGGCTAAAAGTTTGAAACCAAAATAATTTTTTTATTGTTAAAACACCACTGTGGTGGGGATAAAAAAAATTAGTACTAAATCGCATTAAAAAGTTAATTAAAAACGCATTGAAAAATGCACTAAATATCGCTAGTTATTTTTTAAATCGCAGTAATCAGAATTTCATCAAACGGATAAAACATTCTAATCGGAAATCTGAATTATTTGATTATCCGGTTGACCAAGAAACTATCTGGGTCAAACCATAAGATTAAACTACAATAATGGCGGATCGTAAATTCCATATTCACTTGACATTAAACATGTTACATATGTTTGTTACGTCATCAAGTGGTTTTTACTTCTTATTTTTATATGCATTTGTATTAACGTTTTTCTAAATTATCTCTTCTTTCATTATTTAACATAAAAATTACATTTATTTGCATAATTTGGCTTGTTTCACGATTGAAATAATTTGGCAAAATTGGTCGACAGGATAATCACGTAGTAAAAGGAAATCCTTTATAGATAATAAAAAATCGACACGAAACACAACAATTCTTGAAAAATCGCGTTAAAAATCTCTAAAATTATATTAGATTAAAAGTTTTAAATCAATTTTTACTTCCAAATATCAAAAAACCACCATAAAACTCGAAAAATTTCTAAAAATTGCATTGAAAAGTGCATTAAAAATCAATATTAAAAAATCACAGGGGTCAAAATTTACTCTAATAGGGTAAAACGTTGTAATTGGAAATATCTCATGAATGACAAAAATCCGACATCAAACGCAAAAAATCTGGAAAAATCGCATTAAAATTAGCTGAAATTCATAAATCTTAACAGCTAAAATTTAATACATTAGCCTGAAAGTTTTAAGCAAAATTCCTTTTACTAATGTCGAATAATAGCGGCAAAATTTACATTAAATAATTCATTAAAAATCCAAACATCGTTGCACGAAATCCAAATAAATTATATTGAAAAGAGAACAAAATTCACTAATTTAGGTCGAAAGAATGAAACCGCTTTCCTTTTCGCTAATGTCGAAAAATCGCCTCGAAACCCACTAAAATTCGCATACGAATTAAATTAAAAAAACTGAAAATCGGCCTTCAGGGTGTAAAATTTCATACATAACTTCGTGCAGTGGTCTCTCCAGAGCATCGCTAATACTTTAAAAATTTTAACATGCGTTATAAACTACCTTAAAGTGTAAAACAGATCTCCTTATTACATTTCCTAATTTTGTTCGCGCCCCTCCTTTCATGCACCCTGAAATGTGTCACACCATTCTCTGTTTACATTTTTTATCATGTATTGTAAACCATTTTAAAATTTAAAATAAATCACATTGTTATATTTCCAAATTTTAACAAAATCGCGTTCTGTTAGTTCCATTTTTCACCACCAGCTAGCGCACTCTATTCTTCAAAAAATTTATCAAAACGATACTCTGTTAAACAACCTATCAGGTGATATATTACTCGAGGGGGTAGCGGTCTTAAGCAAGAATTTAAGATATTTTATGAAATTGCTATTCGAAAATAGTGGTAACTAATTTTTTGACATTTTAGGTAAATTTCGCAAAAAAAATTACTACTTATTTCATTCTCAACAGCTCAATATTATGATAGAACAACTATGAAAAAAATAGATGCTAAACGGAAAAAATCTTGAAAAAGGCGTTAAAATTCACATTGAAAATCGCATTAAAAATCATTTAGGGCTAAAAGTGTGAAAAGGTTTTCTTTTTATCAATCTCAAAAAAAAAAAAAAAAAAAAAAAAAAAAAAAACGGAAAATTAGAAAAAAACACTAAGAAACGCATTAAAAGCTCGTTAAAAAATCAAAAATCGCTGCACAAATTCCGAATAAACTTTGCTGAAAAGAGAAAAAAATTGCTATATTGGGTTAAAAGAATGAAACCGTATTACTTTCACTAATAAGATAAAATTGCAAAAAAAAAAAAAAAAAAAAAAAAGCCTAAAAAAATATCAAAAAAATCTAATCAAAAAGTTGAAAATCGGGCTTCGAGGTGCAAAACTACATGTATAAAAATACCTTCCCTCCACATTTTGTAACTCTACATACAGCAGACTCTTCAGAACAGCGTTGACACACACACAAACTTGTCTCTTTATTATAATAGATTTTAAAAAATAGCATTATATTAGTTCCATTTTCCACCACCAGGTAGATCACTCTATTCTTCAAAAACTTTATCAAAACCATACTCTGTTAAATAACCTATCAGGTGATATATAACTCGAGAGGGTAGCGGTCTTAAGCAAGAATTTAAGATAGTTTATGAAATTGCTATTCGAAAATAGTGGTATCTAAATTTTTGACATTTTAGATAGATTTCACAAAAAAAAATACTACTTATTGCATTCTCAACAGCTCAAGTTTTTGATAGAACAACTATGAAAGAAATTAGATGCTAAAGGCAAAAATCTTTAAAAAACGTTAAAAATCGCATTGAAAATCGAATTAAAAATCGTTAAAATCTAAAAATCCTATCAAACACAAAATTTAGGACATTAGGCTAAAAATTTAAAACGATTTTTGTTTTATTTATCTCAAAAAATAGCCGCAAAATGAGAAAAAAAACACTAAAAATCGCATTAAAAATTCGTTAAAAATTCAAAAATCGCTGTCCAAATTCCGAATAAACTTTGTTGAAAAGAGAAAAAAAAATTGCTACTTTGGTTTAAAAGAATGAAACCGTATTCCTTTCACTAATGGGATAAAACCGCAAAAATAACGCTAAAAATCGCCTAAAAATTATTTAAAAAAATCTAAATAAAAAATCGAAAATCGGGCTTCGAGGTGCAAAACTACATGTAAAAAAGTACCTTCCCTCCAAATTTTGTAATTCTACGTGCAGCAGTCTCTTCAGAACAGCGCTGACAGACAAACATCCTTCTCTCTTTATTATTATAGATGTACTATATTTCAGTTAAAACAATTGAACAAATCCGCGATATTTGCCTAAAAATTATTACTTTAACCTTTTACAGGCCAAATTCAGATCCAGGCATATTTTAAATTATTGTTTTGCACATTATGCCATCTAATGCTTTAGTTAAGGGATAGTAGTCATTAATATGCAGGAAAAACAATTATGTATAATTTTCAGAATGTTCCCAATTGGGAACAATGGTCACTTCCGGTGGTCATTTTCCAGTGGTCATTGGCCATTTTTATGATTTTCTGTAAATTTCGCCTTAAATGACACGAATGTAACTTCTATTTCAAAAAATCAAGTTACTCTAATTCGAAAAATCTATTTCAAAAAGTTCGGCAGGAAGAGGAAGCTTTCATATATCTTATTTATTTATTTATTTATTTTAAATTAAGATATATTATTCAAACATACGAAGGTCAAATTAGTGGACCCGATTATATAAGATTAAATACTAGTTTTTGTCGATACTGAATATTAATGGGAATTTTTAGAAATTAGTCATCTTTTATTCAAGCTGGTTTTATTTTAAGCGATTTATAGGATCACCAAATTCCACGATATCATGAATGTGTGGAATTTTGAAACAACATGATGGATAAAACAAACCAATGAGCTTGGCGAAATCTTAATTCATGTGCACATGCACGTTCACATTGAAATCGATTAATATATACGAGTGCTATCGTAACAAATTGATTATAAAAAAAAAATCACCCATATTAGAAATTCAAACTGCTGTATCTCAGGCGTTTTTTAAGTTAAAAATAAAACAAAAATTACTCCGGAATTCATGTATTAAGATCAAACACTACGGAAAGAACCTATTTTGAATTTCTAATTTTTTGTGTATACATCATTATACATTTAAAAGTTTTTTGACAAACTTAAATGGCCGCTATTTTGAAACGAGATGGCGGATGAAGTTGGCTAGTGAACTCGGTCAAGACATTGATATATACTATGTGCAAACAGAGGTATATCCAAATCATTTTATAAATATGTGTGTTATCGCGTGACGAATTTAAGACCGTTTCAAAATGTCAACCACATTGTAAATTGAAAGTGCTATAACTCAGCCATTTTTCAAAATATAGATAAAACAAAAATGCTCTGGAATCTTTGTATCAAGGTCAAACACAATTTTTTTTTCAATTTCTTACGTTCTTGTACATAATTTTAAAATTTAATTTTTTAAAAAGTATTTAATATTCCGCTATTTTGAAACAGGATGGCGGATTGAACTGTCCAATGAACTAGGTCCAGGCATCGATATGTACTACGTACACACCAAATTTCATCCAAATAGGTTTATAAATACGCGTGTTATCGTGTGACGAAAATCAGACCATTTCAAAATATGAGTAACACTAGAAATTAAAAGTGCTATAGCTCAGCCATTTTTTAAGATACACAGAAAACAAAAAAAAAAAAAAAAAAAAAAATGCTCTGGAATCTTTGTATCAGGTTAAATGTATATAAAAAAATCTGTTTCAACTTCTCACTTTTTTGTAGCTAATTTTAAATTTTAAATTAAAAAATAAATAAATGGCCGCCATTTTGAAACAAAATAGTGGATGGAACTGGCTAACGAACTCGGTCTAGCTTTCAGTATGTACTATGTACACACCAAGTTACATCCAAATCGGTTTATAAATACGCGTGTTATCACGCGACAAAAATTAGATCGTTTCAAAATATCAGCCTCACTCAAAGTGCTATAACTCAGTCTTTTTTAAGATATAGACGAAATAAAAAGTGTTCTGTAATCTTTGTTTTAAGCTCTAACACATAAAAAAAATATTTTTTTAAGCTATCCATGTTTTCTCATTTAATTTTAAATTTAAATTAAAAAAAATTAAATGGCCGCCATTTTGAAACAAGATGGCGGATGGTACTGGCCAACGAACTCAGTCAAGACATTTGTATGTACTATGTACATACCAAGTTTCATTCAAATCGTTTCAAAAATACGATAATTACAGCATGACAAAAATCAGATCTATACCTATATACAGGGTGGTCATAAAAAAACTTTGCCGATATATGGAGCTCTAGCGGCCAGTCCGCTCAACCGATCGAGGTGAAATTTCAGATATAGCTGTTCCGAGGTATGAGCTCGAGATTCTGTGAACGGCAACAAAATGGCGCTCACGGTTACGGGTATAGTTACAGAAACTCGAAATTTTCCAATGGCAGCACCCATTTTTTTCATCCCAAAATGCTCAGCGCATGCGAAAACCCTAAAGAGCGTTGGAACGGTATGGTTATTGCAATAAATGGGCGCATTATGCTTGCACAAATTCAGCTTTACGAACGGCCCCCCCAAAAACACGACCAAGTTGCACGAAGAAAATTTGTATGTGACAGAGACAAAATACCAATCATAAAACGTCGTTTGCCAGATAGTCAGCGTAGAAAACGGATAAAAAGTGGGGTGGGAATGTTAGTTCTTCAGTTGGAGCTCGCAGATGCCAACAAAATGACTTCGTTCGTGGTGAATTGGTAAAGCTATTATAAAAATTAGATAAATGCTGCGAAAAAATGGCGCGTTTACCGTCGAAACCATCGCCAAGTAAGTGGCCTATACATTTCACAAGTTCTTCGTGATTTAGTAAAGAAATTCGAAGAAATTGTCTGCATCTGTGATAGTCCGCGATCCGGACGATCAACTGTTCTTGAGGATACTGTTATGGAAGTGCATCACATAGTGACCAGAGGACGCATGCAAACTACAAAAGGTGCATCTCGTGTATTTGATATACCGAAATCAATGGTCTTAAAGTTACTGCGCTCTGTAATCCGCATGTTTCCTTACCGGTATCAGCACTCCCAGATGTTGGAAGTGAGAGACCATCAACAACATATAGACTTTGTTAATGAATTTCTTATCCAATATGATGGAGATAACGATTGGCCTCTTCGCATATTATGAACGGACGAGGCACATTACATCTTAACTGGTAACGTCAATGGCCTTCGCGATCCCCCAACCTCACTCCTATGGATTTCAGGTTCTGGAGATATCTAAAATCTAGAGTGTACATGTGCAATCCGCAAACTTTGCTAGATTTGAAAGATTCTATAAAATGTGAGATTGCAAACATCCCTCATGCGATGTAACGTTCGGCTGTACTATCCACAGTCGCCACTATGCAATGTGCAATTGCCTGTAAGGCATCCATGTTGAAAATGTATAATCAAAATAAAAGTTTTCTTTTCTCCGATCTGTATTGTAATCAGAGATTAGTGTACTGACTCTGTGTCATATGCAAATTTTCTCTTTCTCCCCAATCAAGTTTTTTTTTATGAGGGGGGGGGATTCGCAGAACAGTTTTTTGTGCGTGCATAACATGTCCGTTTCTTGCGATACACGTACGGTTTCAACGCTCTTTTGGGTTTTCGCATGCGCTGAAAATTTTGCGATGAAAAAAATGGGTGTTGCCATTGGAAAATTTCGAGTTTCTGTAACTATAACCGTAACCGTGAGCGCCATTTTGTTGCCGTTCACAGAACTTCGAGCTCATACCTCTGAATAGCTATATCTAAAATTTCACCTCGATCGGTTGAGCGGACTGGCCGCTAGAGCTCCATATATCAGCAAAGTTTTTTTTATGACCAACCTGTATATATATACACACGCACTCATACATATATATATATATATATATATATATATATATATATATATATATATATATATATATATATATATATATATATGTTGTATGATGCGGCGATGCGTATTAACGTAATTAATAAACTCACATGCTTTAGTAGACTGTATACATACTTTATTCATTAAGACATGCGAAGCGTTGCTTACTCTTAGCAAATCAAAACAACAACTAACAAAAACACAGACGATTTGCGTTTCTATAGTTACATAGATAAGCGAACTAGTATGATGCCACATTTAAAGCTAAATTACAAATAACTCTAACATACCCCCCGAAATTGAAGGGTCAACTTCAATAAATTATACAGTACAAAATAGTAACATTACAAATGCTTAAGTAATATGATACAACACAACAATTTTCTTTTAACAATGAAAAATACAATTATGAACATACAATAATAGGAAAACTAAAAATAAAAATACATAACAAAACCCCTTTTTTTTTACATTTCGTAATTAATTTTCTGAGACTTGTGGCAATAACGCAATTTTTGAAATACTTCTTTTAAGTATTCCCCTAGCGGTTTTTACTTCTACAACCCTAATCTTACCATCTGCACCTGGGAAAATATTTATAATGCGTCTTAGTAAGTATTTATTTGTAGGGAGGTCATCTTCCTTTATCAACACTAGGGTTCCTATGCTAACATTATTTTTTTCAAATTGCCACTTGGAGCGTTGTTGGAGCGTATTTAAATACTCTTTATTCCAACGATTCCATATCAATTGAATGTATTTTGAAATTCTATGCCATCTAGATAGTCTATTTTCGTTAACATTAATTAATTCTGGTTCAACGATGGCTGTCATAGGCCTTCCGATTAAGAAATGGCCTGGTGTTAAGGCCTCCAAGTCATTCACGTCTGAAGATAATGGAGTGATTGGCCGTGAATTTAATATAGACTCTATTTGAGCAATTACAGTTAACAACTCTTCGAACGTTAGACTTGCAATACCTACCGTTCGCTTTAGATGATATTTCACCGATTTTATTCCTGCCTCCCACAACCCGCCAAAATTAGGTGCTCTGGGTGGAATAAATTTCCAAATAATATTCTCTTCTGACAAATATTCGCTAACTTCTCCTCAGGATGTCTTAGTAAATTATGGAGTCTCTGTAACTCGGCGTTAGCACCAACAAAATTTTTTGCATTATCTGAAAAGATTACTGCACACCTTCCGCGGCTAGCAATGAACCTTTCTAAGGTAGCAATGAATGCATCCGTGGTCAATTCTGACACTAGTTCGAGATGCACTGCCTTAGTTACAAAGCAAACAAAGATTGCCAAATATACCTTATTAAGAATTCCCTTTCTCTGTCCCTTATATTTTATGAAAAAGGGGCCACCAAAATCTGTTCCCACGTAATTAAATGGTGCGCTAGGACGTACTCTCTCAGTGGGTAGGGAACCCATGATTTGTTGTATGGTTATGGGGTTGCTTTTACTACAAGTTACACACTCATGCGTTATTTTTCTAGCTAAATTTCTTCCCCGTAGAGGCCAGTATTTTTGCCTCAAGTGGCATAACAATGCTTGTGCACCTATATGAAGATATTTTTATGATAGTAAATTGCAATTAGGCTACACAATTTACCCTTAGCTGGCAGAATATATTGATGTTTTTGAGCAAACCTTAGGTCTGCATTATCTAAACGCCCTCCTACTCTTAGCACCTTATCTGCATCTAAAAAGGGGTTTAACAATCGCAATTTACTTTTCTTAGAGATTTGCTTACCTTCTAACAATGCAGTATATTCTGCCTTAAATTCAAGTTTTTGGATTTCCCGAATTAAAAATATTTCTGCTCGTGATAATTCTTCCATACTTACGTGTCCCTTTCTTTTTTCATCTAATTTTCTTGTGTTATCTAAGAGCCTGAAAATATAACTTAAAACACGTAATATTTTAGTATAATTATTGCTGATACTTAAAATTTCATTTACAAATTCACTAGAATTTAAACTTAATAATGCTGTACTGTTTTTCAATTTTAATTCTGATGAAAAGTCTATATTGTTTTTCACTTGTTCTAAATCAATGCTGTGTTTGGATTCACTGTCTCTTTCTCTCAAGAAGAGAGGGCCATGTCACCAAAGTTCACAATCAATTAATTTCTCAAAGGATAGTCCTCCAGATACAAGGTCTGCTGGATTGTCCTCTGAGCGTACATGTCTCCATTGAAAAGTCTGGGTCAATTCTTTGATTTTGTAAACTCTGTTGGACACAAAAGTTTTAAGTAGATGAGGAGGAGTCTGAATCCACGCTAAGACGATGGTTGAATCACACCGTAATACTATTTTACTGATGTTCAGCTTTAGTACAGTCACTATCTTAGATACGAGTTGAGACAATAAGGCAGCTGCGGACAATTCCAATCGTGGGATTGTCAAAGGTTTCAATGGTGCAACTCTAGACTTGCTGCACAGTAAATTTAAAGATGTATTAAATGTTGTGAAACAGCGTAGATAAATGGCTGCCCCATATGCGAGCTCGGAGGCGTCGGAGAAGCCGTGCAGTTCAACTTCCGAATGCCCTTCGTTTAAAACAAAACGATTGATTTTTAAATTGTTTATATTCTGAAGCGTTCTGATAAAGCATCGCCATTCATATTTAATGTCATCTGGAAGTGGATCGTTCCAATCTAGCTTTAACAGCCACAGTCTTTGTATGAAAATCTTAGCCTTAGCTATTCCAGGACCGAGTAATCCCAATGGATCGTAGATACGCGCTATGTCGGATAAAACAGTTCTTTTTGAGTATACAACTGGTTCCTTAACTGATGAATTAAACGAAAAGCAGTCACGAACGGGATTCCATAACAATCCTAGAGTTTTAGTGTTCTGGTCCGCATTACGATCATTGAATGTATACTCTTGATTGCTAGTTGCGATTTTCAAGAGTTCGGGGTGATTAGCACACCATCGGTGCAACTTCATGCCACCACGTTCAAGCAATGCGATTAAATGTGCTTGCACTTGTTGAGCCTTAGTTAAAGTGTCAGCTCCTGTTAATACGTCGTCCACGTAGAAATCTTGAAGAACTACACGTGATGCTAGCGGAAAATTGTCCTTTTCATCAATTTCAAGCTGATTCAAAGTCCGCGTGGCAAGATTAGGCGCATTCGATGTACCGTATGTAATCGTCTTTAACTTAAATATTTTAACTGGTTCTTCTTCATCAGTTTTCCACAAAATTCGAAGCAAATCTCTCTGATTTTCCGAAATTAATATTTGACGGTACATCTTTATGATGTCAGCAGTAAAGACGTATTTATGAGTTCGAAATCGACAAATGATATCGAAGAGCTCATCTTGGACTAATCCTCCGTTTAATAAAACATCATTTAAACAAACACCACTGGTAGTAGCTGCATTAGCATCGAAGACAACCCTTAATTTCGTGCTTGGTTTCTCGGGTTTGTATACCCCATGATGCGGCAAATAATATGAAAATGCGGGCTTATTTTCCAGCAAGATTTCTTCTAAGTGCCCCAAATCATTATATTCGTTAATAAATTCTTCATATAACAATTTCATGGCTGGATTGTGCGCAAATCGCTTAAATAGGTGATTTAATCGTTTGAGTGCGTTTTCCTTTGATTCTCCTAAACATCCAAGCCCACCAGATTTAATTGGCATTTCCACAATATACCTACCATCTTCTCTTCTAGTATGTGTACGCAAGAAATGTTCCTCACAATACTGCTCTTCTTTACTTTTTATTGGGTTTTTATCATGGACCGCTTCAATTTCCCAAAATTTTTGCATAGCGTTGGATAAATCATCCGCAGATTGAACAAGACCACAATAATTATTAAAATTCTGTTGGGGTATAGACGTAGAACCACTGGCAACATAGCCAAAAACAGTTTCTTGAAAAACCAAATTTTGCATATTTATTTTATTTTGTCCAAGTAATTTAAAAAATACTTCGTTTGATAATAAAACATGTATTGGACCTGGTTTATCAAATTGTGGATCAGCTAACTGAAAAGTTTGTAAATGCTTAGTAGGCATGATGTTTAGATATGTAGCTAGTGTTATGCGCGTAATTTTAGGAACAACAAAAAATTGCAATGTTTCATTAAAACTCCTGTTTTTATTTGCTATGGTTGTTATAATACTTTCTTTTATATTCATAACTGAACCATTTAGCCCCGAAACTGATGCGTTTATTTTCCTTCCTTTTAAGAACAATAACTCAGAACATTCCTTCGTTATAAAGTTATTTTGCGATCCTGAATCTAACAATGCTCTAAGAGGAACTAACTCTCGTCTAGCATTTTGTACATATATTATCGCAGTTGAAAGCAGTACTTGTTTACTAGAAGAAGACGTCATACTCATTACAGTATTGTTTTTAGTTGAATGCGTGTTATCAAATGAATGTGTATTTTCACCCAAAGCGGTAACAGACATCTGATTATTTGTGTAACTATGAGTAAATGCGTTTGCGGTTGGCGATAGATTACTACTAATAGTATTTTCATCTTGAATTGCTATTGTGTGATTAGTATCAATATTTTCCACACCGCGTTCCAGGTGGATCAATGTGTGATGCCGTTTGTTGCATTTTCTGCATGTGCTTGAACTTTTGCACTGGCTAATGTTATGAACTGATGATAAGCAGTTGAAGCATAATTTTTTCATTTTAACAATATTAAACCTTTTTTTTGCAGGTAAATTTAAGAATTGGGAACATCTCATTAAAATGTGATTGCCTTTACACATTGAACAAATGTGTGGACTTTCTGCTAACAAAGTCAGTGACTTAGAATTAAATGAACGTTTCTGATCCTTACTGAAAGGTTTAACAGACGCGACTGTATGAATATTTTCCAAATATTGAGATCGTTTTTCTAAAAATGAGAGTAATTCATCTAACTTCGGAACTTCTTTTGAACTTATCGTCATTTCATAATTTTTTCGGGTATCTCTATCTAACTTTTGGAGAATGATGTTCAATATTAAAACATCTGAAAGATTATTTCTATTATAATTCAAAATCTTCAAGGCGCGAATGCTTTTTTTTACATTATCGACTAGATTTCGAAGATCTTTAGCGGAAGGCTGTGCAAGTTTATCTATGTTTAAGAGTGAATTGATGTGTATTTCTGTTACTATTCTATCATTTTCATATCTGTCTTTTAATGCTTGAAATAAAGATGAAAAAGTGTCTTCTGTGCTAATCAAAGCTCTTGCATCACTTATTAATGCCGCTGATAAATAATGCAACTTTTGCGCATCTGATAGTTGCTCATTTGAAGTTATTAAGTTGTTAAATTGTAATTTAAATAGACCCCATTCATCTGGTTTTCCGGAGAATTTCGGAAGAGATATATCGAGTAATTTAATATTTATCGCGTTGTTTATTTGAGTAGAATTTGGTTGAATTTCATTGGAAACTTTACTTTGTTCTAAATGTTTAAGTTGCTTTTTAATTTGAAATTTGGCCTTTATAATTTTTTCCTGGTATTCTTCGCTAGCACTAATGTCAATTTCATATTCTTTTTCTAAATTAATACCAGATTCTATTTCTTTATTTAAGTTTTTTAGAGTTTGTTCTCTGTCATTTAATTGTTCCGAAATTTTTAAATAACTATCAATATCATTATTTTTATCGTTTATCAAGGCTTCTAATTTACTAATTAATTTCGTAATTGAAGTGCGTAATGTTGCACGCTTCTTTTTTAATTTTTCAATGTTTTCCATGTTCAAAAACTTATAGTAACAGCAAAAGGAATAATAAATTATTCATTACCTTGATTGCTGCGGCAGACGATTTTCTTTCTTTCTTTTTTTCACCAGTCCAGGTTGTGGAATAATGTTCTAATAAAATTCAATGACGAAAACAGTTCATTATTGTCGAATTTTTCTTTTCGAAGTGAAGAAAAAAAATACATACTCTCCGGTTCGACGGACCAGATGTATGATGCGGCGATGCGTATTAACGTAATTAATAAACTCACATGCTTTAGTAGACTGTATACATACTTTATTCTTTAAGACATGCGAAGTGTTGCTTACTCTTAGCAAATCAAAACAACAACTAACAAAAACACAGACGATTTGCGTTTCTATAGTTACATAGATAAGCGAACTAGTATGATGCCACATTTCAAAGATAAATTACAAATAACTCTAACATATGTATTCCAACATTTGAACGGAAGATTGTTTAAGGGTATAGGGGTCATGATCGGTGAAAATATACCAAAATTTCCCGGAAGTGATTTCCTCCGGACGGCTGCAGTAGGTAGCTTTTTACTTTTGTATTGAAAGCTACCTAAAAATCATTTTATGACTGATCATTTTCCAGCGGTCATTGGTCATTTTTAGGATTTTCTGTACATTTCCTCATTAATGATAGGAATGTAATTTCTATTTCAAAAAATCAAGTCATCCTTTTACTACTTCTGTTATTTTTTGCAAGTCAATTTTGATTAAATTAATTTTTTTATAATTTTTAAAATTTATTTTCTCAGTTGGAAGCATTGGCCTGTAATGTAGAGAGATGTTCATAAATAATTGTTTCAGAATATTACGAAAAATTTAAAACTTTAGTAACCTTAAAGATTTAGGTGCATTTTAAAATTTTGCGCTAAAACTTTCGGTCATTTGTAAACCAAAAGTTACATAATAAGCTTCAGATTACATGACACTGCACATGTGTGCATAAAGTCTAAAAAAATTGAATACATTTTTACAGGTAACATTCATTAATGCAAATAGTGTGATTTAAATAAATACAATTGCAATTTCTTTATCCTCATGATTCAAAGAGATTTGTTATCGAAAAATTTCAAAGTAAGACTTCATTCCTATAAATGATCTGTGTACATTTTACTAATAAAATCTAGAATTTTCATTTCACGAAATTAATAATTTTGAAGAAATTGACCAGAAAATAAATTTTGAGATTCAAATTGAAAGACGAGCACTTAGCTTAAATTTGAATTGTCGTTAAATCTGGTACAAAATTCGTGAAAGAAAAGATAAAAGTATTATTTAGAAGTATTCAACACACATATCGTATTTTCAACTGAAAATTAATTTAATGAAGTACGGTTTCCCTCTACAATGTTCTTTCTCATTTTCTTTCACAAATGTACCACTTTCCTTCAATAATGTTTTAATAATGAGCTCTAGAACAATTATTTTGAATGAAAATAGGCCCATCTCAAAACACATTAAAGTATAGTTAATATTTCAAGACCTATTCCATTCGAATGTTTTCTTTTGTATCCGGATATTAATTATCGAAGTGGCTTTTGTTTGTTCAGAAAGCACGCTCCACTAATCAAAGATTCGATAATTAACTTTACAGTACTATTTCTTTTTCAAGTACATCCTGTTAATTTACAATGGCATTTCTACAGCTTTTGAAGTTTGTGCACGAGCATATTTGACAGAATTTTAAAAATCTTTGTCAAAGAAAATAATAAGAATGAATTTGAAAGTCATTCTTTAATCTATTTTGAACATCTGTCATGTTCGCACAAGCTTTAAAGTATCGGCTATTGTGTAAAATTTACTTGAATTTCCTTTTAGAATAAAAAAAAAATGGAATTGATTCGAATTTACCTTTCAAATAGTTACTTATGTGGTTGATATACATATTTATTATATACTGTGATCACGTTATGTTGCTAAATTGATAGTTCTTTTTTCATTCAAAATATCTATTGCTACTTCAATATAACTTTTTTCGCTTTATTCAATGACAGATATTTGAGGATAAATAAAAAAAAAAATTGCTGTGTGAAAAATGTGGTGTATATTTTAAATAAAGATGCACTAATTTAAATAACGTGAATTTCTCTAATATTACAATTACAAAAATTTCCTTTGTTTTGAGAAAATCAAATACTCTGTTGTTTTTTAAATTTTTCTAGCATAGCTGAAAAGTACTTATGAATTTGGTTTGTCTCTGTCTTTCCACACTCTAACTTTCGTGTATGTACATGTATCATAATTCAAATTATATATCTTTATGATTTTTTTCATTACTAGCCGCCTTTGGCTACCAGTTTGGTTTCCCTTGAACGTATACTAAGTATTTTACCATATTGCTTTTATTCATAATTTATTTTAATTGCTGAATTTTTTGCCAATTAGAATATTCCGCTAGAGAAATAGACACAGATGTCATCTACGCACCACATTGGAGCTACTGCAACAAAAATGGCAATTATACATGCCTCACATTGTAACTCGGTTATTTTTATTTTTTTAGTAATAAACTGTTTCTTGGCTTTTATTTTCTTTTTTTAAATGATATAAATTGTTTTATTATATCAGTATTAACAAAACATTTTTTTAAATTATTATTTACTTTTTAAAATAAAAATATATTAAGTTACTACTGTAGTCTATTTTAAAAGAAACAGACAAAAATAAAAAAATGAAAAAAAAAATAAATAAAAATAAGAGTGAAATCAATCATTTCTAATTCTTACATTTATATTTATGTTATTATTCTTTTAAATATTTAATAAATATTTTTTAAATATTTTTCCCGCACTCAGTGCGTTCGAATCTATGAAAAATACACATTTCGGCAAAAATATGTAAACCAGTGTAATTGAAAACGTTAAGAAAAATTATAAAACTCATTAATAATAAAAAAAATATATATATAATAAATTATAATCATAAACTAGTCGTTGGGGGCCACCGTAATACTTACTCATCATATATATGCATAATATAATATATGAAAATAAAATATGTGAAAACTATTTATACAGTGCATTGTAATTTCAAAACAAAATTTAAACGTATATCTAAATATTGTTAATGTACATAGTAGTGCTGTATTAATGAATGGCTGATGAACCGATTTCGGCAAACTATATAAAATGCGAAACTACTCCAGTAGTACAGAACTGCGTAAAAGAAACATCCTTATAACAGCAAAAGTAATAATCATATTAACTAACAGATTACTAAGTCGGATTAATCGTCTCATTTCCAATTAAAATATGTCTGAATCGAAATTTTAATGAAATACAGGGTCATGAAAATCGAAGAATGTGAAAAACAGGATTACAAATATCTCGGCAACTAATAATCCGATCAATTTCGTTTTATATGCAAAATGTGTGTTATTTTATTGCCTTTTACGTCCATTCCTTAGAACAAAAAAATTCGAAAATTTTTATATACCTTTTATCAGAACGAATTTTTCGAGAGTCCGAAAAAAAATAGTTCCGTATAATTGAGGTTACTGATATTAAATAGGCTTTGTTCCATTTTTACATACTAAGTACATACAAAATTTCAAGTCTCTATCTCAATTTGTTCGTGAGATAGAGCATTTACAGACACACAGACAGACGGACGGCAATTTTTTTTTCTAAAAATATGTTTTTCGGAATCTCCAGTATCTGAAACGTGTAAATCCGTCAAAAATTTTTTTTGATTTTCAAAACGATTGCAAGACTTACCCTATACTACATATGATGGGTAAGTAAAAGTAAACTAAAAAATGAATAAACAAATCGTAAATAAAATTAAACACTGTCAAAAATTTTGTGAAAATATTCATATAATTATTTTTATTATTAATGTCATTAATGTAAAAAACTTTTTGATTGGAAGTATTTTTAGTTTAACAAAAACATTTATTTTTTTCGATTTTGCATGGATTATTTTAATTTATAATTAAAAAGGCTACTTTTCCAATAATACTGATAGAGAATGGTTGGATAAAAAATTTGAAATTAAAAAAATCAAATTCCTTTTTAAAAGTCAAATTAGCCCCCAGTGGGATTTACGCTCCATGCATATGCCACTGGTTTACCTTCTTTTTTTTACTTTTTATTAAATAAGTTACTTCTACATATTGTTTTTGAGTGCATTTGAGAAACCCGATTCTGTTCAAAAGATTACATGTTTCTTATTTTATATTTCAATTTGTATTTAGTTTTTTTAGGTACAATAATTTTGTCAGTTTTAGTAGAAAATAAAAAAGGTTTTTACCAAACTATAAAATTATTCTGCCCCCTTCCCCCCCAAAAAAAAGATTACGTTTATTTTGAGAGAAAAGAGATAATTTTGACTAATTCTACATCTTTGCTATTGAAAAAGTCACCTCAGAAAGTTCTTGTTTAGCAAATCTAATATTGATGATTACTTGTTATTTTCAGGTACCAAATTAATAACTTGCTCTGTTTAAATGTTTTAATGACAATAAAAATATTTTATTAAATACTTTTAATATCATTAGAATTTTTTTTTGTGAAACGTAGTTCTTCACAATATTTTGACAAAAAATAAATTATTTTATCTGTTTTGAACATTTAAAAAACTTGTGATACAGAATGGCATGCGGACAATCGTTGCAAGTTTGAAGTTCTGTATTTTGAAAACTATTTAACAAAAATGAAGTTTTTTAATAATATTGAAATCTCTGAAAATCAATCTTTATATTTATTGAATTAAAATAATCTGGTAATACCATGATTAATCTGGTTTATGTTACCTGTTATCGGTTATGTTAACCTGGATTATGTAAATTTGTTTACTGAAATAAACAAGTCTGAAATCTATTATTTTGCGTTGCTTCGTAAATGATTGTCATCTACTTATATTATAATTTTCAATAAAATCTGTGACATGTCAGCCACACCTGATTTGCTCATTTCGTGTGGAATGACCCATAAATAAATGAATAAAGCAATTTTTTTATTTAAGTTTTGAAGTCAATATAAGGCTGAAAAAACAAATGTTATATATTTTAAAAGAATATTTTATTTTATCAAAATTTAAAAACTGAACAGTATAAAAAAAAATCGATTATTTTTGTCCAAAATGACATCCTTAAAGTAGATAAAATTCTTCATATGAAAAAAAGTAAATAGTTTGACAGTCGACTAATGTTTCACTAAGGCAACATTTTAAATTCTAATGTCGTAAGCATTTCTTTTTGATAAATAATTTTTTATCAAATATTTTTTCTCCTCCTAAATCTTGTTTTTTTCTTCTTTTAGGTAGCTTTCATTACAAAAAGTAAAAAGCTACCTATTGCAGCCGTCCGGAGGAAAGCACTTCCGGAAAATTTTGGTATATTTTCACCGATGATGACCCCTTGACACCAAAACCACCCTCCGTTCAAATGTTGACATATATATATATATATATAACCATATATATATATATATATCTGATTTTTGTCATGCGATAACTAACGTATTTATGAACCGATTTGAATGAAACTTGGTATGTACATAGTACATACAAATGTCTCAACCGAGTTCGTTGGTCAGCATCATCTGCCATTTTGTTTCAAAATGGCGGCCATTTTAAATTTTTTTAAAAGTTTAAAATTTAAAATTAAATGCGAAAAAATTAAAAGTTGAAAAATATTTTTCTTTTACGTGTTAGAACTTAAAACAACGATTCCAGAACACTTTTTATTTTGTCTATATCTTAAAAAATGATTGAGTTATAGCACTTTGAATTTTTCTTATGGCTGACATTTTGAAACGATACAATTTTTGTCACGTGATAACACACGTAAATATGAACCGATTTCAATGAAACTTGGTATGTACATAGTACATACAAATGTCTCGACCGAGTTCGTTGGCCAGCATCATCCGCCATTTTGTTTCAAAATGGTGGCCATTTTAAATTTTTAAAAAAATTTAAAATTTAAAATTAAATGCAAAAAAATCAAAATTTGAAAAATATTTTTCTTTTACGTGCTAGAACTTAAAACAACGATTCCAGAACACTTTTTATTTTGTCTATATCTTACAAAATGATTGAGTTATAGTACTTTGAATTTTTCTTATGTCTGACATTTTGAAACGATCTGATTTTTGTCACGTGATAACACGCGTATTTATGAACCGATTTCAATGAAACTTGGTATGTACATAGTACATACAAATGTCTCGACCGAGTTCGTTGGCCAGCATCATCCACAATTTTGTTTCAAAATGGTAGCCATTTTAAATTTTTTAAAAAATTTAAAATTTAAAATTAAAAGCGAAAAAATTAAAAGTTGAAAAATATTTTTGTTTTACGTGTTAGAACTTAAAACAAAAATTCCAGAACACTTTTTATTTTGTCTATATCTTAAAAATGATTGAGTTATAGCACTTTGAATTTTGCTTATGGCTGACATTTTGAAACGGTCTGATCTGAACGATCCACAATGTTGCTTTAAAATGGCATACACTTTATGATATCGTGGAATTTGGTGACTCTCTAAATCGCTTAAAATAAAACCAGGTTGAATAAAAGATGACTAATTTCTAAAAATTCCTATTAATATTCAGTCTTGACAAAAACTAGAATTCAATCTTATAAAATCACTAATTTTATAAGATTATTTCTACTAATTTGAGCTTAGTATTTTTGAACAATGAAACTTATCTTAAAATAAATAAATAAATATGTAAGTATATGAAAGCTACCTCTTCCTCCCGGCATTGCCGGAAGGACTTTTTTTTTATGTATTTCCCGATAATGAATTAACGATGCAGTATAAACGATGAGCATGCAAAAAATAAACATCTTTAGGTTTTCTCCAGTAACTTTAGATTTAATGTTTTTCTTATCAGAAGCAATTTCATTGAAATAAATGTAACAGAATATTTTTTCATGTAAAAATAATTAAAAGATTTTCTTCCTTTTATTTAAAATAATTTAGATTTATTCGTTAATTTTTTACCACGTCCTATTCCGGATTATCTGAAACTCTAACGCACTAAGTTTATATCGCGTAATACGAGTTTTTATCGTCAAATAACCGGGAATTCATTTTATAAAAGCACAAATTTCAAAAAATAATATTGAAAATATTTCAAATAAATGTTCTGCACATATGCGACATTATTACTGTAGGGGGGGGGGGGTGTCTGTCAAATGATATCGTAATACATCTTTAAGGGAATGGAAAATATCGTTATTAGAGTAAAATTTTCTCTTTTCATTTTTAACTTATTCTTTACAGCAAAATATTCTGTTACCTTTTTTTAGTCAGTTTTCTATTTATATAAAAATATAAAGTTCTATTTAAAATTCATAAATGATTATAAAATGATATAATTCCAAAAGATGTAACACCCGCTACTTTTGGCATTCCTATTTTCCTGTCACTATGCATACGAGGACGTGACAGGACCGTAGCTAAAAGGGGTGCTATGGACGGTGAGCCCTCCCCCCCTCCCCCCCTAAAATATTTTGAGCCTTCCCTGGAAAAGATTCCAATGTCACTAAATAAATTCATGTTCCGAAAACCCAAAGAAAATTCTGTTAAAAAATCTAATTTAGTTTTGAGACCGTTTTACGATTTTGCAAAATTACTCAATTGTATCTAAAATAAATGTTTTAACATGCTCCTTTATTCCAACACTCGCTCCATTTATTTGATCCAATTATTCGTTCTTCCAACACTCGCTCCAGTTATTCGCACATATGAAGCTCACATGATGTTTAATTTTGAACTAGTTTTACACTCAAATTTTTCATCATCAGATGCTTTTCTTACATAAAATAAAGTTATTACAACAGTTTAATAATAAACATAGTACCTACAATGTCAATATGCATTAATTTATCTTTCTGCATCAAGCAAAGAAAGACCAAAAAAAAAAAAAAAAAAAAAGTATGATTCCCCATACATTCCCTTGAGAACCCTCCTCCCCCCTATTGTTCACTTCTAGCTACGGATGTGGGACGTGAGTTTCAATACTCGCCTCATACAAAAAAATAAAATTTTGTGGAATCGCGAAAAACCTCTGGCTGCGTCCGTTGATTTTTATTGACAACCAAGATTTTACATTGCCAGAATCACACGATAAAAATAGTTTTTTAATGCAGATTGTAATGTGTTTTCGATGTAGATTCACCAATAGAAAAGATTAATAGTGAAAAGTCTATTTTTTAATATTTGGATGAGACGAGTTTTGAAACTCATGTCCTTTATATACGTTGGTCATCAAAATAAAACGATAATGATAAAAAATATATTCACCAAGTTAATGTTGCACCAATGCCCAGTGCTGTAATTATTTATGTTAACCCTTTGAGGAGCAAGCAATAATGTCTATGCAATATTGAATTCTCACCGGTAAAATCGAAAAAAATTGTTTCAAGATAAGAAAAAAGCAATTTCTCAACATTTTGCCGTCAAACATAAGAATGTAAAATTTTGTTAAAAGTTTCTGGTGAGAATCTTGTTTAAATTAGGTGGAATAAAAATATCCCACCGCCCTTCAAGGGGTTAATTAAATACTATTGAACTCAAAATTGCATTTCGGCGAATATGTTAACGTCGGGAATATGCGAATTAGGATTGACAAAATGGTGCACAGTGGACTTATGCTGGAATTCCGGTTTAATGTTGTTTAAAGTGACTGGGGTATCTGAGTGTGATGAGTATTCATTAGTTATGGCTCTATGGCATCATTTAAGTTAAATTCAAATGTGGAAAATAATTGGTAGAATCGAGGAAGTTCAAACACAAATGGAGGTTGACCAAGATTTGAATTTCCCTCAAATTGTCATATCAAGAGCTTCGAGCAGCTTTTTACGCACTGGATCCGTTGATAGACACACTTTTCAAGGGAGACCAAGAACAACAACTACATTTTTAGAACATTTTCTGTCATTATGGCTCGAAAAACCCCCGCGAAATTTATACGAAACAATACGAATATAAATCTTAAAAAAATAAAAGATTTTTTTTTTTCTTAACGGTTCTTAAAATTATGCATCTGTTTGTAAACTAAAATATAAGCAAAGCTATCTAAACAAACCTACGTTCGTTTTTGTTTCCAACGAATCTGTTTCGAAAGATTTTTGTTAAAAATTTAAAAATCATTCAAACCCCATGGTGTACGCTGCCGAAGGTTGCAGCTGCGACTCACATTTTCTTAGATAGACTTTCATTTGAAGAAAATATATAATTACAAAATCGAAGATATACACTACTGAAAGCAGTATAGCTTCAGCATTACGATCGTTTCGAAAGATTTTCGTTTAAATGTATAAAATTATTCCACAATAATTTTAGGTGTCTTAAAGATTGTTATTAAGGACCCCAGAATTGCGGGTTGGGTCAGCTCGAATTAAATGACTTCCGTACTAAAATATATTTTGTAAGGTTGTCGGTTAACCGAGTGGGTCGAATAATGAAATATAGTATAATCATGAGCATACAGCTTAAATTCTTAAAATATATGTTTATACTTCTGTTATTTATTGTTTTATAAATAAAAATTTTGTAATGCTAAAATTAGAAAGATACGAAATGTTGAAATAATATAATTAATTCTATAAAAATTAATATTTTATAAAATTATTAATATAGGTATTTAAAATATATTCTTCTCTACGAAATTTACAATTAACTAATATCTCTCAGTGATCCCCATTTCGGTATTTGTTAATTTTCAACAGTTACTAGTGCTGATTACAATAATTTCAAATATATTTGATTAAAATATTTAGAATCAATCAGTATTTGTTTGACAGAACTTTAAGCAGCTATGTTGGTAAAATTTCTTCTTGTGAGATATTATTTAACATGAATAGAGACACAAGGCTCATAACATCTTGAGGGGAGATCGGTTATATTATATTCCCCTTATCCCAACTAATTTTAATCGTGATTTGTATCAGAAACATTTAATTAAGTTTTATTTTTATAGATTTTGTGGAATAAAGCCATAAAATTGTTTTCCTTATTTTGAAATAAATTTTTTCGAAAATTCTTATGCAAATTCACCATTACAGAAAAATGCCTCTGAAAAGGTTAATGAAAAAGCGAAAAAATGAGAAATATTTCAAAGTTGGAAACAACCAAAAAAGTTTGACCAAGTATTTTATTTTACAAAACAATTTTAAATTGATTATTACTTGATTATTTTCATTATAGCGTATTGAGTAATTCCATGTGAAATCAACCAATAAAAAAATATTTTTTTATGTTAATGTTTTAGATTGTTCTGGTTTTTTTACCAGTTTATTGTACTTACTTATGAGATTAAAATTGTGAAGTTAAATTTTTTTTTCGACAATTCGTTTTAAAGTTATAAATTTTTGAAATTTTGAAAATTTTACAAAATTTGTATAGTCTTGTAATCTTTAATCGGCTATAACTTCCAAACTATTTGATCTAGAGAATTAAAATTTGCATCATTTTTTTCAATTTTTTATGATGTTTCATAAGATATATAACATGACCAAATTACTTAATTTTTTAAATTTTTTTTGTAAAAAAATTATGTAAATTTTTTAAAAATTCAAAATCGGAATTTTTGATTTTTTTGAAAAAATTATATTATGTTTAATACCCTTTTAGCAACTTTTATGCCAAATTTTATGATGGAACTCCTATGGTGTCATACAGAAAAAAAATATTTTCTGTATCAATGTTCATGTAAATCTGTAATAAAAAATACTTTAAGGTATGCTGCACAGTTTAGCCCGAAGTGTTACTTACATGGAAGCAAATAGAAATTGGAAAACTTTAATAATAGTTTGTTTTATTAAAAGACAAATAATAAATTTTAGATATTTAATAAATAAATCTTTTTTCTTAACAAATTACGTACTCAGTTTGGCACAGTGGAGCTCAATTTCTTTGGGTACTGTGATGTTCTGCCTGTTGCAGGGATTGGATGTAGTTTGCATAAAATAAAGTATTTTGGTATTGTCAAAATGTCTGATTTTCTAGGATAAGTGAATGACAGAGATGGTACGCTTGGATGAAGGAAAGAAACTTTAACATTTTCTTCGACCTGATCTTTTGTGAGAACACATGCCACCCACCATTCATTCTCACAGGCACAAGCAACATACCCCACAATTTCTTCAAAGAAGTACCTTTTACTACTTTTACATTTACTTTTAATAATATGTGACTCTCCAGTAGATGTTAATGATGCATTCAAATTATCAAAACCAGATTCCACATCCATGAATTCAGGGTCATCCTTACTACAACCTGATTTTGGATTGTCATCATTTGGAATGTCTGAAAAATTAGTATCAATGTCATTTCCACAATTTGAGGGATACTTTTCCTTACTTAATTGTAAGCGGCAATGAGTGCAGATTTTCACGCCTTTTTCAATGCCATATTTTGATGTTGTCATCCACAATGTAACATTTCTTAAATTTTTACTGATCTAGTGTTCTTGCTCTTTGAATGGATGACAACAAAATTTATTTCATTTTTTATCCATTTTCAGTTTAAAGCCACTTCCCTTTTAATATTTTATAACACAAATCCGCATTCAAGTCAATGAAATAATAGTTTAAAAAAAAACTAAATTGTACAATACAAGTTATAAACAAACAGTAGTTCTCAAGTTATAAACAAACAGACTTGAGATAGTGTGCCACTACAGAAGATCTTAGAGAAAACTGGCGATTTCAAAAGCCTTGTAGGAAAGGCATGCAGGTTTCAGCAGAAAACAAATATGTTACTGTTTGAGTGTGACTCATTGTGATTGTTAAAGCATTCAACTTCAGGAGCATAATTTGTATTGTTGAATACTTCTTTGAGATTTTCTTTCGTTAACTCATTTATTACCAATTTATTCATTTTTTAAACAAAATTTAATTAAATATTAAATTAAGAATAATTAAAAAAACATTCTATTTAAATTCCAAGAAAATAAATTAAAAAGTATTTAGCTTGTCAATTACGCAAAATATTAATTATCTTGATTACTTTTAATTTTTACTGTTATGTGTTTAACAAAATAATAAAACCTAGCGAATTACATACTAAAATTTTATTTGATAATTGAACTTGACTTGCATGAATGAGAAATATGAACATTGGAAACAAAAATAGACTACCTTTTATAGTGAATTTGCTTTTTAACAAAATATGAGATTTTTTTACAGAAATTGGCCGATCATTGATATAGAAAATATTTTTTTTCTTTATGATACCATAAGAGTTCCATCATGAAATTTGGCACAAAAGTTGCTAAAATGGTGGTAAATATAATATATTTTTTAAAACAAAATCAAAAATTCCGATTTTGAATTTTTAAAAATTTTATATAAATTTTTTACATAAAAAATATTTTTTTTAAAAAAATTTGGTCATGTTATATATCCTATGAAACAGCATAAAAAACTGGAAACAATGACTTAAATTTCAACTCTTTAGGTCAAATAGTTCTCAAGTTACAGCAAATTAAAGAACACCAAAAAATACAAATTTCATTAAATTTTTAAAATTTCAAAAATTAATAACTCAAAAACAAATGGTTAAAAAAATCTGCAAATTTGCATTTTTTATCTACTATCTTTGTACAACATCTGAGCCAAAAATTAACAAAATCCAAAGACCTGAAATTTTGTCCATTGGTTGGTTTGATCTGGATTGACCCTATTTTGGATTTATGGGGAGAATTTTTTAAATATTGAATACAAGACTTTTATTTCACGTAATATTTTTTTAAATCTCATATTGATGTTTAGAGTGATGTTATATTTTTTTCTTTCCAAGAAGGTAAAAAAAAAAAAAAAAACCCGAATAGATAAAGGGTTAAAAATGAGTCTTATAACCCTTACCACCAAGTCTTATAACACCACCAAGAATATAAACATTAACTTTTCATTATGTGCAATAACTAATAGAAAGATTTCCAAAAACTCTTAATTAAGGAGTTTTGACAATCGGGTGAATACTCCTTACATTGATTGGATCAAGCCTCAAAGCATAGCCACTTTTTAAAGTATAGTACATGGTTATGAGTTATGTTTACCCAAATTTTCTGTACAATCATAATGCCTGGAATGAACGCTCAGTATTTCTACATTACTTAAAATCTAATTACATAAGTTTCTATGCTATGTTTTGTCTGAAAAATACACTTTTAAAGCTGAAATCACTTCACGAATGATTTTTCCACCTCAGTTTCAATTATCTTTATTCAACGAAAAATGTTGTTTGAGCATTTCACTAGCTTTGGTTGATATCTATTGGCAAAAATCTGATATTATTTTAATTAAGGCTGGTTCAAACCTCCTGTATGGTCAACCTTTCCTGTCTCTCCTATGTATAAAATATATTAAATATATATTACATATGTGTTATTAATATGTTTCTAAACATTATAAATGTCAAATTGTAATAAGAAATATATTATGTATAAAAACACGGGTTCCGAAACTCGCTTTATCTAAAATTAAAAAATATGTGACTTCTTTATTAGCAAAAAAACTAATTTTATACTGTTTTTCTCTGCCATTGTAAAATCTTGGTTTATACCAAAAACCAAAAGACGCAGTTAGAGATTTTTTGCGCTTTCCCAAAATAGGATTTTTCGGAAAAGGCAAGATTTGAAACTCACTTTCTCACGTAAATAATATACTGCACGAGTGAGTGTATATAACGTGTTTGAATTCGGGAATTTTTAATTATTATTCCATTTAGCCGTGTAAAATCAAACAGTAGAACTTGAGTAGTAGAGTTGACAGTAGAGTTGAGTAGGATTTTAATATTAACGATTGTGAATGGCCTAATTATTAACCCTAGATGTAAAAGCCAAAGGACTAATTCTCATTCAAAACGATTAAATGAATAACATAAATGTCTTACAATATATGCAAATCACGTTTAATACGCAATCCGCTTATTATGCGAATTTTACCCGCTCCCTTGAAATGCATCTTCCGTGCTCCACTGTACTATGTAGGGTGACCGAGCTAGTAGTTGATCAGATAAGGTCGGTCCTACAGCTTTTTCAATATGTTTCTTTTTTTGACATTTTAGAAGTAAACTAACATGATTGCTACAACCACTAATGAATGTGCTATCATAGGCAAAAATGAAATCTGCTGAAATTAAATAGCAACAAAATTATAAGGAAATAATTTATTTGTTTTCCATTTTCTCCGTAGTTGATCATTCAAAGTAATCAAATAAAATTCAAAAAATAATCTTTAAAATATCATGCTTAATACATAAACTGCCGGTCAAGCGCAAGCGCGTGAAATTCTCAATCATTTAACACAAAGGGTGGAGTTATTGGCAACGTGTTAAGGTGTGATTAACAATAAATCGTATAAAAATATTAGTTAAAATAAACAAAATGGAAGTGGATTATTTTAACTTACCGTAAATTTCTTTAACTAATAAAAAAAAAATATTTCCATTTTCTTATAAAAAAAATCATAAAATGGCTTCTCCAGCAGTTAGCTGAAAAAGAATGCGATAATAAGTGTTCGAACAATTAACTGAAGTTTTATACGAAGTATTCAAACAAATTGTAATTTCAAGTACAATCTAAAAATTTAGCAGTGGTTTTGTCTGTTCATTTTTTTAGGCGAGTTCATTGAATCTTTTGATTTTTCTGTAACAGTTTCTTCGAATTTCTATGATGGAAATTCGAATACAGATTGCAAATACACGTTCAGTTTACAGAGAGGTGGAGTAGAAATGGGGACCAAAAGTAGCATTAATAATAGTGGGATGTTCAGGATACAGAGAGTTTATCTTTTTTTAAATCTATGGAGTATCGCGGGACCGTCGGAATGTGTTCATAATACCAGGGCTTCACACTGGAGAGTATTCAAATAGAGAGAGTCCACTTTATTTTGTAAAATAAATGTAATCGCAAAGGTTCTAATTTAAACTTTTATTAATATTCCATCGTTAATATTTATGGTTTTTATTACATTTAAAAATACTGCAAAAGCTTAATTTTTTACTAAATATTTTCATGTGGAGTAATTAGGGATGAAATGTGCATTAAAAAGTTAGTAACTACCTTAGTATGTAAATTATCTTTCTACAGATTGATATATGCAATTGTAGTCCTGTAACAAATAAAAACTTTTTAAAATATTTTGACTCAAAAAAACAATTTTATCGTTGAAGTGGATAGTATATGAATTCCGAATAAAATTACATTACATTATTTTCCAATATATTTGACAGTTTTGCTATCTTTTCTTGAGTAAGGACAGTAGAAAAGTGAAATTGTTTATTTTTTATAGTACTATCTATTAAATACACGTAGATAATTTACTTCAATTTCATCGAAGTAATTATTTATCTATAACTTTATCTATCGTATGTAAATCATGTATTTTTGCTTTTGTGTCTGAAAAACAAATATATAACGAATCAACTTTTAACATAAGAAAAACTTACAAATATTTAAATTTCAAATCCACAAAAATTGGATTATATAATAAAAATTTTGTCCAAAAGCATCAAAAATTGAAAAAAAAAATTACAAGTACAATAACAAATAAATGAATCATATTTATACTTATATCGCATCTTAAATAGATAACAAATATTTTGTCAGAAACTTTCAGTCATTGAAATATGTATTTATGTTCCGAAGTAAGGACCCCATCTTTCATATGTCGAACACATCATCCACATATATTTTCAGAGCAATTTATTTCAAAAAATTGTCAGCATTTTGTTATCTGCAAATGTTTTTTGACTTATGTAGATCAATAATCTTCCGTTTTCTTCAATGAAAAGGCCTTATATATGTAGGAGCTTTTATTTGTGAAGAAGTTTCAGAATAAGTTATTGAATAATATTTTCTAGCTCCGTTAAATTTTTGTTGGTAAAATGAAATTAAATTACCAAATGTCCGAAAAGTCCTTGACACATTTTAAAATTCAATATAAAATCAAGAAAATATCGTACAAGAGTACGAGTTAGACTAAAATACTCCTCATGATGAAAAGTTTTCTTCAAGCGAGTGAAAAAACTAGTTCCAAACTTCGATCAAAGATGGCGCCACTTGTCCGCTTGTTTCGTTTCAAACGTATGTTTTTCTGATTTTAAGATAAATTTCAATTGGTTTCGAAACGCAAATCACATTTATACAATTATCTTTTTTCTCAAGAGTTATCATTTCTGTCTTACAGCATCAAAACTAATCTGAAAATCAGAAAAAACTCATGTCTGAAAACAAACACAATACCATAAATGTTTTGTAGTTTTTGTTTAATTAAATTATAAATTTCACAAGAGTATACCAAATAAAAGGAAAACGTTTAAAAATGTAAAAAAAAACTTTTGCTTTAGAATAACAGTAAACAAGAAAAATTATTTCAGAAATGGAAAAAAATTTACATTACTTCTACTCTAGATATATTTGTTTTTCTTGATTATAATCTGCTTAATTATTCTCCTATTTTTTCTTAAACCCGTGGATCTTTTTTCACCGATCAATATTGTTCTACATTATTTTAATTTCAAAGAGCTGTATGACTATTTTTAATTGAATATCACCCATCTAATCGCATCTTCATTTTATGTATCTTTGAAAAAAAAAAAAAAAAAAAAAAAAACATTACATTTACATAATTCAAACTTTCACAGTAACATTAGTTTTACTTTATTTCTCGAGAAATGTTAGACGAATATGCATTTCTGTTTGAAATCCACATAATGTACGCTACAATTACGAAATAGGATTATTTTCCAATTCTTCCATAATGCATTTCCTCAAATGTAATTATCGTTAAGTAAATCGACGGTTTTAGATTGTTATTTGTAATCTGTCGGAATTTAGCCATTTGCATTATTATCGGAGGTAACTCAAAAGTAATCACAGTGATTTTTCTGTTATTGTAAGATAAAATTAGAACAATGCTAGGTTGACTCCATAATGTATTTCGTAAGCTAATATCGATTTGATAATGGTAAAATGTAAGAGATATTTCTGCATTTTTGTGTGTAAAGTTTGAATAATGCAAAGAAAATATTTTAAAGAATCTAGATATCTTTTCACATTATATTAATGCCAAGATTTTCTTAGAGATTGAAAATTTATAATTGTTTTGAAGTTATTTGTAAGTGTATTGGTATATCACTTAGACACAGGGCCCGACTTAGAGAGTCGGGGACCCCGGGGTAAACATTATTTGGGGGAGACTGTTACCCTTTGAAATTTTTTGTGAATTATGATAAAGTTACCAAAATTAAACTTCACACCTATCTTATGTATACAGTGATTCCATATCTATACGTAGAATAGCATGAGAAAGGTAATTAAAAAAAAATATACTCTCTTAAAATGTCAGCCAAAAATAACTCAAGTTGAGCCGAAATTCGCTCATCTCACGTTTTGAAAGGCGTTTTAAACAATTTAAATCAAGATGAGTTATTTAAATTAGCAATCTAAATCAAAATGAGTAAAGCATTTAAAACACAACTCATTCACGATTCAATAAATTACAACTCTTTCCTGAGAAGCCAAATCCACTCTTTGGTTTTAAGAGAGTGGCATACAGTTTTTAATCAGTTATAGGAATATTAGGATAAATGTGTGCTGTTAAAAGGTACGTACGTTTTTTTTCAGGCATTATTGCTTATTTGTATTAATACTTTTATACTTAACTTATACTTTGTAATCAGTCAATATCCATTTTGATGATTCCATCATATGTAAAGGTAAGTGGAGGCATGTAAATAATAATAGCAACAAATTTCAATACTTGCTGTGTTGTTTTTGTATTTTTCTTGATGTACTAGAGTATTTTGGTATAAAATTTCATATTATGACTAATACTTTTTAACAGAAATCAAGAAATAACAGATGTTCCAGGTTACAGTAATATTTTAAATAAATTTATGTTAAAGAAATCTTTTTGATATTAGGGAAGAAGAAATTAAGCAGTACAAAATAAAAACCACTTTAAATTAGAATATGTGAAATTCCATTTTGTAAATAACAAAAAAAGCTTAAAGGCTTAATTAAGAGCCCACACTATTGATTGAAAAAGACCCGGATGATAATGTAAAATCTATGGAGGTGTTTTTTTCGAATTTCTCTCTCAAATTTTAATATTTTGACGTGATTTTTTTGCATAGGATAGCTGAGGATGATCCACAACCGGCCTAGTTTTCACTATTTTGATTTTGGTTATATTTTTCTTTATATTAGGATAGTTTCAGTCTCATAACCGGTTCAAATCGGTTCTGAATGTTTAAGTATTTTTTTTTTAATCTGACACCAAAGTCGAAAAAGTAAAAACTAGGCCGGCTGTGGATCGTCCTCAACTATCCTATGCAAAAAAAAAAAAAAAAAAAAAAAAAAAAAAAAAAAAAAAAAAAAATAAAATCACGTCAAAATATTAAAATTTGAGCGAGATATTTCAAAAGAACTCCCCCATAGACTTTACATTACCATCCGGGTCTTTCTCAGTCAGTTGTGTGGCGTCTTAACAACATAATTTTTTTTAACAATTAAAGGTAGAAGAAAATTTAAAATAGCATTTCAAATACATAAACAATATAAATGAACACTCTGATTCCTTTATTTTAAGTTATTTTTCTTATTTACGATAAAATTTGAATTTGAATATGAGGGGCAACATGCGCTCCGCAAATATGTACAATGATTTCCCCTAATGTTAGTTGCCATGTTTTCGAGAAAAATTTATGCTGAAAACAATGGTTTACTAAATTGTTACTATAAAAGTTAATATTAGCTTTTATATGATGTAACTTATGATGGATTTCAAGAAAGTTTGGGCATGGAAGCGGAGGGAAAAAGAGAACCCCCTTAAATCTTAAAAAGCAGAATTTTTGTCACTTTAGTTCATTTTTCCTTTGTCTTGTTTACAAGAAGAAAGTATTGGATTCATGAAAATTTTTGAATTCTGTTTTTTGACGGATTTACACATTTTAGAGGTCGAGAGCCCGAAAAACGTATTTTTCAAAATGTCTGTCTGCTGTATGTGACGTTAATTTTGTGGGCGGCCTATCTGCAGAACTAATGCACGGAATTTAAGAAAAAATTATATTAAGATATTTCCTGATATAAATTGATGCTGGTTAATTTTCGGTGTAAATTGCTCAATATGTGGCGCTTCTATGCTGCCTTTTTGACGATTTATGCAACAGCTGTATCTGAAGAACTAATGAAAAGATTTTGAGCAAACTTCAGATTCGGTTAGTCCTGAACATGAATGAATTCTGTTTGAATTTTGGTGTAAATCGTTCAACAGGTGGAGCTACTATGCTGCCTTCTTCACGATTTCTGCAATAATTATATCTCAATAATTAATGTACGTATTATTATAAAAATTCGGATTCAGTTAATTCTTGATGTGAATTGATTCTGTTTACGTATTGGTATTAATCGCCCAATAGGTAGCGTTGTTATGCTGAATTTTTCCCGATTTTCCCGTTAAAAGCAAGCTCTTAATTATTTTAAAATGATAACGCATTCACTGTTGTATATCTGTTACAATTTGTACAGTTACTCAACTTTTTTACTTTTTCCTGTCTTTACAAGAATAAAGTATCAGATTCGTGAAAATTTTCGAATTCCAGTTTTCGACGGATTTACACGTTTTAGGGGTCAGATAACCCCAAAAACTCGCTTTTAACAAAATGTCTGTCTGTTATTCAGTATAAATTTTTTTTTGTGGGCGCTCTTTCTGGAGAACTATTGCACGGAATTTCACAAAACTTTAGATTCAGCTATACCATGGTATAAACTGTAGTTGATTAGCTTTTGGGTACATAGCCCAACAGGTGACGCTGCCTTAATGCCTTTTTCATGATATCCACAATAGCTATATCTGAAGAAACAATGCACTGATTTTGATAAAACTTCGGATTTTGTTAGTCCTTGATATGATATGGAGCTATTTTTTGTGTAAATTGACCATCAAGTGGCGTTGCTATGTGGTATTATTCATGATTATCACACTAGCTCTATCTCAGGAAGTAATGCACGAATTTTTATCAAACTTCAGATTCATATAGTCTCTAATATAAATTAATGTTTATAAAAAATTGAAATAAATATTGAAGTAAAATAAAACAAGTGGGTAAGTTTGATCGTAGATTGCACTGAGGGTTTTGTTTAATATGCATTTAAGAACAGTTTATCCTTAAATTAAAAAATCAAAAATAGCTAATTTATAATTATTAAAATCTTACATAAATGACAGACAGCAACAGTATACTTGTATGCAACATCTATTCTCTATATAACGTTTCTATACGATACATGTTTTCATACGTTTCCTAATAGATGGCAGCACCAAAAATAAAGTCAAAAGTATTTTATTCTGAAATAATATCTCAATATACTCAAATTACATTTTAAATATTTTTTTGTTAATAAATAAAAATATTTGGAATTCCCCTTTCAATTACTAGAGCTGTTTGAGAAGCATGTTAAAATAATTATAAAAGGAAGTTATTTATTTTGATAAAATTAAAAATGTTCAGATAAAATTATTTAAATAAAATTCAAAATTTCTGATTTTTTGAAAATTTGAGGAGATATAAATAAAATTTTAAATTTCTAAAAACGAAAATGAAATGTTCAAACGAAATTTAAAATGTTGAATCATTAATAAATCACAATAGTTTTTAAAATAGAAAGAAAATTAAATATATATTATGCATGGCAGTGATAATAATAAAAAATAATATAAATCGTTGAATTGGCAAAAAATATATAGTTTAAAAAAATAAATAAATCCATCTTAATATCAAAACTAGAAATCCAATTTTCCATGTAATATGGAAAATTGAATGATGGCGTTTCGTAGAATATGCAATTTTAGAATATCATTTATTGGTTATGAAAATGACTCGAGTAGAGACGAAACGTTTAAACAGTCGAAATAAATCTATTTCTGAAGTTTTAATCATATATTTTTTAGAAGCTAAAATTAGTAATTAAATATATATGCAGATTTTTAAATAACATTATTTTTCGTTTACCCAATGCCCCAACTAAAAAAAAATATTGACCTATTTAAATAATTAACATTTGATCCTATAATTTTCAGGTGCGTTCGTAATTCTATAAATACATAGCAGCTATAGATGTCGTTTGGTCCGCCCGTCTTCCCGTCTTCCCGTCCGTCCGTATATAATAACGCAAAAACTACCCTTTCTACATGCAATTTCCAACACATTCAAAATAAAATAATAAAACATCATATTTTTTTAAAAAGGGAAAAGATGTCTAAATAAATAAATTAGAAAATGCATAACGCATTTGAAAACAAACCATATTATTGCAATTACAATTAATAGTCGTGAAACTATCCGAATTTTTCTTTCAGCACTGTATATGATGTGTAGGTTTGTATACTACGTGGCATGTTAGAAGTTGATTGAATTAAATGCATCAAATAGTTGAAAATTTCTATTCAGCAATTTTTTTATCAATCAGTGGAGATGGGCTTGCGTTATTTTGGGCAGCCCTGTATGCGTTGTATAGCACTTATGCAAACAAAATAACATGAAAAAATGTACTTAAATTTAAAAAATCATACTGCCGCTGAAAACCCACTTCCAGCAACTATTCTTCCCACGCAGTAATACAGCGGCAGCCAAATACTTTTGTGTATTCCTGAAAATGAATGACAAATTATATGCGCATTAGTCTACAATAAGCGTTTTATTGTACACCGTAGCGATATATATAAATTTCGGTATGTTTAAAATAGTGTAATTTTATTATAATACACTATAAACAATATTTTTCCATGGGCCGTAATGTATCGTAAGTCTTTTGAGTGTCACTGTAAATGAACAATAAATACTATACACTTTATATTCAATATCGAGTATACCACGGTAAATCCCATAACATATATCAAATTCATGACTAGCTGATTATGTTTAAGCGAGTTAAAGTATGGACAGACATACAAACTGAATTCATAAACTCTTTTCAAGTATTTTAAAAAGTGTTCTCAATTAATTTAGAAATAATACATTTGAAATTAATTTTAAACTATGATAAAAGTTAACAATTCTAGAACTGAATTGAAAAAATGAAATACAAATGATATTCAGAGATCCTCAAGAAATTCTATTTCTGAATCATTTTCTTTTCTAGACGGAATATTAAAGAAATAAATTGTGATTTCGAAATTAAACTGCATCTTTCTCACTGAGTACATTTTGATTAATCTTGACTCTTTTCAAAGAAGAAAAAATGAGAATAAAGTATTATACATGTACTACTACTTTATTGTCTCATTCTCTGAACTGTTTTAGAAAGAATTTTGAAAGACGAATATTAGGATAGAAGGAATACTCTTTAGTAACATCCTAATGTTTTATTTTCAAGTAAAATATTTTTTCGCTTTATGTAGAATGAGGATTTTGAAATGCTCTCATTATGACATAAGATACATTTCAGGAGAATACGAAACACTCTGCGTTTAATTTTGAGATGTTCTTTGACGAATGTCGATGAAATTGTCAAACGAAAAGAATGTGTATTATAAATTTAATTGCCATCAACGTCTGCATTTTTTTTCAAGAAACAGAGATATAAACATTCTGTTTTAAAAAATGAAGATGAACAGACGCTATAAAATATACATCCTAATCTAAATTTAACTGCTTGTCGAAATAAGTGGACTAAGAAATGTTGTTTGTGAAATACGTAAAACTAACTTACAAATAGCTGATATTCTGGGAAAATCGGTTATAAAGAAATGTAGAAAAAAGAATAGCTAAAAAAGATGTTGTTTCAATGATGCAAAGGTAAAACTATTTAGTAGAATTTGAGATTTTCTTTCATGAACGTTGATGAAATGGTGAAACAAAAAGAATGTGTATTATGAATGTAATTGTTATCAGCGTCTGCATTTTTTGCAACAAATAGAGATCTAAACATTTTGTTTCAGAACATGTAGATGAAAAGACGCTGTAAAATGTATATGCATTTCCAAATTTAATTGCTTGTGCGATACTAGTGAACTAGGAAATGTTTTTTAGGGGAAATATACAACTAACTTATAAATTAATAAAATGCTGAACAAATAAGAAACATAAAAACGAAGAAAAAAGGGATAGCGAAAAACTATGTAGTTTGAATAGCACAAGGCAACAAGGCTATTTATCAAAATTTGCCGTTGTCTGAAACTTACTGTTATCTTTTAAAATATCTCATTCATTTTTTTAAAGATTGATTGATACATAAAATTTCCTGGAATGAATTTTAGTAAAAGCGAGTTTATATATTTTCAATAATACAATATATAAACTCCAATAATATATAAACTCCAATATATAAACTCCAATATATAAACAATATATAAACTACATATATTTTCAATTCTTTTAATTTACTTCGATAAAATTTTCTTTTAAGGAAGAATGTTGGCCTAAAACCTTTAGAAAACCGCTTTTATATATTTTTGCCTAAAAATTTCTAATTTTTCTCCATTTCCAATGCCACCCGATTTTTGAAGCTGGTTTCCAAATGTATAGCCAATCTCTTAGTTAATCAAGAAAACAGCATTCAACTGTCACGAAAGCAGTGCATGCGGCCTTGGGAACCGACAAATTTCGCCACTCAAAGAGTAATGAATGGCAACCGGATTACAAAATATTGCCATGGTCTTGATAATCAGATAGAATTTCATAAACTAAGAAAATACGCCTACTTTTAGAGTTTTTTAAAATTCTTTCTAAAACAAAGCAGAAAACAAAAAAAATATGTTGTAGCACATAAAGCTGGGTCTGAATGTGAAGACGACGCGCTAGTAGCTTGTAGGCGGTAGATCCATTTGTCCATTAAAATGCATATCTCTCAAATTTTTATTTATTTTTATTATTTTTTATTTATTTTTTTATTTGCCCCACCAGTAGCCGAGAGGTTCTGCTCTCGAAGCTGGTAGACGGGAAATGATGGATTTAAGTCCAATAGCGCGCGTCCGTCTAATCGTTCGGAGTTTTCTGTGGTTTTCTTTGAACTTTTGATTTCCTTGCGTAAATACGGATTAGGTTCCTTTTGACCCTCACGGAGGGCACAACCCTCTTAGAGTCTATATCCTTCGTATTGATAATTGGCCGTCATAAACACAACCAACTAACCAATTTTATATTTAAGAATTGCCAATCCACTTCATTTTCGAATGGGTATACGAGATATGTTTTTGATTTTAATTGAGTGAAATTATAAGCGAAAGGGTCCTTTATTTTTATAAAATCTCTTTATAAATCACGTTCATTGTTTTTCCCCAGGAAGCGATACAAACAGATTTAGCCTGTTGGTAACGCATTACAAGGTAATACATCTTTCTTTGTAAAAAACACTGAATATTCAAGTTTTTTTCTCGAATGTTAAGTACTTCGTCTTGAGCTTTTTTTATAGCGATCATCTTTTTTCATGTGATCTATAACGCTTTCAAAAGAAATAGGGGACATACTGTTGTCACTGAGTTTTGCGATATGAAAATAGGTTAGAGCCCTGTTTTAATAATTTACAAATTTAAAATTATTCGAGCAGATTGACTTGCAATCACCTTGTACTTTTAGGGGAGTTTTGATTTTATACATTTTACCACTTTAACTCTGAGAAAGCGAATCCTTGCACTTGCGAAATGTACACTGTAAAAAATGTCAGATGTTTCTGAATATATAAAAATGTACTGTGATCAAAAACGAAAATATACAGTAACCTCTTCTAACTCACCTAAGGTTTCGAAAAACGTTCTTTTACCTGTAAAAATCCCCAAAAACTATTTATTTTAAAAATTTAAATAAAAATTTATAAAAATTACTTTTTATTAGCTGGCTGTCTTTTTCGGAAACGTTTCTAAATAGCTTTTACAGTACAGTAATCACTTTTCTCAAATCAAAATATCATTTTTTTGTATTCTATCAATTCTCAAGTTAAAATTTTCAGCTGCGTAACTGATTTTTTCATGCAATTGTAGCAAAACAATGTTAATTTTCATATTAATGTTAATACTGTTAAAATTGTATATTTGTCTATTAAACATGTTCTCTGAATATCAAAATATTTTCGTATGAATTGGTAGCATCCGAAAAAGTGATATTTTGATTTGAGAAAAGTGATTTTTGTACTGTAAAAGCTACTTAGAAACGTTTCCGAAAAGGACGGGCAGCTAATAAAAATTAATTTTTATAAATTTTTATTTAAATTTCTAAAATAAATAGTTTTTTGGGATTTTTAAAGATAAAGGAACGGTTTTCAAAACCTTAGAAGAAGAGGTTACTGTATATTTTAGTTTTTGATTACAGCACATTTTTACATATTCAGAAATATCTGACATTTTTTACAGTGTATGCGCATGTTTAGAAATTTTAATGATTGTGTGTTTTAAACGTTGTATTTTATTGATTTTATTTCCCACACAAGGTTTTTATCGATTATTCTCTCGATTATCATTCTCTTCGTATTATTGCTATAAAGTATGTTATTTATAACAGTATTATTTATAAAAAAATTTAATATGAAAACTATACATGTGCGCACATGCTTATAAATTTTACCTTATTTAGAACAAAAGGACATAAATCCAAATCACATTTTTAGCTTTTCTGTGGTTGGTTTAACCATGCATCTCTATTCCTATTAGGAATGTTTAAAAAAATTCTGAAAACATTTTTTTATCAAATGTAGCCAAATTTGGAGTTTTTTTTAAAATATATTTGGTACCAACTACGTGTTTTGGTATTCAAATCTTGAAAGTGGATTTTTCAGCCAAATGTCGCTAATGTTCTTCAAATATTGCTAATTTATTGATTTTTACAATCTTGTCAGCTTCGTGACCCATACCCGTATTATCCAAAATGACCCACTTATCAAATTCATTCAAACATTTCACTAAGCTCAACAGTTTTCTGGTAATCAAAAACAGTAAAATATTCGATTTAGTCAAAATCGTGTGAGTCGTTTTTTACACAAAATTATTTTGACCCGCAGTGAATCGCAAAATGACTCATTAATATAATTTTATAGAACATGGGACCAAGTCCAGGTGTCTTTTTAACATTTTCGAACAAAGTTGAAAAGTGTTTATGCATTCGGTTTGTCTGGCCGTCTGTCTGCTCTCTAACTCCCGTAAATATACTCGGATTGCTATGAAATTTTTACATGCTATTGAAGTTTACTATAGCACAAACCCGATTAAAAATGAAGTTTCTACCATGATCAGTTTATTTACAGGGATAGACAAACATTTTCCGATATCTTACGGCCTATGGAAAAAAATCTTTTCAAATGAATTTTAAAGGTGTTACACCCTGTTAAGCATATTCAAATTTACATGGATTCGCAAAGTGCACTAAAATATGCATTCTGTAAAGTATGCAGTAAAAATAATAGTTATTGTTCATTTACAGGACCACCCAAAAGAATTCCATTAGACAATAATAAAATGGGAATTGTTTGCGACATATTTTAATTATGTTAAACGATTTCAAGTATCATGAAATTGATATACGCCGCTGAGACTTAATATTTAACTCATAATATGAAGTGCATAGTATTTACAGGGACACACAAAATATTTAAAATCTTGTATTCTTATTCGAAGTACTGTATATAATCGATGATAGCTGATGGATGGTTAAAATACATTTTCAATAATGATAGGCACTTTTAAATTTCACTAAATACAAGCAAATTATATGGTGTGTATAAATATTATAGTTGATATACAGGGTTATACAAAAGAGCTTATAAAGGTTAATGAATATCAGGGTAGTTCACTTACAGGTCGTTTTTAAATAAGTAATGCATTTTTACGTTGAACTGCTTTCAGTTTACCAAGAAATGCTTGTAAAATATAGATAAAATGATATACAGGGTCAAGTACAGATTTAGCCACATGGTCACACATAAATGATAATATCTGGAAATGTGATTTAAGTAGTTTTAAGTGCGTTTTTGTCTGAACAAAATTTTAACAAAATACTGGCGTGTAATAAAGGTACTAGATAAATTACAGGGCTAAACAAAAGTATTCAAGTATTTTCCATCTATAATAATAAAGAACCGAAAGAGAAATTTCAACCAGTTGTGCTTTTTTTTTGCTAAACTAAAATTTCCTATTATATAGTATACATTTATATATCAACCAAGGGATCAAATACAGGGCTGTCCAAAAGTATTGGAATACGTATTTGGCTATAGACAGTAGCATCTTATTTCCCTAAAAATAACAAAGTTTTGTTAAAATTTTCAGGAAGTGTTGGAAAGTGTTTCATAATCTATGCTTAACGTATGATCTTTCTTATTTGTTAACGTTGAAAACAGTAAAATAGAAAATTCAGTTATAAGTCCTTAAAACCATATTCTACATAAAATTAGTTTGACTCATAATGTCCCAAGAATAACCCATTAATAAAAATTTCTCTAACATATGATCTATCGTTTTAAATCTGACGCAATTTTCATTAAAGTTTTATTTCACTTTTTAGTATTCACTTGAAAATTCTTTTGTTCTTAGAAAAGAAATATTACGCTGTCTTAGAAATCACAACGATAGATGAAAATATCATCTCAAAATATGAAATTAATGTCTCTCGCTTTATATTTTTAAATTTAAATTATTTGGCAGTATTCTTATTTGGACATTTTAAATGTGACTTAATTTCTTCCATTTACGAATTTTAACTCATTATAATGAATTTTTTATTAAAATAATTTTCTTTTAAAATTCACATGTAAATATAGTTTTTATGACGTAATTTTCAATACATCCCTGCTTTTAACACGTAATCATATACTAATTCTAATTTGAAAGTTTTTTTCTGTTCATAATAGCCATGCGTAAATACGCGTATAGTACGTTTACAGGGGAAGACAAAAGTATTCCGTTATATTATCGTATATGAACGAAAACCGCTTGCAGCGTCTTTTAATTGTTACAAACATAATGAAATTAGTATTAATTGTTAAGGTGCTCTTCTGTAGAATATGGGGTGAAAATATTTTATTTATTTATTTACAGCGTCACATAAAGTTATTCTTTTATCTACTGATCTTCGAAGAAAATCAATTCACATTTAGTTGCACTATTTCAAATATGGTAAATTTGATGTGCATTGCATTATCATTTATTTACAGTGACATACAAAAATTTTAGATGCAATGCCGTATCCGAAATATTATCTGTTAGAGAAGATTGCTGAAATGAGTTTTGAATTATGACACGCATTTTTAGTTTAACTAAATTTTTTCATGGTACTTGCTGTATAGAAATTTTATGGATCATATACATGGCAACACCGAAAAAGACTATAAGCAATACTGAGAATGAGTGTGAATTGTTAAAATGGGCATTTTAATTTTAAATATTAATGTTCAAGCTCAACTACATTGTTTGCTTTTATTATTTCAAGAGATGCTTGTAGAATATAAATAAAATCATATACATGGCAATGCCATTGGGGCAGGTACATTGAAGCCTATAAATGATATAAAGTATGATTTCCAAAGTTTAAGAGGGATTTTACCTGAATTAAATTTCCACTTAATATGTAATGGGTATAAAAAAGTTATCATCAATATACAGGGCTTTACAGAGTAATTCGAGTATGTTTCCATCTATCGATATAAATTATTGAATGTGAATGTTTAACTGTGTTATGAAAATTTTCTTAGTGTTTTAAACCTTTATACACTATGTTGAATATAGAAAAATCTGTAGATTACATACAGAGCTGCACAAAAGAACTTGTATACGTTTCTGGCTATGTGTGGTAATTTCAGAAATATAGTTTTAAAATGTGTTATGTGCTTACCAAAACGTTTTCTTAGGTATCTAATTTGTATAATTTGTATTCTTTGAAACATTAAAAGGCGGAAATTTGTTAAAGTATTTGGGAAGTGTTGGCAAAGTTTTTATAATCTATGCTTGGTCTACGCTTGATTTATCTTTCTTGATTTTCATTATATTAGATTTATGTAAGATTTCCTCATTCCACGAATAACCTTTCTTAATACATATACAATAAGTTAAAATTAATTTATTAAAAGTCAAAATTTAAAGTTCTCTACTTATGCGACATTTATATCAATATTCTTAGGTAGAAGTATGCATTTTAAAAAACTGCATTACTCATTCTTAGATTGTTTCAGATTATTTCATTTTCCTTCTTATAGATATTTCACCTAATTGTTTCAACAGTTATAAAAGAAGTGTCCTTAATCTTTCAGCCATGGTTTCCTATAAATTGGACATGTCTTCCTGAGTATTAATGACTCCTAACAGTTACTTTTGCTATTAGCTTTATACAGTAATGATAGGGCATATTCCAATAAAATACACATTCGTTATTATGCTTTATTAATCATACTGACCAGGGGTGTAGTCGTAAAAATAACAGAGGATATACGCTCTAAGCAGAGGGTATACGCTCAAGGCAGAGAGTATACCCTAGAGTGTATATAAAATAAGTTTTCTTGGGAAGTAGAGGATATACTGTGCTCCTTTAAAAAAAGAAGATATACAGCCTATACCCTCGTATACCCTCCACTACATCCCTAATACTGGCCGAACTTCATTGGTAATTATTAATTATAACTGGTAAATATGATCAATAACAGGGTTGGCAAAGTGGGCCCAGACCAGAAAAACCCACCCGGCTTTTTCTGGGCGGGTCCACCAACAAAAACCCACCTGGATTTTCGTTAAAAGTGGGTTTTTGCTAAAAATCATTTCTGAATCTGGAAATCCCCCAAATAGTATAATACAAATTTTCCTTTTAAGCCCAAAACCTAGGTTGTTTCTTTTAACAAATCACATTTAAAAAAAGGACAGGCATATTTGTGATAATCAGGTGATAGTTTATTTCTGAATATTTATTTTTTCAATTTATTTATTTATTTTACAAAAATATATTTCAAATAAGTTATGCAATGTAATACAAGATAATTATGATTGATCTTTTTTATAGTTTACCAATCAAAATCACATTCACTTTAATTTTTATGGTAATATTTCTAATTTTTTTACTAATTTTTCATACTGCTTGAAGTTTAGTCTGTTCTGTAATTCAGACTATATGAATCCAAATGTAGGAAAAATCTTCTTGATGGAAGCAGAGCTAGATAAAACAGATTGCAGACATTGGAAAAAACTACAAAAATCAGAATCTAACTTGTTTTTCTTTTTCTGTATTTTTCCTTTAAGAATTTTTCACCATTTCGAAGCTGAGAATTGTAACATAATACTTCCTGAGAAAAGTGATTTAGGAAAATAGTCTATGTCTTTAATTTTAAATGCCAATATCACAGGTAACCACTCTGAATAATACTGCATTATCCATTCATTAGTTTCTTCCTCTTTTGTTAAATTAAGCCTTTCCCATCCAAACTTTGCATCCATTATATTAAGAAAAAAAATGCCCGGTCCTATGATCTGTTTGTAGGAATTCAGCATAATTCCCTTGTGTTATTCAATTTCTTCTGATTCCATCAAATTTCTCCAAATCTTAGCAGAACATGACAGTGTGGTTGAATCTTTTTGCAGCTTATCAGAGCAGAGAATCAAGAGCAGGGAATTAAATTGTTAGCCACTTTTTTTAATTCAAACACCCCTTCCTTCAAATACCACTATTTTTTATTTTTGTAAAAATCTTAAATTCTTGCTTGATCTGTTTCAAACTTTAAAATAGCTTAGCTTATAACATACGATAAAAATTTATAAAAAAGAATGTTTTGTCAAATATTGCTATTTTCTATAATGATTTCTGAAAAAATCTTAATTTCTTGCCTTAAAATGCCTTTCCCTCGACTTATCTGTCTACAGATAGGTGTTTAACAGGTTTTTTTTTGTTCAGATATACTTTTGCTAAGAATATAGCGCACTACCTGGTAGTGTGTGCCCAGTATGCCTGCTTACAGTGCTGTATGCAGCTGGAACCTAGTCTGATATATGTTCGGCACAACATTTGCATATCAATTACAGATTTATTTAAAAGGAAGGATCCTTCTGTGCATGCACAGCATCCTCTACATCGTGTTGTAGGCAGCGGAGATACGGTTTGACATGTGCGTCTAAATTAGAGATTTGTTTAAAAGGAAGGACCCAGTAGTGCATACTTTCGACCAGTTATGCAGTGGCATAGGCAGCGAGGATCCTGTTAGAAGTTTGGTCGCGATTTTGGCTTAGAATTTGGTTCGAAGTTTGGTTTCGAGATTTATGTATAAAAGGACCAGTCCCACTAGCAGGCAAAGCCAGCTAGTTTAATTATCATAGTTATTAATTATTATAGCAATTTTAATTAATATAGTTACTACAAAAATAAAATTAATTATTCATTGTGATTACTAAAATACATTTAAAAGTGATAAGAACTCACTTTTAATCACTTAAAATAGTATTCAGTTAGTTATAATAGTACTATTATTATTAGTATTAATAATAATCAATAATAGTATTAATAATAATTAACACGAAGTATTAATAGTATGAAAATTATTTTATATCACTTAATAAACTTATTCTGATGTTAGTTTTAAGTTTTCTATTGATATTAGTATTAATACTAATATCAGAATAAAATAAATTTATTAACTGATATTATAAATAATATTAATTACTAATAAATAGATCACATGTAATTAAAAAACGCAACTTAATAAGCATATTTTTAAATGAGTACACACACATATTATTGAATATACAAAATATACACAAGAATAACTAAAACCCACAAAAACTCAGAAAAGCCCACAAATACCCAGAAAAACCCGGGTTTTTGCCAACCCTGCAATATACAATATTTATAATATTTACCAAAAACATGGTAAATATTAATAATAACTGGCTGTTATTAATAACTGAATTTATCAAATTAACAATAACGTATACATGCATTAAAAAACCCTCCACGAAAATATAAATTACTATATGTTAAAAGACTGCACATTATCGGTTCTTAAATATTATGTATATTGCCTCCCTTTTTCTGTTATTGAATACCCATACCATCGGTTTTTTTTTCGTGTAATATTTTCTTTTGAAAAGCAAATAGTTAATGCACTGAAAAAATGTTACTTTTTAATGGTTGGTTATTTTAATGATGGAAAATTTCTTCGAAATATACTTACATTGGTTTTTTTATGCGAAAGATTTTGATATTTTAATCCATTTTCCCTTCGCAAGGAATTAATTTTGGATCTCTTTTCTCTAAAGATCTTTCTAAGCTTTTATTTAAAAAAAAAGATACTTTTAGTATGCCTTTTTTAACCCTATCTTATTATTCTATATCTACTTCCGTTTTAAAAAAATCCGTACAAACTTTTCTTATAAATGGTTGCAAGACAAAACGATTGAAAGGTATTCCTTTCTGGTTTATGATGGTGTTTCTCTTTTATATTTACGTTTACGAACTATTGATAACTTGATTAATAGTTCAAATGGTTTATTTCCGAGGATTACAAAAAATGTTTAGATTTTGTATGAGAAAAAAAGCCTTTTTTTAAAAGTTAAACATAAAATAGTGAAGAATTTAAAAAAGAAGGTAATGTTATGATCACAATAAACATTTGTAAGATAAATGAACCTATAATGATCCACCAATTTAAAAACATGCCCAATATACATTTCTGAAAAATGACTGAAAAAAATTTGATTGACTAACATTTTTAAATGTTAACTTTCCATAAGCTACTTGGAATATTGCACACCTGCACTTTCAGGATAATTCCTCATCTATTTTTCTAGATATTTAACGACATTTCTAAAATCTTAAGGGACCAGTCACTTTTGGCCATATAGTGTACACAAGGTTTGTATGCTTCAGGGAATTTTTCAGGCGTAATATCAGTATTTTTAATAGAAAAATAAATCGAGGTTACACGTGCGGTATTTTGCCTTTTTTAATCAGGCATTTTGTATATGTTACAAGCCAAACCCGATTTTAGGCCAAACTAGATTGGCCTAGCCCAAACTAGCTTACCATAACACCCATCGGATAAACTAGTTTTTCCTAGGCCAAATCCGTCTATCCGGTTGGCCTAGTTTAGTTTGGCCTAGTTATAGTTTAGCCTAACTGTTATAGGATAAACTTGTTTAGCCTGCTGTTTATTGGTCTGAACTAGTTTATCCTAGGCCAATTCAATTTGGCGTGATTTTGTTAAATTAAATGAATGCCTCAGCACCAACATTCTAGTTTGTCCTAGGCTGACCTAGTTTTTCCTAGGACAATGTAACTTTATGTGTTTTTAGCTCATAGGCGTCAAAGCCTGAGAAATAATGAGCTCGCAGGTTCTGTATGTATGTATGTACGCATGTATGTTACGTACGTATGTACGTGCTTATGTACGTAACGCGATAACTCGTGATAGAAAAATCCGATTTGCTTAAAATTTTGGATGTAGGTTCATTCTTATAAGGTACTTTTTTTTATTAGTTTTGGGAATTCATTGGATAAGAATAAAGGAGGACGAACGGGAGGCTAATCCCCCATCGTTAATTTAGAGAAATGATTTTTTCATGTAGAATTATCAGTTTTCATTTAAAATTTTAGATAATAGGATCATTCTGACATTGTAATACACTGTAAATTTATCCAATAAATATGTATGCAGTATTTTTTTCTCAATGTCTCCGAAAAATTCAGGTTTTACTTCACATACAATTAAGATTCCTTTAAAAAAATACTGCATACATATTTATTGGATAAATTTACGATGCGTTCGCAGAATGGAAAATACACAATGTATTAATGATTATTTAGATTTTTTGACCTTTCAATATTCAAATAGGGATTCATTAAATAATCAATCTAGTTTAGAACAAAAGAAAAAAAAGAGAGTCATAAACACCATAACTTTTGAATATTTTCCGTAAAATGTAGATTTGTGAATATATTTCTCTGTCATTCCTTAAGGCTTTCCTCAAATCCAAAAGAGCTACATCCTAGCACATTTATGAACTAATTCCTTTCCGGAAATGCATAAGGTTAGCAGGCTTTCTCACTGAGAAAATATGTAATCGGATGGCGTTAACGATTTTTACATAAAAGCGATGTATCCTTGAGAAATTACTATTAAAGCTACGTTTTGAATCGAATTTCCGGTTACGACTTCACGGAAAAGAAAAACTTGACACCGTGACAAGAATAGCTAATATGTCGACAGATAATTAATTTCTCAAAAATAGAAAACGCTTTTCGATTCCAAATTATGTTCAGCTTCTATCTGGCTCGAATATGCAATAATAATAATAATAATAATAATAATAATAATAATAATAAATGGAAGTCTGATCCCAATTGGCACGAATCTGCAGAAAAAAAAAATTTGCAATCATCATGTCCAAAGCATCATGTCTCTATGGTGGACTTGTTAAATTTCTGTATTGATGTTATAAGTAATGACTCTTGACACACATTTATACTTATTCTAGTGAAAGATATGTTTTTTACCGGCCAAATCTGATTTCGAGCCAAATTAGATTAGCCTAGGCCAAACTATTTTAAGCTAACGTCGATTGGATAAACTAGTTTTTCCTACTCCAAACTTGTTTATCTAAATGCCCATAGGATAAACTAGTTTTTCCTAGGTAAGAGAGTAAATCCTTCATTTTTCCCACTTAACCATTAAACCCCAAAACTATTCAGGAAATCGCCTTATCAGAAAGAACCTATATCCAAAATTTGAAGCAAATCCGTAAATTCTGTGTCAAAAACCATTTATCTAAATTATGGGGGGTTTGCCTAAATTGCCCTTTCTTTTATAACTTAGACAATAAACATCCACAACTAACCACGTAGGTGCCTTATCAGAATGATCCTATATCTAAAATTTTAAATGAAATTTGATAATTCTGCATGAAAAATTCATTTCTCTAAATTAACGGTGGGGGATTAGTCTCCCGTTCGCCCCCCTTTATTCTTATCAAATGAATTCCCAAAACTAATCAGAAAAGTATCTTATCAGAATGAACCTGCATCCAAAATTTGAAGCAAATTTGATTTCTATCACGCGTTATCGTGTTACGTACATACGCACGTACAAACACACGTACATACGCACGTACATACGTACATATATGCGTACATACATGCGTACATATATACATACAGAACCTGCGAGCCCATTATTTCACAGGCTTTAACGCCTGTGAGCTCAAAACACGTAAAATTACATTGGCCTTGGATAAACTAGAATGTTGGCGCTGAGGCGGTCATTGAATTTAATAAAATCACGCCAAATTGAATCGGCCTAGGATAAACTAGTTCGGACCAATAAACAGCGGGCTATACTAGTTTATCCTATAAGAGTTAGGCCAAACAAGTTTGGTCTAGGAAAAACTAGTTTGTCCTATCGGCCTTAGGATAGACTAGTTTGTCCTAGGAAAAACTAGTTTATCCGATGGGCGTTAGGATAGACCGGTTTGGTCTAGGAAAAACTTGTTTATCCGATGGGCGTTAGGATAGACCGGTTTGGCCTAGAAAAAACTAGTTTATCCGATGGATGTTAGGATAAACTAGTTTCGCCTAGGCCAGTCTAGTTTGGCCTATAACATATACACTGGTACTGAAGAATTTTCTGGTCGGAAAGTTCCAGGAGTTGTACGAACGCTGTATATATTCAGTATGATAGTAAAATACTTAAGACATCACACCACAGACTGAAAAAGACCCGGATGATAATGTAAAGTCTATGGGGGCGTTCTTTTCAAATATCTCGCTCAAATTTTAATATTTTTTTACGTGCTTTTCTTTGCACAGGATAGCTGAGAACGATCCACAACCGGCCTAGTTTTTACTTTTTTGATTTTGGTGATTAAAAAAATTGTGATTATGGTGAAATGGTGATTTTGGTGATTAAACTGGTCAGATTAAAAAAAAAAAAATACTTTAACTTTCAGAATCGGTTTGAACCGGTTATGAAACTGAAACTATCCTAATATAAAAAGAATATAACCGAAATCAAAAAGTAAAAACTAGGCCGGTTGTGGATCGCCCTCAGCTATCCTATGCAAAAAAAGTACTTCAAAATATTAAAATTTGAGCGAAATATTTGAAAAGAATGCCCCCATAGACTTTACATTATCATTCGGGTCTTTTCAATCAGTAGTGTGGGCTCTTAAAGAAGAGTAACGGAAGTTGTATAGAGAATATTTGAAAATATTCTACAAAATATGTAGACTGTAGTCTGAAAAAGTTACTGTTTCATCCCTTTTATTATTGGTTATCGACATTTCGTATGTGGAGTATTTTTAAAATGGCTTCTTTCAGCTTTATTTATTTTTTTAAAGCCAATGCCAAATGTGAATTAAAATCCATTTTAATGGCAATTTTCTTTACGGAACGAATATTTCTTAAAAAATCGATATTATGCAGATGTTGGTCTTTATTTTCATTATTTTTTTTGTCATTCCTAGGGCACTACTTTATCTTTTTTATGTATAAAGCTTAAAGACTTTTTTCCCTTAAAATTGAACTAATTTGAATGAATATTTCGGAGTTTGATTTCTCTCTTTTATTTAAATAAACTCAAGTAAAAATAATCTAATCCATTAAAAACTTTTAGAAGAAATCTTTTTTTCAATGTATCTAGGTACGTCATATTTATGTTTTTACTTTTTCTGTCGCGGCAACTTGATTAACAATTCAAAAGGCTTATTTCAAATTCCTATACAACATGTTCAGTTTTAAATAACTAATAAAAAATAAATACACATGAAATTAAATGAAGTGAAAAATAGTGTATAAAAAACTTATCCGAACCGAATCTGAAAATTTGCTTGCTATTTTAACTAAATTTAAAAACTAGATAAAAATATCGAATTCTAAGACTACTTATAATGCTTTTTTTTATAATTGTAAAGTTCTAGGCAGTGGTGCATGTGATGTGGTTAAAATGGAAGAAGTGTAAACCAGGAAATAAACTTTAATTTTATTTTTTTTTATGAATTAAAAAATAGAAAATTACAAAAAAGGTTATGGGGTAGAATTGCTATTTTTAATTGCAGAAAACTGTCAACATTTTAATTAAAAATAAAAGTATTTTGTTACTGTTACACAGAGATTTTTGTTTTCATAGTAAGCACGAGTTTTATTAACAGATTTTAGTCAAAAGCTTTTTTAACACTTTCCGACGTATTTAAACTAGTCGTTGGGGGCCACCGTAATACTTACCCATCATGAATATGTATATGAAAATAAAACATGTGAAACTATTTATACAATGCATTGCAATTCATAAACAAAATTCAAATATTGTTAATATGCATAGTAATGCTATATTAAAGAACTGCTGATGTACCAATTTCGACAAATTACATAAAACGCCAAACTACTCAAGTAGTACCGAACTGCGTAAAAGAAACATCCTTATAACTCCAAAAATAATAATTCTATTAACAAACAATTAACTGCGTCGGATTAAGCGTCTCATTTCCAATTAAAATATACTTCTGAATTGAAATTTGAATGAAATACAGGGTCATGAAAAATCGAAGAATGTGGAAAACACGATTACAAATATCTCGGCAACTAATAATCCGATCGACTTTGTTCTATATGCAAAATGTGTGTTATTTTATTGCCTTTTACGTCAATTCCTTATAACAAAAAAATTCGAAAATTTTTATATACCTTTCATCAGAACGAATTTTTCGAGAGTCCGAAAAAATAGTTCCGGATAATCGAGGTTGCTGATATTAAATAGGCTTCGTCCCATTCTTACATACTAACTACATACAAAATTTCAAGTCTCTATCTCAATTTGTTCGGGAGATAGAGCGTTTACAGACAGACAGACAGACAGACAGACAGACAGACAGACAGACAGACGGACGGACGGCAAAATTTTTTTTCTAAAAATATGTTTTTCGGAATCTCCACTATCTAAAACGTGTAAATCCGTCAAAAATTTTTTTTCGATTTTCAAAACGATTGCAAGACTTACCCTATACTACGTATGATGGGTAAGTAAAAGTATTCGTGAATGCCATTTGTTGGTCTATCTGTCTAACAAGTTTAAATTTACTCGGATTGTCATGCAATCGATATATGCTTTTGAGGTTTACTATGATATGTTCGGTATTGAAAATGAAGTGTGTAGAATTTATATTTATATTTTATGTATAGGGACGCTCAAAACAATCCCAATCCCAATTATTTTAGCGTATCTGAAAGTTAACTTAATCGTAATAGATGTACTACTTTTTTCAAATCGCAGAAACACATGAAATAAGGTCTTCGAATATCTTAAGTACTTGGTATATGACCTCTCAAAGCATGGTCGAACTCATTTGTGTTCAGATGCAGGAAAGTGGTATAAGTCATGCATTTTTGAAGTTTCATAACTTGGTCAAATTTAGCATTATATGATCAGAGCTTTTTTTTTTTTGTTTTTCTTGTCAATGTAATAGGAAAATTTTACTAAATATAATTTATAGGACAAGAGGACCGTATTGAAATTTCAATTTCTTATTTTCTAAAGAAATGATTTTATTAACGCATATCACTTTTCAAATATTTCTTTACCTCATTAAAAAAATTTTTGTATCAGGGACTCTTTGTCTATGACTAACAGTTTACTAATTAGCCATTGAACACCACTGAAGTTGAACACCCAGTATATAAATTTCTAATATAATCAGTGATGTAGTCGTAAAATAAATAGAAGGTATACGCTCTTAACAGACGGTATACGCTCAAGACAGAGGGTATACTCTAGATTGTATATACTGTATATTTTTTGAGAAACAGAGGATATGTGGTGTTCCTTAAAATAATCCAGAAGGTATATGGCATATACTCCCGTATACCCTCCAAACAATCCTGATATAACGATTTTATGAATCATGCAGTTTTATCTACCTTACATATATCGTACACTACAAACGTGCTCGTTCATATTTCAGTTATGAAGTTTCCGCTACCGATTTTTTTTAACGTAATATGCATTTTTATTTTTAAAATCTCAGCTGCAAGTAAGAAATAATGTATTTTCAAACATAATTTCCTTGAGTACTGAATAGCAGATTACTGATTTATTGTAAGGTTAAAGTTTATTTGAAGCTTTTTTTTTCAATTCATCTCCATCGTATCCAGGTTTCACTGAGGAAGAATAATAAGGTCTTAAAATAATATAAGTTTATATTATTATATATAAGTAATTATTATATATAAGTAAATAATATAAACTTTAGGATTTATCCGTAGTTAATTTTCAATTGCAAAATTTGCACATCACCAATAAATAAATGAATAGTAAAATATAAAATAAAAAAAAATAACATATATAATAGAATAATTTAATTTTTTTACTTTGCCGCTTAAAAAAAAAAAAAAAAAAGTATTTTTGTAGAGTATTTTTGTATTCGGTAAGTTTATATTTATGTATTGACAGAACACAATGACACTCAGAGTATACATAGCAATTTATAATCTAAATAAATTATAGAGATAATAGATATTCATATCTGATGCCATTCTAGATCCAAAATTAAATTTATTCTTAACAGCGCATATATTTAACTGTATTATCACGAAATTATTTTTTATTTAGAAAAATGACTAGAGATGAATAAGATGCACGAAAGACAAACACTATTTCACATGGTTGTAATAATTTTTTTTTCATGACTAATGAATCTCATTAAACATGTAAACAGGATGATTTAATAAGGAAAGAACAAAAACTAGTCGTTGGGGGTGCCACCGTAATACTTACCCATCACGGATAAAATATGAAAATAAAACGTGTGCAAACTACTTATAGAATGCATCGCAATTCAAAAACAAAGTTTAAACTTATATTTAAATAGTTTTAATATACATAGCAATGCTCTATTTATGAATTTCTGATGAGCCAATTTTGACAAATTATAAAACGCCAAAATACTCAAGTAGTACCGGATTGCTTAAAAGAAATATCCTTATAACCCCAAAAATAATAATTATATTAACTAACAATTTACTGCGTCAGATTAAGCGTCTCATTTCTAATTAAAATATATCTTTCAATTGAAATTTGAATGAAATACAGGGCCATGAAAAATCGAAGAATGTGGAAAATAGAATGACACATATCTCAACAACTAATAATCCGATTGACTTTGTTTTTTATGGAAAATTTATGTTATTTTCTTGCCTTTTGTATTCACTCCTTAAAATAAAAAGCTTTTGAAATTTTTATGTACCTTTTCATCAGAACGAATTTTTCGAGAGTCCGAAAAAAATAGTTCCAGATAATCAAGGTTACTGATATTAAATAGGCTTTGTCCCATTTTTACATACTAAGTTCGTACAAAATTTCAAGTCTCTATCTTAATTTGTTCGGGTGATAGAGCGTTTACAGACAGACAGACAGACGGACAGACCGACACACAGACGGATGGACAGCAAATTTTTTTTCTAAAAATATGTTTTTCGGAATATCTAGTGTCTGAAATGTGTAAATCCGTCATTTTTTTTTCGATTTTCAAAACGATTGCATGATTTACCCTATACTACGTATGATGGGTAAGTAAAAATGTTTAAGAACTGCTTATAGAATTCTACAAAGTTTACAGAATTAACAAAAGTTTATTTTTAATTTTACAAAAGCAGAGCTTCTTCAATTTAAAAAAAAAATGTCACATTTAAAAAATGAAACAAAAAATATAATTATAAATTATTTTATTTAGCTGAAATTTTAGTGCAATAAAAGATAAATCAAAAATCCATTTTTTTAAATTTTAGTTAAGCATGTTAAACTTTTTTTTTCATTGTAAAACGTGGTAAAAAATGAAATAAAAGAGATCAAGAAACGTTCATGCAGTTTTTTGGAAATATGGACTGCAGTCGCCCTGATACCTTTAGATCCATACCACTAATAGAAAAATAGTTTGCAATTAACAGAAAGGCTTAGAGTCTTAAAGGCAACATGCTATTGTAGTCGAAGAAACTATTGAAGAAAAATTTTGATGTTGATACAGAGCGTCTTTCCTTTGCATTCTGACATTATTATGCTGTATTTGAGGCACTGACAATTAATTTCCTCATTGGATTCTGAACTTTAAGCTCGAGATAATAACCAGCTGTAGATGTACATTCGCTTTATTCTTATAAACAGCAAAACCATAAAATAGCTTTCAAAATGTTTTGGGAAATTGCACCGGACAAATCAAATTCTGCGACGGGAACTATGAATTATTTTGTGTATCGAGTTTGAAGTATACGAAATTAACAAATAAATCTGAAAATACAGATCTCTCTTCATAGTCTATAACGGTGAAGGTATACTATGTGCCACAAAATGTACATGAAAAGAAAAAAATAGTACTGGTAGTTTTTAAGAGAACAATAGCAGCAAAAAATGCAGCAGTTGTAAGAATTTTAAAAAAGAGATTTCATCGACACTTATGTTTTTTAAAAGATGTAATGTTTAGAAAATTACATTGAATCAAAATACCTAAAGGTGCGATTTTCAAGTATTATAAATTTCCTTATATATCTTGATTCGTTTTCTTTTGTTTAATGTTCCAAATTAGGGTGTACTTTTTGCTGTACCCTGTATTTGTAAGATTCTTCAGATAAGTACAATTCATTCAAGGTTCTTACTAATTCAAACATAACTTATTTGATAAAGATGATTATTCTGGTCTAATTAATTGCAATGAAGTTAAATATTCTGATTTTTTTAAAGGCTTGAATAAGCTCTATATACTCTAAATAATATATTCTCTGAACGTTAATTTTTATCTTTATCAACCATTTTCTACTAATTTAAAAGTTTAATGATGCGCGAAAAAAACTTGTTTTAAGATTTATCTCAGTGCAAAACAGTTTCGAAAATAAAAATTATCTTTATTTTACAGATTTTTTTAAAAGTTCAGTTCCTTAATTCCCTTTTGTGATGATTAAAATTTAAATAATTGCTTTTCTTATTTTACCTAAATGAAGTAGAAAAAAATAACAGAAGGAAGAAAACAATTTTTTACTTCTCTTAAATACGTTTTAATTCAAATAAGTATGTTTTGTTTGAATTAGCATAGAAAAATACAGAGCATCAGAAAAGAAAAATATCATTTAAGAAATAAAAGAAAAAAAATGGAAAAAAAATGTATCTGCATAAATTGATTTGTTTATCCAAAAAATAATAATTTTATATTTAATTTTCTTAACAAAAAATTTTGTTTTCTTGTAAAAAAAATTTAGTTTTTGGAATTTTTTTTTACTGGTAAGTTTCCTTAAAAGATAACAAAATTCTACATTTCAAGATACGGTCAAAAATTTTACAGATGTAAAATTACTGAAATGTGGATGCTTACTAAGATTTTATATGAACACCGTACGAAAGATGATGTAAATTTACAAAAATAGTTTTTATAAAGCTACAGAAATTTGTAGCTGTACCTAAGAATCTACCCAAATTAATATAATCTTGCTCAAATTTTATCTGTAACTCGGTTAACAGTTGGATAAAAAGCCCTAGGTACCCCAGTATCCTGAAAAGTTAATATTAACCTTACAGATTTTTTAGTTTATAGGGCAAATGTGGATATGTTACATAAAGTTTTGTTGTTGCCGTTATATAAAATGTTCTAGGAATTCCTGATCCCGAGAAAAAGTTTAGTAACTTTACAGTTTTTTTTGACAGTGTAGAAAGAAAGTCAAGAATAAATATATAAATTGAATATTTCATCGTAATCAATATGCAAACAAATATATAAAGTTTATTAAGAATTGAAAAAAAAGCTTTTTTTAACTGTTGACTGTTAAACTAATTTTTTAACAGGGTTGAAAAGAGCTAATGAATTTGGTTTGTCTGTCCGTTTTTTTAACTCCAGTGAATACATTTGGATTGTCATGTAACTGATGTAATTTATTGATGCTTAGCATAGCGTGGTAGTTATTGAAAATGAAACAGTAAAAGATCATTTACAAGGTCGCGCAAACGAAATCCTTTATTTTTGTAGTCTCTGGAAGGAAATATATCTGGACAATTTTAATAGTATTATTCTATTTTTAACATAATGAGAGTGATATAAATGTTTGTGATGCATGAAAACAGGCTTTTTGTAGAATATGAATTGAGAAGCATTTATCATACATTTACAAAATGTCACAAACTAGTTGTTTTTATGGCGGCAGTATGATGATAGCACGCCAGCTATATGGTTTTGTGGACAGGAAGATCCATGAGGGAGTTTCGTTCGGAAATAGGTTTGTTTCAGATTCACTGCATAGTTATCAATTCGCAGCACCATATGCTTACTCACAAGTGTACGCTGCCGAAGACACTGGGTACCAATTTCAGAGGTTTCGTTTGAGAGGTTATTTTTTTTAAAATTTTAATACGAATCGAGGTTTTAATCATAATCGGTTCGTTTAGGAAAAATTAACGGGACCAGATATATTTTTGAATATTGCCTTAATTTCGAGTATAACAAAAATGCTTTTTTTTTTTTTTTTTTTTTTTTTTTTACAAAGATTATTATTAATTTCTTCTATCTTCAATAGAAGAAAGTATTGTAATCAAAAATTTTTTCAACGGATTTACACGTTTTAGGAGTCAGAGATTCCAAAAAACCTGTTTCTACAAAATGTCTGTCTGTCCGTGTGTCTGTGTGTGTGTATGTCGCCATTCAACCATCAAAAATTGTATGAAGTTATGCATAGAAATGAACTAAATTTTTTGTGAATGTTTCCGGCTGTTGCAAGCAGGTCATCCTTCAGTTTTTAAATATTCCGCAGGAAGGGGGCGCTGCAATCGCAATTTTTGTGCCATTTTCAATATTGTACCGGCCAAAAGTATATGAAGTTATGCATCGAATTGAACCAAATTTTTTGTGTAAGTGTATGACTATGGCTAATTAGTTTTCCCTGAATTTGAAAAAGATCCGTCGGAAGGGGGCTCTGCAATCGCGATTTTTGTGCCATTTTCAATATTGTACCGGCCAAAAGTATATGAAGTATGCATCGAATTGAACCAAATTTTTTGTGTAAGTGTATGACTATGGCTAATTGGTCCTCCTTGAATTTGAAAAAAATCCACCGGAAGGGCGCGCTGCAATCGCGATTTTTGTGCCATTTTCAATATTGTACCGACCAAAAGTATATGAAGTTATGCATCGAATTGAACCAAATTTTTTGTGTAAGTATATGGCTATGGCTAGTTGGTCCTCCCTGAATTTGAAAAAAATCCGCCGGAAGGGGGGGGGGGGGCTGCAATAGCTAATTTTATGCCATTTTCAATATTGCAGCACCTAAAAGTGTATGAAGTTAGTCCTAGAATTGAACTAAAATTTTTGTATATAATTATTTTTTGGTAAGGCAAATAGGTCCTCCCTGAATTAAAAAAAATATGCCTATCATTCTATTGTTCATCGGCTCGTGTAGTGATGGAAATTCGTTTTTACTCCGATTAATTGATTGAAGCAGAAATTTAAGATGAAAACCAAAGTTCGTATGGTATTGAATTAAAATTATTAAAACATTAAAATGAGTAACTATTTTTAAAAATTTTAAAAATGTACGTATGAGATAGAAGAAAGTTTTGGGATTGGCACATCCAACTAGTTTTTTTTTACAAGCAGGTAGTGCTTATGTGTCTTTCCTTACTTTAAAAATGAATACTAGAATAAAGCTATTTGTTAATAATTTTGAACAATACTAATATAAGAATAAACTATGAGCGCAAAATAATATGTTATTTTATTGTTATTTGAAATATTAATCAAAATAAAATATTAATAGCGAAAGATTTAAAATAATCGTAAAGTTAAATGTGCAGAAATAATAAGAGTAGAAAAAGTCATGCATCGTTCGGATTCGCGAAGTACTGTGTCTTAAGATAAATATCGAAAGCAACAATATTTAGCAAAAAAATTACTTTTGCATCTTTATTAAGCAAAAACGTTACTTTATGTTTCGGCGCATTTTAATTTTAGAAATGCAAATTTAGACAATTAACTAAGAATTTTCTCGGATTTTTTTATTTATCATATCATTGTCACTGTTTAACCACTAATGGAAAAGAAAACCAATGAGTCTACTCTAACGAGCACTAGATAGAAGTATGCTTACTAAGTATGCTACACATTACGGCGCATGTATGTATGCATCTAGGTAAGAAAAAATTTAAAGTATTGGAGATGAGAGTGAAAGAAAGAAATATTTTAGAATTATTTTTTTCGGAAGTTCTGATAACTGGGTTCAAGAGCGCAATATTTATGAGATCCGGTGGATTTTGGAATGAAGTATTTGGGAGTTTCGGCGATTTTCGGTCAGTATTTAAATGCTCACTAAAAGCAAAGACATGCCGAGCCTGATCTCCGACGAGTTCCGGAGCATATCAAGTATTTGATACCCTCATATTTTTAAAATGTTCTTTTCCAGTTTTTTTTTTTTTTTTTTTTTTTTTTTTTTTTTTTGCCATTTTACTAATTTACTATCTCGAGCATACTTTTCACGATTTTTTGACATAATAATCTAAGAGAACAATGCGATGAATGTAGAAAAAATAATTTATTGTTATTGAATTTTTTAGAAGTACAGCTCATATTCAAAATATTAGAATAATTGAGAAAAAGTAATAAGAAAAAATTATTTGTCATTTATTTATTTTTTATACTAAGTAAATGCAAATAAATTTCTTATAAATTAAATCTGGAATGTTTAGATAAGATTTTAACATTTATAAAATATAAAATACAGCACAATAAATTAGGTATACAGCTTCCTTAAACACACCAGAATATTAGAATAAAATTTAGATTGGTTCAAAATATTAGAATATTTTATTTTACGCAACAATATTACCTTATGAATATGAAGTAAATGGTAGTTAATATTTTGTAGCATCCCCTTTCATAACAGCGTACAATCGATCTTGCATACTGTATACAAGGTGTTTACAAACATTTCTATCAATATTAGCCCAAATAGACTTTATACGTGCCACTAACTCAGTTTTACTTGAAGGAGGATTTTCTTGAAGTTTTTTCTTCGTTATACACCATAAGTTTTCGATGGGATTAGGATCTGGTGAATTTGGTGGCCAAGGAAGTACCTTAATGTTGCGTTGGCGGAACCAATTCTTAGTTGACACCGAGGTATGCGGGGACGCTAAATCTTGTTGAAAGATGAAATCATCTTCAAATAAATCTTCTGATGATGGAATCATGTAATATTCTAAAATTTCTTGATATATCAGAGAGTTAACCTTTTCGTAGACGATGCATAACTTTCCAGGTCCTTCTGCACTCATACAACCCCAAACCATGACACTAGCAGCAAATTTTACGGAACGCTTAAGGCATTCTTCATCAAATGCTTCTTGCTTCATTCTCCAAACTCGAATACCTTGATTACTATATGAAACACAAAACATACTTTCATCACTAAATAATATATTTTTCCAATCTTCATTGCTCCATAAACGTCTTGATTTACACCAATTCAATCTTATACGCTTTTGTCTTGCAGTCATGAGAGGTTTTGTTTTCGGTACACGAGATTCAAATTTAAATTTATGGAGACGTCTTAATGTTGTCGATGTAGAAACTTCAACTCCTTCTTCTTTCCATTTTCGGTGCAAGAATCGCACACTTTTAAAACGGTTTTTCTTAACTATACGCTTCAGTTTCCTGTCATCTCTAGCAGATGTTTTTGGTTTTCGGCCACCATTTCGGCGATTATTTTGAAATTTTCCAATTTTTGAATATTGTGTTAGTATTTTACTAACGCTCGATTGCGAACAATGTAAATAATTCGCTATAAAACATTGATTTTTACCGTGCCGATACAAATCAACCATACGAAGTTTAGTAGATTCAGGAATATCATTCACACGGCCCATTTTAAGACGAAAAAGAAACAAAATGCAAAAAAGAATACTGATTTTAAATAAAATAGTCTGAATTTAATCAATGATGCCACCAGTTAAGAATTGGTAATAATTAAAGGAGAATTAATGTGAAATATTCTAATATTTTGAACCACTTGAATAAATATTCTAATATTTTGACTTTTCAAAATAATTTTTTTTGCAATTAATCTTTTCAAAAATGATATGAAATTTAAGATAACAAGTAAGTTTAATCAACAATAAGTTCTTAATAAAAATATCGTTTGCATATTTTCATTAAAAGACATTATATTACCAAACGATATTTTCAATTTCTAAAAAAAAGGTAATTATTCTAATATTTTGAATATGAGCTGTATTATGTATTAATATTGTGTACATAAGAAGAGAATTTAAAAAATATGTATACATACTTTAAGTAAACTTCAAAATGACCAGGTTATAGGCTGCTCTTACAACTTTTGTGAGCAAAGAACAGTCGAATTTGGATATTCTTTCGTCATTAGATGCGCACAACAATACGACAGTTTATTTTAAACAGAAAACATCTGGGTAAGGGCAAAATTCCAAATAGAGATCTTCTCCGATGAAAGTGACGTTTCTTTCTCGCCTGCGAGCGAGCGATGTATTTATATGATGCTAAGTGGCAGCTAATTTTTCGTTGCCTTGACAATCGCAATGTTTGGAATGTTTTAGTTTATTATTAGAGTTGTTGGGAATTTTATAGATTATTGGAATGTTATATTTATTTAATAATTTCGATATACCAGATTGTCTGGTAATGTAAATAGTGTACAGTAATATTTCAACACATAGAATATATTTATTATGAAAAAGTAAATCTTCTGATATGGATTAATTTCTCTTCAAGAGAATAATAAATAAAAAATAGAATGAATCTTTAAAGAACACAGATTTACATACAAAACAAACGTTGCAAACTTATATATCAACTAAATTTTATATTTCAAATACAAATTTTTATTTGCTTTGTTTCATTCTGAATAAGATTCTAATAATCTTTTTTAAAAGGAAATTAATAAAACAGTACAGTGTATAGTAAAATGTATAAATAGAATCGTAAGATGAGTTTAAAAAATAAATTGTATTATTACAAATTTTATTCTAAGTTATACTGAATAAAAATAATCTTTTTCAAAATAAAAAATTAAGTTCAATAATACTTAACGCTGTTTCATTGCTTTATATTTTATTTTAACTAAAGTAACTCTTAATACACTTTTCCAGACACACGATTTTTTTAACACACAGACAGAAAACATGAAAATAATAGAATAGCTTTAAAAATTAATTGCTAATTAAAAAAAATCATGAAATAAAACAAATCTATTATCAGGAAAATTTAAAGCTTTCGTCTCTTGAAAATCCTTGCTTGTATAAATATGCCTGCTATTTTGAAAACAAATACTTTCATTGTGAATTATTAAGAAAAATAACGCTTCCATGTTTCTTTTTTCATCAATATTTAAAAGAATATAAAAGAAGAAATACGGATAAAATATTTTGAATACATTTAGCTAAACGTAATAAATAAAAATTTTTAAAATATGAAACCTTTTGAAATTTTAATAAAAAATATGTAAAGAGATTTTGCTTTTAATGTATTTTTCCCTTAGATACTACTTATTTTTAATTAACATCCCCTTGTTTCTACTGCGTGTTTTAAAACATAATTAAAAAATCTTAAAAAATAAGCAAATACTGTTTTTGATTTCTCTAGGCAATTCATTTCCAAAGATTAAATCTTTTGTTTGTTTGTTTCTTTTTTTTTTCTTTTTTTCAAATTTGGAAGCAAAACTATCAGTGTATTGTGTAGCTCTGAATGAAATGCAGTATTTGTGTGTATTAAAGAATTCCTTTATATTGTTTTAGAAATATAATAAAAAGTGTTCTTTGATTATATAAATTTATTGTATAACTTCACAGTTGTATTTTGAATATAAATAATTAAAAAGTCCAGTATTAAACGGAAAAATGCGTTGATCCATGCAAAATTAATATAATAATAACTGACAGAAAAATAACCTACATTTACAGCTCCTAAGAAGGTCTATAACGCATTGTTTTCTTTCCTATGTCATTCCATCTTAAAATGTTTTACAATATAGCATTTTTCTAAGTCACCATCTCATTGAATTTGGATTAACAATAGCAAAGAATAAGTGAAACATTTACCTATAAATAAAGATTCATTAATAAAATAAATATTTCTCAGGCTTTGGCGAATCTTTAATAATGAAAATTATAAACATGAAAAATGAAAAGCCATAATAAGTGTTTTTTGGTTAAAACTCCTCCATATTAATTATTTTTTAACCATATCGAAGCAAAAAACTATGCAGAAATTCAAGGCCGATCCACACTATGATTTTAACTGTTTTCTAGGCCACACAGGGCTGTGATTTTAACTTTCTTCCAGGCCGGGCCGAACCCTTTTTTCCCTATGTGTGTGTTCGGGAACGGACTTAGATATTTCAACTCCTGCAGGCCATCAGCATATTTGGAAAGTAGGTTCAACTTAAAATCAATACACTGCTATTTTATGTCCAAAATAAACTCATTGCCTTAAACAGATTTTTAATAAAGTACAATTTGTTGATAATACCTGTTTTGCATTCGAAATGATAGCATTAATGCATAAAAAAATCATCACTCAGATACATGGTTAAGTGGTGCAAATGACGATCACTGATGAATTTTGGATTTTAATATATGTGTGAGATTTATAGGTATCGAGATGAATTTGTTTTTTCTATTGAATTCTGGAATGGATAAGGAAAAATGTCCTAATTAGAAATTTACCTTACGGGGTAGTTAAAACTTAATTTGTGTATTTTTTCATATAGAACCCCCATGGAGTTGCAACTCATCTCATCAAATTTTGCATTGTTTTGAAAAACTTTGCAATTGGAAGTAAGTGCATAGACGCAATATTTAAGGAGATAGACTATAGTTTCGATAATTATAAATCACCCTGTATAGACGGCATGAACTCGTCTTCCCTTTTCCAGAAATCATATTGAAACAGTTTTAGATAAAAAGTATTTTAAATAAAATTATGTTTTGAAAAGCATATTGAACGGAGGGGTGTGAGAAACCTCTAGAATCAAACCGCTAATAAAATGTAGATATATCCTGGAATTTATAAACATTATTATAAAAATGACAGGAAAATAAGCAGTTGTTCATAGAGTTTTATTGAGCTTTAGTGTAGAAAAGTGTAAAAAGAAATTTCAGTCAAAACACGAAATTTAGGGAGAAAACACCGGGTGGTGATTTCCAAAGCAGTATTTTCTCTTTAAAAAGTGCAAATAGTTTCGAAAATAACAATTGGTCGGGTTGCGAAATTCGGTCTGGAGTCTGGAGTTTTACTTCCACTTATATATCTATACATAATATATACTGGGAATGTTATGAATGAAAGAAATATGATTTAATGGTTAGTTTACATTCAATGGAAACCAATCTGATCGCCAAGGGCAGTTAGTTTACTGTATTTGGGTAACACACGTAGAAAATCTCGAAAAATCGCATTATAGATATACGGAAAAATCAACTACATTAGGCTAGGGTATATAAGGGTAAAACATTGCAATTGGAAAACTTTCATGAATGGCAAAAAATTGACGCAAAATGTAAAAAAATAATTTTAAAAATGCTAAAAATCGCATTAAAAATTGCTAAATTTCAAAATTCGTAAATGGCAAAAATTTCTTTAAAGAGTAAGGATTAAAATTTCAAATTAAATTCCTTTTACAAATTTCAAAAAATAGCCATGAAATTCTAAAAGCCACTAAAAAAATCATTGAAAAATTCATTAAAAATCGCTAAACGCAAATGCATCCCGAGAATAAAAATTTATTGTAGTCGGGTAAAACATAGCAATCACATTTTTCATGAATTACGAAAAAGTCGACGCTGAACACAAAATGTATCCAAAAATCGCATTGAAAATTGAGAAAATTTAAAAAATGCAGATGGTGAAATTTACTAAATTAGTTTAAAAATTTGAAACCAAATTCCCTTTTTAATTGTTTAAATATCACTGTGGGGATCAGGAAAAAATGGTGCTAATCGCATTAAAAAGTTAATTAAAAATAGCATTGAAAACTGCATTAAAAACGCACTGAAAAAAAAAAAAACTAACAATAGCTTGTTAAATTTAAAATCGCAGTAATCAGAATTTTCTCAATTTGATAAAACATTCTAATCTTAAATCAGTACTATTTCATTATCCGGTCGGCCAAGAAACTAATTGCTAAACTATAAGATTAAACGCCAATAATGGCTGATCGTAAATGTCACATTCACTTGACATTAAGCACGTTACACATGTTTGTCACGTCATCAAGTAATTTTTAATTCGTTGTTTTATTTGTATTTTATTAATGTTTTTCTGATTTATTTGTCCTATCATTATTTAACATAAAAATTACATCAATTTGCATAGTTTGGCGAGTCGTTTGATGATTTATATAATTTGGCGAAATAGATCAACAGCATAATCAAGTATTACATGGAAATCTTTTATGGATGATAAAAAATCAACGCGGCACGCGAAAAATCTTTTAAAAAATGCATTAAAAATCTCTAAAATTACATACAATTAAAAGTTTAATAAACAATTTTTATTTTCGAATATAAAAAATTACCATATAACACGAAAAAAAGGGAAAAATCTCATTGGAAAATGTATAAAAAATCACTAATATTAAAAAATAGCAGGGTTAAAAATTTATTCTAATAGAGTAAAATATTGTAATTGGAAATATTTCATGAATGACGAAAATTCGACATCAAGCGTAAACAATCTCGAAAAATCACATTAAAAATCGCTGAAATGCATGAATCTTAGCAGATAGCACCATGTGAAAGGGGAAGGGGACGAAAGGGGCGATTGCCCCGGGCACGGAAATTTAGTTGGCGCCAAATTTATACTACCAACGTAATTTTTGTCTATCAAAAGAAAAAAAAAAAAAAAAAAAAAGTTTGCGGAAAGGTTGGGGGGGGGGAGCAAATCGAAACTTTGGGTCGAGTGCAGCTTTCTCTTCGCATGCCCCTGTCAGTATACAAAATTTAGTACATTAAACTAAAAGTTTCAGTCAAAATTCCCTTTACTAATATCAAAATACAGCACAAAATACGAAAAAACATTCAAAATTGCACTAAAAAATTCACTAAAAATTTAAAAGTCATTACGCGAAATCTAAATAAATTACAGTCATCGCAAAAAAATCTTGACACTTACGCTTTTAGACGTTTTGTTAAATATCTAGAAATATACGCAAAAAATTATTCTGAAACTGTAGGTGTGTAAACAAAATAGTGCACCTCATATATTTTCGTAAAGAGTTTTCCCGAAATACAAGAGGGGACCGTTAATAAATTGAAAAATAAAGAACATCTTTTGGAACACCCTGTCAAAATTGATGAAGCAAAAGAGTTCAAACTGTAGATCCTGTGCCTCAAAAACATAGCTTAAAAATTCTGAAAATTATCGTAGATAGAATGAGATCAAAATCCGTTATTCCCAAAATGAAGCAAAACGACGAGGGACTGTATCCATATTCCATTGATTAGTGCCTACACAATATTGCACGTACAGCTATATTTGGATAAAAACCCTGATTTTTTTGCTTCCTTTTGGGAGTAATGGATTTTGTGTTGATTCTATAGACGATCATTTTCAGAATTTTCAAGCTACGTTTTTGGAACTTTAACAGAAGTTGCTCTATACATTTAGCTAACACAATATGCAAATGAAATTTTGATATCGATCACGCATGCGCAAGGAAAAACTATTTACTAAACCTACTCATTTTTCATACAATTTTTATTATCTTTAAATTCTGATGACAGGGTATTGTGTAGAATGTTGTTTGTCATATTTTCAGAAAAGAACATTATTTTATATTAAGAACTCTGCAAATTATAAGCAAAAAACTTGTAAAAATTTAGGACTGTTTTTATAAAAACCTTAATTTCTCTACGAGTATACATGCTATCCTAATAAAAATAAACACAGTATATTACAATAAACCACTTAATTATAATGTGAAGTTTGAACGCTTTTGCTACATTAGTTTTGACAGGGCTATCCAAAAGATCTTCGTTCTTTTTCAATTTGTTGACGGTCCTCGGTTAGATTTAGGGGAAAACTCTTCGCGAAAATACATGATGCATATTATTTTATTTACACACCTGGAGTTTCAGAATATTTCCTTATGTATGTTTCTAGATATTTAACAAAACATCTAAAATCGTAAGTGTCAAGATATTTTTTCTGTGACTGTATATTGAAAAGAGAACAAAACTCATCATATTAGGTTAAAAGGATGAAACCGCATTCTTTTCGCTAATGGGGAAAACTGCGTCGAAACATTATGAAAACCTATTAAAAATCGCATAAAAATTATATTAAAAAATCAAAAATCTGCCTTCGAGGTGCTAAACTCCATATATAGAAGAACTTCCCGCCAAAATTTTGTAGCTTTTCGTTCAGCAGTCTCTCCAGGGCATCGTCGGCATTTAAAATTTTTTAGTATGTATTATAAGCTGTCTTAAAGTTTCAAAGAGGCCTTCTTGTTACATTTCCTAATTTTGTTAGCACCCCTCTCCTTTCGCACTCTGAAATATGTTACACCATTTTTTTAATTTTTTTTTATCATGTATTGTAAACAATCTTACAGTTTAAAACAAGTCATATTGTAAGATTTCCGAATTTTAACAAAATCGCTGTCTGTTGGTTCCATATTTTACCACCAGGGAACGCACTCTATTCTTATCAAAACCATACCCAAACGAAATTCCGTTAAAAAACCTATCAGGAGATATATTACTCGAGGGGATGGCGGTCTTAAGCAAGAATTTAGGATATTTGATGAAATTTCTATTAAAAAATAGTGGTACCTAAACTTTTGATATTTTAAGTAGATTTCGAAAAAAAAATTCTACCTATTACATTCTCAACGGTTCAAGTTTTCGATAGAAAAACTATGAAAAAAAATAGATACTAAATGCAAAAAATCTCGAAAAATCGTTAAAAATCGCATTCAAAATCGAATTAAAAATTGTTGAAATCTAAAAATCGTAGAAAATAAAATTTTGTGCATTACAATAAAAGTTCGAGACAATTTTCCTTTTGTCAATATCAATAAAAAGCCGCAAAATGTGAAAAAACACTAAAAATTGCATTGAAAATTCATTAAAAATTTAAAAATCTATGTAGGAATTCCGAATAAACTTTATTAAAAAGAGAAAAAAAATACAATATTGGGTGAAAAGAACAAAATCGTATTCCTTTCACTATTGGGATAAAATCGCAAAAAGAACGCTAAAAATCTCCTAAAAAATTATAAAAAAAATCTGATCAAAAAATCGAAAATCGGGCTTCGAGGTGCAAAACAACATGTATAGAGGTACCTTCACTCCAAATTTTGTAACTCTACATGCAACGGTCTCTTCAGAGCAGCGCTGACACACAAACATACTTGTCTCTTTATTATTATAGATTACATAATAAAATCATCTGTCCACGGAGTGAAACATCTAAAATAGCATAATTATTTAAGTTTTTTTCGTCAATAAAAATTTTTATGTTAATGAAGATAATTTGTTGATTAAAGGTAGAACATATTTTATGTTAATAAAGATAATTTGTTAATTAAAGGTAAAACATATGATGCAGATAATTTCATATTCTATTTTAAAAACTCTTGCAGTTTTGCAATTCATTTTTATTTGCTTTTCATCATTGACTTTACTAATTAGAAGCAAAAGAAAAAAGTTTTGTAAATCACTTTATTTACCTACTAATTTTGCTATTGTCACTTATAAGAACCATGTCTTACAGGTCGGAAGTTACATGTCACACATAACAAATGAGCTGCGTTAGTAATATAAGGAAGTTTTTTAATATTCAGATCTTCATGTAATATATACAGTACTTCGGATACAGTACAAATATCCAAAATCTTTTGTGTGTCCTTATAAATACTATCTACCTTCTCTTATACAGGAAGTAACCTTTAGTAAACCTCAGAAACATATGTCTATTTCATAAAATGTGAAATAGTTTAATAAGATTCACACGCGCCCCAAAAAAGGCTTTCTTCTATACCATTATGTAACGGTATGCATTTGTGTGGACCTGTAAATTAAAAAATATATATTCTTTGCATTATAGATTGTACAGAATGTATATTTTTAGTATATAATTTATATCTGTATATCAATTTTATTATGTTAGAAAGTATAACATCACAAAAATGCGCTTGAAGTTATTTTTTGCCTTTATCCGCAATGTGTGTATTTACTTCTGATTGTCCTTGTATTTAAACTATGCATCCGATTTTCATAAATGCTTAAATGATTCGACAAAATTATACAACAATCGTATATTTTAAACCTCAAACTATTCGGTAAGGTAGTTTTTGCGTTGTTATATGCGAACGGACAAACAGACAAACGGACGGACTGAACAACGACTTAAGGTGCTGTGAATTTATATAACAATAAATACATCTAAAAAAAGAAATGCTATTAGAAGAAAAAAAATACCTACAGTTTTTATTCTTTCCTACATTTTATTTAATCGAAGAAATCTTTTGTATGCTTATTTAGTGGTAAAGAGAAATTATAGGTAAAAATATGTAAATTAGCATTATTTAAATATAAAAAATCCTCTATGTGCACAAACGAAAGAAAGAATAAAAAAGTTTTTTTCTTTTCGTAAGATGGGAAAAGTGAATGAAAATGCGGAATCAGCTTTGCATAAAATATCTATTAGGTGGAGATTTCAAAGGAATGCATATGCGCCTCGTGAAGGCAGAAGCCATTAAAATAGTTTTCAGAGCACATACGATATTGACATTTTCAGAAAATAGATGATGCTTAGCAATCAGAAATTTCTAGAAATATTTTAAGTCTGGGTGGGAGGGGAGGAATACCAATACATGACTTTGAAAGTCAAAATTTTGCAGCAGTTTCAATCTGCAAAGTATTTTAAATTGTTAAAGATGATATTTTTCTTTCGGTATTTTTTCAGTGTCACATTTGAAAAAAATCGCATACAATAATCAAAGAAAATATTTTTTTCAGAATTATAGAACATATTCGGGCTGGTGTAAAAATTAAGGATTGCGATAAAATTTCCAATACATATAATAATTGGAATAAAAAGTTATATTTTTACACTTTTGAACCCATATTTTTTTGTACAAAGCTGTATTGCATGCTTATAAATTTTTTAAGCTTTCAAAATCACATTTTAAATAAATACCCTTCATTGATTTATCCCCATTTTATTATTTTATGCATTGATTTTTTTTTTTTTTGATTTCTTCTTCTTCCTTATGAAATACATACAATAAAATGATCTTTAAAAACTGTACGTATACAATTTAATTTTTATTTATGTATATATATATTGTAGAAATTAACTGATTTATTACTTTTGTTGTAGTAAAACTGTTTACATCTGAAAATTCGAGAGTCTGTTTCATTTTTTTAAATTAAATTCGCAAGTTTTTATTTTTTTCTACAATTTGCAATTTTTACTTTTTCAAAAAAAAAAAAAAGTGAAAGTAATAAATAAGAAATGTATATACGTATGAAATCCTAAAGAGGTGTTTTTATGGAACGACTGGTTACGTTTTACGGTTATATCTTTATAATTATGGAAAGTTTACTTGTGAATTTTTAATCATTTATCCGTATTGATCCCCATGTATCAAAACTGATATTAGAATTTTAAAATTTTAAATAGTGTTCGAGATATTTTTTCTAATTTTAAGGAGATCTTCCAAATGATGTTAAATATATTACTCCCTTTTTGTGGAAAAAAGGGAGGAACAGAGTAAAACTACAAGGGTTATTAGATTTTTTTTTCTTTTTCGTCATTTTCAATTTGAAATGGAAATCATTTTTTATTTCGATAATGAAACAATATTGTGATAAATTAATCTGAGAAAAATTTGAAAAAATATAAATAAAAATTAGATTTTTTTTTCGTTACTTGCAAATTGAAATTGAAAAATGATATCCAGATCCTTGTAACATCTTTCTGTTCTTTACATATGATTTTTAATAACAACGATATTAATTTTTAAAATCAATTCATTTGTAATAAAACATTTAATAATTTTTAAGCACAAAATGTTAATAAATATAGATATACAGGGTGTTTCAGTTAAACGTTTCAGAACTCCTAAGAGGGGCAGAGTGCATCCTGACGAATCGAAATCATATAGCATTGCGGAGTCAGAAATACTTTCCCGACGCGCTAGATGGCATTGTGCAAACGTTCCGAGCTTTCATGCAGCGAATCATCATTTCGCACAAGGGCGCCAAGTTAGTAGGATGACTGATTATACGAATGCAGAGTTACCCGATATGCATTTAGCGTACGGGGTTGCAGATTGTAGTGGGCAAGCCTCATAGCGCTTGTACGCTGAACGATATCCGAAAAGACATATTACCAGTCATAATTTCTTTGCAAGCCTGCACCAGAGGTTAGCTGAGACAGATTCATTTCAAAGAGCTGCCAGAAACCAGGTAAGAATAGCACGGACTCCGGCCTTCGAAGAGGATGTGCTGCAGCAGGTGCAGGAGACTGCCAGTATGATTACGCGAAGTCTAGCGAATGCAATCGGGATTTCCCATTCCAGCGTCTGGAGGATTCTCCGAGAACACGACATGCATCCGTTGCATGTCTAGGCCCTGCAACCGGATAATTATGCACCTCGTATTGCTTTCGCCCAGTGGTACCTTGAAAAGTGTGCTACAGATCCTCTTCTCCCTGCTAAAGCGTTGTTTTCTGATGAAGCATCCTTCACAAGGAAGGTATTTTCAACACGCATAACGGCCATATCTGGGCGGAGGAGAACCCGCATGCAATACTACGTCGCGCAGCACAGCCTCGATTTTCGCTCAGTGTTTGGGCTGGTATTATAGGAGATCATCTCATCGGACCTTACCTGTTACAGTTTCGTCTAACCGGACATAACACTTGCTCTTTTTGCAGCAAGTATTGCCGCAGCTTTTGGGAGAAGAATAGATTTCTGCATCGACGCAACAGACAATGTGGTTCCAACACGATGGAGCTCCTGCCCATTTCAGCCGAAATGTTCGTAACTACCTAGATGTTTCATTTGGTCAACAGTGGAGGTCCCGAGTGTTGGCCTGCTCGGTCACTCGACCTATCATGTCTTGATTTTTATTTCTGGGGTCATATGAAAACACTGGTTTATGACACCCCTGTTGACAATGCTGAGGAGCTGGTTGCAAGAATTGCAGTAGCTGCCAGGGAAATTCGAGATATGCCTCAAGTATTCGAGAATGTTCGGATTTCCATGCGCCGGAGATGTAATGTGTGCATTGTAGTGGGTGGGAGAAATTTCGAACACTTACTTTGACCCATATGCATCTTTTGCTTTTTTACATGTATTAATAACATGATTTTTCACTTACGGTATCTTTTCTTTACTGTGCTTCTGTGTACATCACCGCTTCAGGAAAACATTTCCGACCCCACATTTCTATATGATTTCGAGTCGTCAGGATGCACCCTACCTCTCTTAGGAGTTCTGAAACGTTTAAATGAAAAACCCTGTATTTTTGGTTATTTTAACGCAAAGTGAATGTGGCATTTCGCCCTGAACTTGTTTTGAGTTTTTTCTGTAATCTTTAAAAAAAATTAAAACATGTCGTAACACAAATATTAAAATGGACCATTGAATCGATTTCAAAGTCATATCATTATCAAGAACTATATAAAGTGGGAAGAAAATTGAATAATGATAAACAAAAAATCTAAATTATTTTCTATTCATTTATCTAGCTCTGTCTTCCCTAACTATTCAGTAAAAAAGTGTGTTAATCTATGGAAATAACGTATAGAGGAAATTACTGTTCATTAATTTCTTCTATTTTTACAAGAAGAAAGTATTGAATTCGTGAAAATTCTCGAATCCCGGTTTTCGACGGATTTACACGTTTTAGGGGTCAGAGATTCCAAAAAGCATGTTTTTATCAAATATCTGTGTTTGAGTCTGTGACTCTATCTGTCCGTCTGTCTGCATGTGGCATAACTTTTGTAGGCGCTCTATCTCAAAAACTAATGCACAGAATTTAATAAAAATTTATATTCAGATAGTCCCTGATATAAATTGATTAGTTTTTGGTGTAAATCGATCTAAAGGTGCCGCTGCTTATGTCGCATTTTCTATTGTTTACTCAACAGCTATGTCTCAATAACTAACGGACAGTAATTTCAGATTCAGTTTGTCCTTGACATTGATTCACGCTGTTTTCATTTTGGTGTAAATCACTCAGAAGGTGGTGCTGCTATACTGCATATTTTAAGATTTCCGCAATAGCCTTATCTCAATAATTAATATACAGATTTTCATCAAACTTCGGATTCGGTAAAAAATATGAAGAAGTTCACTTTATCTTTTGGCGTCAATAAGTGGCAGTGCTATGCTGAATTTTCCCATTTTTGTAATAGCTCTATCTGAAGAACTAATGCACGAATTGTTCCATCAAACTTCAGACTCTGGTACAGTTTGACAGATATTTTTGCTATATCTATGTTTTGGTGTTAATCGCTCAAGAAGTGGTGGTTTTATGTTGCATTTTTCCTTATATCCACTACAGTTCTATTTCAAGAACTATTGAACCGAATATACCTGTAGAATCTTCACAATGAGCATAGATTGTCATTTAGCTCTGAAACTGTGGTAGTGACTTTTGAAGTACAACTATTAATGTGCATGAGATAGAAGAAAGTTTTGGGATTTCTGGAACAGACTAGTTTTCATTCATAAGTCAACATAAAATAATAATAAATAAAAACTACAACCAAAGTGGAAAAAATAAACACGAATCCGGTTAGAATTCAACATCAGTAATTCTAAGTCTCCCTCTTCACTCAAAGAAAAAAAATAATTTAACCCTTTAACGGACAAAGCATTTTCATTGCTAAGATGTTGAAATAAATTAATGACGCCGGTAATTACGAACAAATATATTTGTAAATGAGAAAAAAATGACTTTTCACATTCATAATAAAATAGATTTTTTTAAATTAAAATTCCGGTGTTAAAATTTTGTGGTTTTATAGGGAAACCAATAAACTTTAAATAGTTAAAAGTATTAGATTTCTAGTGAGAAATTGTAAAAAGAATGCTTTCATAGGTTTAACATTAGTGTTCCAGTCTCTTCTCGGGAGTAATGTAGTCTCACACGAAAACATTTGCACGCTACACTAATGAAAACATATGGGAGCATTCTTATCAGAATACTTATTTGAATTTTAAAGTTTATTATTTTTTTTAATAATATATGAAGTTGATATCTAACGTTGTGTGTTTTTAATTTTTAATGTTTGGTTGCATTTTTTAAAAAAGATACCTCAAGTTCTAGAACAGGTTCCAAACAAATGAAATCTTGGACTTACGCTGTAAACATTATAAGATAAAAACAAAAATTATTACTTATCAGCGTCAAATCAGTCCAGATTATCGATGAAGGGGACTTTAAGAAATGTTTGTTTTGATAAAGTAAAGATTATTTCTCATTGTTCAAATCCGCAAAAAGCACTCATAAGGGAATCTATAGAAATTGGTTTCAGGAAGAATGAAGTCTGCAATGATAATATGTCCTTTCAAATACCTAATATCTGGTTTAATATTTTAAAAGAAATACTTTTGTAAGTTTCCTCCATGGTTTTGTCATTGTTGTATTGTCTACTGAGTGATGGCAACTGGTACATATTTTTATTTTTGAATCTTGGCCTTTAATGTTTATTTAGTATAATTTTTGTCAATTTATAGTATGCCAATCTGTTTTTAATGTAAATTATTTCTCCTTTAAAAATATACCTCTGAAGATGACTCATTAGATTGAGTTCGAAACGTTAGGAATTTTTAATCTATAATAAATTGTTTTTTACGCTGATAAGTAATAATTTTTGTTTTTATCTTAGGTTCCAAACAGTTTTCCAATAATAAAAGTGTCTGATTATATATTAAAAAAAAAATGCAACTAAAGTAAAAAAAAAAAAAAAAAAAAAAAAAGCACAACATTAGGTATTTATTTCAGGTATCCCATGAAGAAAAGTTTTTAAAAAGTAATAAAATGCTAGTGAGATATCTGTCAAGAATAGATTTATTATTACCTTGCGAATGTCCTCGTGCTACTAATTTAGTCTCATGTAATTCATATAACTGTGACTTTAAACGCCTCAATGCTATAACTACCGTAAAATCTTTCAAAATGAAATCTATGTTTGGAGTCGGGTCTTTACAGAAAAAATTATATAGTTTCAAGAGAAAGAATAAGAACAATTACACTTGCTAAGATGGAGATCTGTTTAAAACGGAATATATTTCTGTTTGGTTTTTTGAGGTTTTAATCTATACTATTAACCGCAGTAAACGTCTGTCTGTCTGTCTGTCTGTACCGCTAAAAACTTTTCTCAACGGCCGAGTGGAGTGGCGCTCTGGGTGTCTATTGACTCGGGACGATTCGGCCTTTTGTGATAATGAATTTCGAGAAACTCGCCCGGTAATTACCCGAGATATTAATTAAAAACTACCCGGGAAACGTGACAAAAGATCCAAGTTCCGAGACGGTTCTCTGACGGAGCTCTCCGGTCGAAACTAGCTTTCCGCGGATGAAGAACCACTAAGGTGTCGAAAATACGAAAATTAAGGAGTTTTATATAACGTCGCATCCGCGCTGCAGATTCACGGATTTTAAAACAAATTGCATATTCTTGAAGGAAATTTAAAGACCTTTCTGACGGTCTATTCGGTTTCAAGAAATACGAACATTAACCTTTTGAAAAAAACGTTTTCCCGAAAGCTTTCATTTTCCATTTTTCTCCGCAGAATTTTCGACCGAAAACTATCGAATTTTAAAACGATTCCATCCTTTTTAATTTTGGAGGCACGACAAAGAAAAAAAATACCCCCTCAAAGACGCTTCTGTCTAATTTCCAACGGTGTGTTTATTTTTGAAATATTCTAATATTAACCCTTTGAAAAAAAATCGAGAAAAAGAGTCTCCGATCGTACAATTTTGTTTTCTTTTTCGACACTTTTTCCGCTCATACTTATCTATATAATAAAGGCCAAACGTATCTGTGCGTAACGCATACGTCATGTTTTGAATGGCAACACTTTTCGATGGAATTTTAATTTTGCAATTTTAGCTATTGTAAAATTTTAAACTTCTATACATAGCATGCTTTCGACATTTATACCATCGTATGCAGAAAAATATGCACGTTTAAATGCAGTTTGTTAGAAAACTGTATCTCAATTTGTTTTTGAGACATTAATTTTTTTTATAGTTTTTAGTTCATTTTCTCTAAAGGTGGCAACTTAAGTATCGCCATTGTGTGGGAAAAAAAAGGAAAAATATCCATAGAGTAAAAAAAAAAAAAAAAGAAGATGAATAGAGATACATTTTGGTGGCTGGAGGTGACGCCAAAAAAGATCTCTAAAATTCGCTGCATTGAATCAAACACAACCACGTGCTTTCGCAAAAAAGGAAAACTTTTAGCGATACAGTTTTAATTCATAATACAATGAAATGCTATTTTAGAATGCTAAAATATAATAATTTTTTTTTTTTTTTTTTTTCATTTAGAGAAAAAATGATGTTAAAGGATTCGGTCTCTGTTCTTAGAGATTGTTTTGTTTGGCCCGAATAAGAGACTTAAATTGGAAGAACAACGCCCATGAAACCGTTTTAATTGCATAATTCACCTCCATTTATCTCTTTTCTCCGTGAAAAATAACAAATCACTGTATAGTTTAGTTGGCATTTTTTCATAGCAACCGAAAAAAATAGTAATTAAAAACGTGTTATGTCAAAATATCGTTGGCTATAAAACCCAGTGAATGTTGTTGGTTTTATTTCGTTTTTTCCTATCAATTTAATAACTTTTAGTTCGTTGCAAACTTAATTTACTAAAAATACATCAATTGATCTTTACAAAAATGTATTTTAAAGAATATCTGTGTGTCATATTTTCTTAGTTGATTTTATAAACTGAAATAATGCAATTTTTTTCTTTGGCAAGATCTTTGGCTAATAACTTCTATCTTGCGTCTAATACGGAAGTACCGATAATTTTCGAAGCTTTATATGGCAACATAATTAATATTTTTCATATAAAATTGCTGTTTGGAATTAGTTGGAAGTTTAAAAAGCATATTACGTAGGAAAATTTTTATTAGACTTTTCAATTTTAATTTTTAAAAAAGTTTTTCACCTTTACTCTGTGACCCGGGAACCCCGGGTTCGGTGTACTAGTATGAATAAAATCCCTAATTTTCAATATTTCTTTTCCATCTTTATACACCTCTTAGTGAATACATCATTTTGAGTTGTGTCAAAATTTCAAAAAGATACAACGGTTAGAAGTATTTTTAAATCTGTAAAAACCGCGAAATTACGGCGTAAAACGGGCGATTTTTTTTTCTGCCATATTTTTAGGTAAAAGTAGCCCTTAAATCCTGTATTCTTCAATGATCTTTATATGTGTGTTTGGGGTACTGGTTTTACACCTTGCATAAAATTTTTGAAAAAATCGGGAGGCCGTAACTGTATTTTAAATAATACAATAGGCGAATTTTTTAATTTAAATTATTAAATGTGAAAAAGGAAAAAACTAAAAATTAAAATTTTTGTACAAAATATGCATATTTTTACACGAAAATTATACTCGAGGTTTTTTTCAAAGTGTGTAATAGTAATACATTGCGACCTCACTAATCCGACACTCGGTAATCCGTATATTTTTAAAATATCGTTAGGGAACATTATTGCAAATAAATACATTTTAAAATTTGACATTTCTTTAAAATCTTCATAAAAGCAGTTAGAGAATACCGTGGTACAAGTTGCATCACTATTTTGAAACGATACAACAGTTAGAAGTATTTTTAAATAAATAAAAACCGCGAAATTACGGGGAAACAACGAACTTCTTTTTTTTTTTTTGTTTCATATTTTTAGGAACAACTTTTACTTAATTTCAATATTTCCTTAAAATCGGCTAATACCATTCTTGGTAATCCACTTTTAATGAGGTATGAAATTTTTGGAAAAATATGGCTATCAGAACTATCTTTTAAATAAAATAACAGGTGTAACCATTTGCAGAACAACAAACACATTTTTATAAATATTAAATCTTCATCTTTTGTGTAGTGTCTTTACTATACATAATTAAGTAATTCATACGAATCCATTAAGATAAATAAAATAGATACAAAAGTTGCGTATTCACAGCATCTTTATTGCAATTTTAACAACCGTGGAATTTGCCAGATCCACATAAGTAAGTTACATAAATAAATATTATATCAAGTTGAGTTGAACAATAAATATAAAACATATGGAGGTTGATATATGGAGTGAGAATACATTACAATATCCACCTCTACAAGTTAAGACGTACAACTGGTTTTATATGACGCTTAGGGCGTTCATGTATATTCAATTTTACTGGTTGTGAATCACTATTGTCTCTATTACATTTTAATTCATTTGGATGAGAGATTATTGGTTTTAATGATATATTTTGATCAGTAATTGCAGTATCATTTTGAGGTTCGTCTGATGGTACATCAACATCCGTATTTGGATATGGAAGTTCATTATCTCTAAATTGGTTATCAACATTATCCATAACTCTCCTGTTATTAAAATTAGTAGTATCAAAATTTGAACTGAAGTTGTTACTGTCCTTTTTATTAATATAACTTCCAGAATCATAAGTACTTTTATCTGCAATAATTTGATCCAAATGTCTTTTCCAAATTAAATCCTCATTAATTAGTTTACACATATATATTCTATCACCCAACACTTCATCTATTGTGCAATGAACCCAACCCTTCTTGTTTGGATTTCGGTAATCTCTACACAATACTCTATCCCCTTCTTTGAATACTTCCTCTCTTGTACCCTTAGTAACCACCATACCTGATTTATTTTTATCTTTCAGCAAATCTAATCTAGTTCTAACTTTATTTTTAAAAATTAAACTAGTGGGTGTAACCCCTGTTGTCATGTGATCTGAATTTCTATAGTGGAAAAGGTACCTATTCATTAAAGTTTCAAAGCTTACATTGCTATTAGTTGGTGATTTTAATAATTTACCTAAGCCAAGTTTAAAGTTTTTCACAGCATTCTCAGCAAGTCCATTAGTAGCCGGATGAAATGGTGGAGATGTTAGAAATTTTACCCCAATCATTTGCAAGAAATTAATCAATTCTCCTGATTCAAACTGTCTTCCATTATCAGTTTCCACAATCTTAGGCAAACCGAAACGAGCAAAACACTCCCTAAACTTTTCAACGCATGTTTTAGCCTCCATATTCTTCATAACAAATGCTTCGACCCATTTAGAATATGCATCTACAATTATTAAAATCATTTTCCCCTTTATAGGACCTAAAAAATCTGCATGGACTCTTTCAAACGGGTAATTAGCTTTGTTCCCCGAAATGATTTTGCATTTCTTAGGCTCTGGTCTAGATTCAGAACAAACGCTACACACTGAAAAAAAAATATACCGCCTTCAACTAGAACGAATAAGTAGTCACTTTCTAAATCCCTGAACTAGAAATATAGATATCGGAGTTATGCGTATAAGCTGCAGAAATAAACCAAATCGACAAAATGTCCGAGAATTTCTAATCTAAGATTTTCTTGGTGATTAAACGGTATTTTACTATAATTAATCGTTTGAATTGCGAGAAATTATAACTTGATTTTTCGATTAGATTTACAGAATAGGCTATAGTTATTGAAACTGAATTCTCGTGTTCGCATTTATTTGCAGAGATTTTTAAATAAATTGCACAACGAAATTATGGGAAAGCGAAATAGAAAATAGGGGGGGGAATACAGCGACCTGTTACGAGAATATATTTTTCGGTTTGGTTCCTTCCTCCGGAAAAATGAACGTCCAACTCAACTCAATTGCGTAAACAAATGGCGGGCGAGGCGAATGCAGAAGAAAGAAGGAAGATATTTGTTGTTCTTTATCAAATAGCTAACTTATAATTGAGAAACTTCAAGGTATGTGCAAGTTTTACATGAATAATTGTTTAGCAAGCAAATTGATATTTTGCTTGTTCTTAGTATTCATTTTTTAAATTAAATTTCTAAGTTCGTTATATTTTCGTGTTCTATTGTGGAATTTATTCTCACTAATTACAGCGTGTATTTTTAATTTAATGATCAAAGTTAAGTCATTTTCAATTATATTATCACATTTTTTAACAGAAACAAATTTAATATGAAATAAATCTCGTTAAAATATTTTCATTTGTGATAAAGTTGTAAATAAAAAATTTAGTTCTAGCTTGTTTCTCATGCAATATATTTAAATGAATTGCGATATTGTTTCTTGTTAAAATTCCTTTTGCCTTGGTCATATTATTCTGATATAAAGTTTGTTGTAGGATTTTAGGAACAACCTGAATATTTACAATCTAATCTCCGAAAAAGATCGAAAACTTCAAACACGGTTGTAGGATGCATTAAAAACTTCCTTGCTAAATCAAAAGTTGAAAAGTTATTCTTATTCACTTGTCAACAATTGACTTTATTTTAGTCTCTCCCTGACAAATAAACAATAGGATCATTCCATAATAACTTACGTTACATTTTGAACAACTCGCAGTAATTTTAGTGATATAACACACAAAAATTTTCTCAAAATGCAAATTTGATGTGGTTTGCTAATTAAACTTATCCAAAACCTAATCTAGATTAAAATTAGCTCATTTTAGTATTATTTCTTATATTTTGGTAGTTTTATTTACTATGGTAATTGCCATTACTGAAAGAGAAATGTAAGTTATCATATAAAGTGTAATTTTCACTATCATTTTTTAAGTAATCTTCATCCAAATTGGTTCTTCTCTCCTTCATATATTTTTTTGCGATTAGTCACTTATTTGTTTTTTAGTTAGTACTTTTACTAAAGCAAAATTTAATTTTCCGAATAAACTCAAGGTGTATTATTACATCTTGATCGATATATCTAAAAGGATTTTGGCAATAAAAATTAATTTACAGAACGAACTTTTTGGTAATTTGGCAAGCATTGTGCTTTTGAGGAGGGGGGGGGGGGTAGTAAGCAGGGTTGGATTTTTGACATGACAAAGGTTTAAACCGTCAAAAACCCAGAGTCACAATCTGCTGCGGTGCATTAGAGTTTGTTTAGGAAACAAATTTTAAAACTAGTAACAGTTGCCATACATTATGTTGAAATTTAATTATATTATAGTTAATTAGCAGGTCTTAAAATATTTTTAATTAATAAAAATTAAGGTAAAAATGACAATTTCAAATCTCAGAAATTTTATCTCAAAATGGAGATGCAGAAATATTTACCCAAAAATTATGTTAAAATATCTTGTCTGTTTATTATTATTATTATTTTAATACTTTAAAAAATGTAAAGTTATTTAGTGTGCATTTTGACATAGTTAATATTTATAAGGAAGAAGTTAAGTGTTACAAATACAGGATTTTCAAAAGTGTCGAACTTGATACCGACACTTAGTGTACAAGTGTTTAATACATAGATACATAGTGTTTAATATATATGTTTTTTAATGCTATACACATTATATACATAGTATCCAGTAGATTAATTTTAATTTAAATATAATGCATATTTATATTTATTATTATTACGCATCATTATAAACCATTTTTATCTCTAACCCCCTCCCCTCCCTAACACACATATTAATAGTACTACAAATACAAATGTCTACTTTGAAAGCAAGATAAGACAAGAAGTAATTTTTCAACAACTGAATACTTAAGTTATTTAAAAAAAATTTATAGTATTCAGTGGGAAAAAAAAAATAATAATAACTATTTGTATAAGCTTATTTTTCAGCGTAGTAAATAAATAGGCTGAATATTGTAAATAGATATTCAGATATTATAGAAAAGAGTTAATTTTTTATTATCTTTATGTTAGTTAAAAATTCCAAAAATGACTGACGATTTAAAATTTACCGATTTTTCTGAAAAACTAACTAACAATTGTAAAAGTCAAAACAGAAAAAATATTACACTGATCTATGAAATACTTCTATAGTACAAAATATTATGTAGTTTTTTTTATTATTATCTAATTAAATACACAATTAAAAAAACATTCATTAAATATTTCCAATTAATTTGATTACATAATCAAAATCAATCCAAATGAAAGTTATCAAAGTAGATATTTAGTTCAATAATCAAATTCATTTGCCCACGTAGCATACGGTAGCACATAACCAGTTTTGAACATTTTTCTGTTCCTTACCAATAATAGAGTTTTGAATGAATTAGTCCAAAATTGGAAAACATTTGTTCTATTGCAGCAGAACTGGCAGGGCATGATAAAAATTGTTCGGCTAATTCTACCAAATCAGAAATTAGACCAGACTAGAAAAATTTGCATTTGTTTATAACCTTCTAATATTTTGTTTACTATTCAAAATGCTTCTTCAAAAATTTTAATTTATTTTTTCTAGGTCATATTTAGAAACATTTTCTTTATTAAAAGCAAATAAATTTTACTTAATATATGTAGATATACATATGTAAATAAATATTTTTATTTACATATAAATATAGGTTTTTGACAGTTTTTGACATGACGGTTTAAACCATGGTTAAAACCATCAAAAACTGTCGCATGTCAAAAACTTGCCAACCCTGCTAGTAAGGCATTATGCTAATATTCTTCATTCCACAGTTTTTCTTGCTTGAAATTTGTCATAATTTTACCATCAGTATTATTACTGATAATGCCTTGAAATATCCTTTTGGTTAATCTCATGATCTTCTCTTAATCTGCTTTATTAAAACCAATATTTAGCTAGATTGATTTCTATTAAGATGCTTTTCAGTTTTTTCGATTTATGACAATTGAAGGCCAACTGCTTTGACTGACAACTGTCACAAAAAATTCGTAATTGCTACTATTTGGAGCTATATAAACTATGATGTTACGAAAATCAGTCTTAAAGCTAAGGGACAGTATGTATATGTATTCATTTAAGGGTCGAGGAGGTCTGACATATGATATCAAAAGATATCTCTTGGGGGGGGGGGGAAGGGGGATTTGTCTTTTGATATTGTTATCCTTTTTAATCCACTCAAAAATTTCTTTTTATTTGTAACTTGTTTTGATAGAAAGTAGCACATTAACTTTTTTTTTAGTCTGTTGTGCATTTTTTTTTTAAATATAAAGTTATTATTAAAATCACTAAATTATTATGGAATTTATTTAATTCTGATGATAAAAAAAATGTTAATTGTGACTGTGGGAGGAAAAGACTGAATATTTTAAAATTATTGCAGAAAAAAAACCCCCACAAATTTCGTTAATTTACTGCACATATGCTTTTCCATTTACCAACGTAACACCAAAATGACATGATCCCGGGCACAGAATCGGTGCAACACTGCGACACACGTCACAGACTCTTGAAAATGTTTGAAGATTATTTTTCAACTGTTAGTTTTTTTTAAAAAATGCTAGAAATCATTTGCTATGTACCAAAATTTGTCTAGGTACCCATAAAAAATGCAAATAATCACAAAAATATCAAGTTTCATCAAAATACCACCCCCCCCCCCCAAAAAAAAAAAAAATCACCTGCAAATTTTGTAAATAGATGTGGAAAAAAACAGAAATTTCATCAAGAGAATGCAAAAAACAACAAATTTCTTCAAAAAATCTCCAAAAAATTTGTCAAAAAACTGCAAAAAAAAAAAAAAAACTGCAAAAAAAAAATGTCTCGGTATCTCAAATAAAACAAATTTCGCGAAAGTATTGTAAAAAATTAAAATTTTGCCAAAACATCTAAAAAATGGCAATTTCTATGAAAATTTTTTTTTAAAAAAAAGGCAAATTTTGACAAAAAAATCTCTAAAAAATGGCAAATTTGTAAACATATTATGAAAGAAATTCAAAATATTGTGAGAAAACAACAAATTTTGACAAATGATTGTGAGTAAACAATAAATTTCGTCAAAGGATTGGAAAAAAAAGGCCTCAAATTTCATCAAATAATCACAAAAAAGATAAATTTAGCAAAAAAACAACAAATTTTGCAAAAAGATCTTCAATAAAACGGCAAATTACATTGAAAAATTGTGACAAAATGACAAATTTCATCAAAAGAACTCGAGAAAACGATAAACTTTACCGAAAGACCTCAAGATGACAAATTTTATCCAGGTTTCATAAAAGACGCGAATTTCGTCCAAAGATCTCAAAAAGCACATATAAAATTTGTCTAAAAAGGTAAATTTAGCTAAAAATAGCAAAAAAAAAAATCATGAAAAAAGGATAAATTTGATAAAACGGCAAATTACAGTGATAGTGAGAAAAAAACGACAAATTTCACCAAAAATCCCTGAGAAAACAAATAATTTTGTCCTAGTACCATAAAAGACATGAATTTCGCCGAAAGATCATGAAAATACTTTAAATTTGTCTAGGTACTTCAAAAAATGCAAATATTGGTAAACAGATTGTGAGAAAACAACACATTTTGTCAAAAGATGAAAAAAAGAGGCACATTTCATCAAAAGATCACAAAAAAGGTAATTTTTGCAAAAAAAAAAAAAAAGGTGAAAAAAATGACAAATTTCTGAAAATAACCAAAAAAAAAGAAAAAAATCACGAAAAAAGGATAAATTCGATAACACGGCAAATTACATCGAAAGATTGTGACAACAAAACGACAAATTTCACCTAAAATCCCCGAGAAAACAAATACTTTTGTCCTAGTATCATAAAAAACATGAATTTCGTCAAAAGATCATGAAAATACTTTAATTTTGTCTAGGTACTTCAAAAAAACGCAAATATTGATAAACAGATTGTGAGAAAACAACACATTTTGCCAAAAGATTGAAAAAAGAGGCACATTTCATCAAAAGATCACAAAAAAGGTAATTTGTGCAAAAAAAAAGTGAAAAAAATGACAAATTTCTAAAAATAACGAAAGAAATGTAAAATTTCACAAAAAAGCACGAAAAAAGAATAAATTTGATAAAACGGCAAATTACATCGAAAGATAGTAAGAAAAAACGACAAATTTCACCGAAAATCCCTGAGAATACGAATAATTTTCTCCTAGTATCATAAAAGACGTGAATTTTGTCAAAAGATCGTGAAAATACTTTAATTTTGTCTAGGTACTTCAAAAAACACAAATATTGGTAAACAGTACATACTTAAAACAGTAGCGATCTTTTTTCAGCACAGCTAAAACTGGTCTCTACGCATACGCGCTTGCGCAGAAATCTGACAACCTATCGGAGAAGACTGTATTTACTCTCTGTATACGCATTTGCAAAGCGCCTTGGTAAATATGGCATAAGACTGCATTTTTGCTATCACTGTTTAATGCAATGTTATGATAATTATATTTTTTTTCTTTACTTATCTTATAATGATCGAAATACATTGGCTTTTTTCACTTTACATAAGTTATTTTATTTTCATTTGTATTCTTTTTTTAAGTTAAACGCTATTCCCTCCTTTAAACCTTGTGATGTTAGGCTTAATGTAAAATTGAAACATTCAGTAGTTAATGATTAAAGTGTTTATGTTCTTAGCCGATAAAGTATTTTCTATATTGTATATCATGATTGAATGCTATGCAAAAAAGAGGGATCTCTTCTGATAATTTTATTTTTCTTTCTTGATTATAATGATCTTCATATTTTTTGAAAAACATTGTTAAGAGATCAAGATCAAGCGATTGGGAAAAAAAAATAGCAAATTTCATCCAAATATTCCCTCCTCCTTCTAAAAAAAACAGCAAATTTTGTCACGAGAACACTTTTAAAAAAAAGGGAACTTCGAGTCAACAAAAAGAAAGTGAAACATTAAAGAAATATTTATGATTTACAAAGCTATTTATAACTGGGATTATTTTCATTTCATACGCAATTCTCTATTATTCGGCGAAAACAATGTAATGTAAATACTTCCTAAACCTTATGAATTTGCTCAAAAATGAAATTATAAGGGGGAAAAAAATCACCGTTTTTTGACATGAGTATGATAAACTGAAGCAAAAAATAAATAGTGATTTTGATTTGCGAATCTGTTTACATCCATGAAGTCAAAATATCCGCCGAAAATCGCACCATCAAAACACAAACAAAAAACAATGTGATTTCCAGCCTTTTTTTTGTATATACTTAATATAAATTTGAAATAAAATGATTTATCGGCCAAGAACGTAAATAAACACTTTAATCATTAACTATTATTGAATGTTTCAATTTCATATATATGAAACATTTCTACAATTAAGCCTAAGATTGCCGGCAATAACATTGCAAAGTTTGAAGGAGCGAATAGCGTTTAACATGAAAAAAGAATACAGATGGAAATGAAATAACTTACGTAAAGTGAAAAAAAAAACAATGTATTTCGATCATTATAACATGAGTAAAGAAAAAAATATAATTTTTATAGCATTGCATTAAACAGTGTCAGCAAAAATGCAGTCTTATTCTTATCCCATATTTACAAACGCGCTTTGCAAATGCTTTTACAGACAGTAACTACACTCTCCTCCGATTGGTTCGGAGCGATTTCAGTGCAAGCACGTATGCGTAGAGACCATTTTAAATATGCTGACTTTTTTTTGGCTACTGCTTTAATTAATATATATGATAAGTAAAATCCAGGGGTGCAAAAATTGTTTCTACTCCCAACATTTCTCCCAATCCACATGAAAATTTTACAGTGTATTTATAGGAAAATTCTGTATTACGTAGGTGTAAAAAAAAATTTCATATATTTCTCATATATTCCGTGATCTTTTGATGACATTTGTATTTTTTATTTGTGACTTTTGGGGAAATTTTTGTAATCTTTCAATGAAATTTGGGGGAGGGGGGGGTTCTGCCCCTATTGACAGAATGTTTGTTTTGCAATCTTTAGATGAAATTTGTGGTTGTTTTGCAATCTTTTGATAAAATTTGAGTTTTTTGCAACCTTTTGAAAAAATTTGCAGTTTTTTCATTATTTTGTGACTTAATGTGTGTTTATTTTTCAATCTTTTGACAAAATTTGCATTCATATCATGATTTTTTTGATGAAAGTTTGGGTTTTCTAATAATTTTTGGGTTAAAAAAAAAAATAAAATAAGAATTGGAAGTTTTAAATCTGAATAAAATTCAGAACAGAATCGCCCTTGAATAAATGATACACATTTATCTGAGATTGATTTTGTGAAAGTAGCCATATGGATCTTTTTATTTGTAGTGAAAGTTATGTAACTAAGGGAATTATGACAGAATTAATTGTTAAAATCAAAATCATTTGTATATATTTCTATAAAATTCCTCCTGATCGTAGATCGCTGGATTGGACATATTCTGTACTAAAAAGCACCTTAACACTTCACAAATGAATTACCTCTGCTCAATATTCATTACTAGATTTTATCTTTTTCCTTTCCAAAATACTTTATTGATGTGAATACATTCTATATTTATTTACACAATAGATCACAATTCTAAATTTTATTATTCTGAAGTGTTAAAATTATCTTTGCTTGGTATTTACGTATTAAGGCCTCTGCAGTTACAGATTTGGCGATTTTTAATCTACACCTAAATTTTTTGCGACAAATCATAAAATAAAACACTTTATTTAAAATTAAAACACTTTCGAAATCCAAAACTCTATATTTAAAAACAAAGTAGGGATTACCGAATATTCGGTATTCAGCCATGTTGCCGAATATTCGGTTTGGCCGAATATCGAAGTATTCAGCTGAATCCAATACTTAATAAAGCCTTTTAAAATACATTAAAAAAAAACTTTTCACAATTTCTACTTTTAACTGTCAGATTATTAATATATTTAAAATAATAAGAAATAAAATAATATTTAAATAATATAGAATGTTTTTACAATATTTATTTGCTGTTTGTAAAGTTTAACTTAAGAAAATTAATCATGAGAAGGATTAAAATTAGAATTCTCCTTAGGAATAAATAATGCAACTGCAGATGCAAGTTCCTAAATTCTATTTAGTAAATAATCTGTTTCTTGCTTTTCCCAAAAGTCCTTAAACAAGAAAGGAAAACTTTTGAGATTAGTAATAGCTATCAAGGCAGACAATTTTTTGTTTATGAAATCATAATCATAATCAACTTATTGAATCATAAATACATTGTACTTCATCTCACTCTAGATCAAACTTGTGTTTTTGTTTGTTGCATTAACAATAAATAAGATACCATAACTGTATTTTCATATTTTCAACTCACATGTTTTGATTTCTGTAAAATATGATACGATGGGAAGGATGGAAAATGCCACTATTCATAAGAAAAGAACTATGAGCTAGACATTCCTTTATTCAGAATTAAGTTGAAAGTATTTATACTTTATTTTGAAAAAAATCTGCCTTGAGTTATTTAAAAAGAATAAATATGAGACTGTACAGTTTTTCTTCAACTATTTTTTCATTATTTATCTTTGATTTCAAAATGTTTGTTTCAATTCGTAGAAGAAATGAAATTTAAAATTTTACTAATTGAAAAAGTCTCATAATTATGCTTCTTAAATAAAAAAAAGACAGATTTTTTTCAATACCGAATTTCTTATAAAAAGCTCTTATTTATCAAAATATAAATTTCTCTTATTAAATATCATGTAAAATTGTTTTAAAAAGTAACATTTTAATACTTTTAAACTTTGAAATATAAAAAGTATTTGGAAAGCCGAATATTCAGTATACTGCCGAATAGTTACTATTCGGCTGGCCGAATATTTGGCATTCGGCCCAACAATTACTATTTGGCTAGCCGAATATTCGGTATTCAGTTTAGCTGTTGGCCGAATATTCAGTATTCAGGCAAAATCACTATTCGGCGCATCCCTAAAACAAAGTAACATATCAGATTTTGGTGGAAAATGGGCTGATATAGAGTCACTTCTGCTGCGGTGGCATTAATACTCGAGTACCTTTGCTTTTTACCAATTACTTGCAATAAAATAACTATCTATAATCGATTGACAGAAACTTAATGCTATGAAATCCTAACTGATATTATGCATATCACCATATGTACTTATCATTAAAAAATTATATGTAGTTATATATTAGTTTTATAGGCTAATGAAATTTAAACAATTTGAAAATTGTTCTGTTGTAATCAATACTTCATATATGATTGATTATTTTATCTATTTTTTAGGTGAACTTGAGTCTACTGTGGCAGTTTTCAGGTTTCAGCACATGGCTCGTTTTGGTCCAGTCATCGAATTCGATAAATTCTTTCATATTTCTCCCTTATGTGGTTAGTCACAGTAGAAAGCAGAGAAATGAACAATGGATCAGGGGATAAGGAGTTTGATCCTACCGGAAGGAAAAATTTCTCTTTTGCAGGATACCAGTCCCCTTACTGTAAATGTCATTAGAGATAGAAAATACTACATCGCCACAATAAAAAGGCTTACAGTAGCCGACAGTTGTATGTTGATGTAGTTAACGTCCACAACATGGATGATGATTGGAACTTCCAACTTTGTTTTAACTATAATAATAACTTTTATTTAAAAGAGTTACTTCATTTTAACATTTTTTTAACACTAGAATTGAAGGCTTTGTTTTTATGTATGTTTTTGGAATGTTAATAAATTTAATATTTTACTCTGTATATCGTTTTTTAAAAAAATTCTTTAGTTTATTTACATGTTTATACTTTTTATTTTTAGCATTTTCCAACAAAGTTGAAAAGTACTTATGCACTTGGTTTGTCTGTCTCGGCCGTCTGTCCGCACTCTAACTCTCGTAAATACACTCTGATTGTCATAAATTCTTTGGATGTTAATGGTGGTTACCTGAGCACGAACCCTATTGAAAATTAAGGTTCTGCCATGATTAGTTTATTTACAGGGATAGTAAAAAATTTTTCCATTGCATTATGTCCTATAGGGAAAAATCGTTTCAAATGAATTTTAATGATGTTGCACCCTGTCAAACATCTTCAAATTTATATGTATCTACAAAGTGCATTAAAATGTACATTTTATAAAATAAACAATAAAAAGAATAGTTATTATTCATTTACAGGGCCACACAAAAGAATACCAATACATAATAATAAGAGAATTATTTGAGACATATTTTTTATGGTAAACGATTTCATATATAATCAAATTGATATACATTGCTGAGGATTAATACGAGTTATTTCATTCATAATACTAGTGCATAGCATTTATAGGGACACACAAAAGATTTCGAATAGTATATTCTACCCGAAGTCCTGTATATTATGGAAGATGGCTGTTGGATGGATGAAATGCATTTTAATTATGATATATGCTTTTAAGTTTCACTTAGATGTATGCATATTATATGGTTTATATAAATGTTAATTGTTACACAAAAGTTCTTGGAAAAGTATTGAATATGTGTGTAATTTACTTAAAGGGGGTTTTTAAATATGTTATGCCTTTTTACGATGAACTGCATTTAGTTTACTAAGAAATGTATCGATAAAATGATATACAGCATCCTGCAAAGAACTGGATACATGGTCATCTTTGGATGATAATTTTTAGAAATTTGATTTTAGTAGTTTAAAGAAAATATATTTTACAGGCTAAACAAAAGTATTCAAGTATGTTTCCATCTATTGATATAAATTGCTGAAAGGAAAATTTCAACCAATTAGGCGTTTTCTTGTTAAACTAAATTTTACCATTATATAGTCTATATATTAAAAGACAGATCAAATACAATACTTTTCGAAAATATTGGAATCGATACTTGGATATGAACAATCATTACAGTTTAAAGATTATAGGGGGGGGGGGGGGGGAGAATTACATACTTTTTTTAAACTGAATGTTTATATATATATGAGTAAATAAAATTTAATAAATATTAATGTTATTTGCTGAGAATTTTATAAAAACCTATATTTATAGAAATTCATTCGCTCAATTATTCCGGAGTCTGTTCCAAGATATATGTATAAGGAAATGAGTCATCTTTCAGTAAGGTACATTTTGAATTTCACATTGCAATTTTTGTTCAAATAAAATTTTCGCTTAGTAGCATTTCCGTTTTGGATCAGACTCCAGAATAATTAAGAGATGTTGGCATCTATGCAATATTATACATTTAAAATTTATTGTATCCTTCAGTGAAGTACGTACTCAAGCTACTGATGCTATGCAAAATCATGCAGAAATGTTGCCCTCTTAATTTAGGAATCCTTCCATTTGATAAATTTTTGCCATTGGTTCTGTCACCAATATTTTCGAATTACTTACAAATTTTAATTTGAAGATTTATATTTCATATAAACAATTTTTGTAATAGGTATCCAGGCAGTCTTGGTTGTGATCTTATTTTATGTTTTAGAAAACAATATTTTGTAATAAAAGTTTTTTTTTTTTTTTTTCTAAAATTTACTTTTGAATGACATGGTATAGGAAATTCTGGTTTAATAAATCAGAACTTCCTATTCCCTGCTAATTTGGTTTAATAAACCACAACTTATAGTTATGCAGTTCGGGCCTTTTTCAAAATCTCGCTTCAACCCCCCCCCCCCCCGTTTTTTTTTTTTTTATTTTAATCCTTGTTCAAGAAACCAGAACTCAGCAATGAAACTTAGGTCATTATAAAAATCTAGCCTAAAAACTATTTTTTCTAGTTCAGTAAACTCGAATTTACAATTTTGTTAAGATCTTTTTATAAATCTAGCCTAAAGCCTATTTTTTTTCTATTTTTAGTCCTAGCCTATTTTGAGTTTGTAAAACCAGAATTTTCAATTATGACATTGCTTTCTGCTTCAGGAAACAATATTTTGTAATCAAGAGGTCTTAAAATTCCAGTTCTAATATCTATCTTTGAAAGTCAGGGAGCTAGAAATTCTGATTCATGAAACTAGAACTTAGTTGCGCCATTTTGAAAATCTAGCCCGAAGGCCGTTTTTTCTGGTTCTGGGAACGAGAAAATTCTGGTTTACTCAATCAGAATATTAACTAGAACACGCTAGCGAAGGGAACTAGAATTTATAAGGATGACATGGAACTATTTTTTCTAGAGCTACAATTTATTTTCTAGATACCAGTGGCATATTTTTTTTTCAGTGCAACTTTTGACAAAGTCCTCAATTTCCGAATCTAACCCAGGCCACCAAAAATAAGCCCTAGCATTACATTTCATTTTAACTATACCTTTATGAGTACTATGAAGTTCATTAAGCAGCTGTTTTCTATACTTTGTTGGGATCACAACACGATAGCCCCACATTATTACACCCTTATCCACATTTAATTCATCTTTACGACTAAAATACTTTTTAATCTCACCATCAGTAACATTTTTAGGGAATCCATACGTTATATAATTAAACAATTTTCCTAAAATTGGGTCTCTTCTAGTTTCAGATCGAACTTTAAACAAATCAATCGGAACATCATTTTCGATAAAATGGACATAATCATATTCTTCGGGTTCTACCAACTTGTTATCAAATACTGGGTATCTGGATAAAGCATCTGCCTGTGTGTTTAGGTTACCTTTTATATGTCGAAAAGTATAGTTTAACCCTGATAAAAATAGTGACCACCTTTGGAGCCGTCCTGCCACCATAGGTGGTAAAGTACGGTTTTCTCCAAATAAAGCTAATAGTGGTTTATGATCACTTACCAATTCAAATTTAGTCCCTACCAGATACTGATAAAGCTTTTGACATACCCAATAAATGGCTAAAGCTTCTTTATGTATCATTGAATAATTTTTCTCCGCTGGACTAAAAACTCTGGATATAAAACAAATTGGTCTGTCAGATTTGTCGTCCAATACATGTGATAATACAGCCCCTATCCCATTTTGACTAGCATCACATGATAATCTTAAAGGTTTAGATCTATCAAAATGAATCAAAACTCGGTCTGATGTTAATTCTCTCTTAGCATTTTCAAAGGCTTGTTGACATTTGGTAGACCATTTGAAATCTACATCTTTTTGTAACAAATCATACAAAGGTTTCATTTTTGGTGATAAATCTGGAATAAATTTTGAATAATAATTAACCATCCCACAAAATATTCGAACATCATTAACATTACGTGGTTTAGGAAAATCCAAAATTGCTTTAACTTTAGTAATATCTTTTTGCAAACCATTTTTACTGATAGTGTGTCCTAGATATTTAATGCTGCCTTTGAAAAATTCACACTTCTTAAATTAACACGAAACCCAGCAGTCAGTAATCTCTTCAAAACTGCTTTTAAATTCTTTAAATGCTCTTGTTCATTACTACCAGTGACCAAAATATCATCTAACAAATTAACCGTTCCCCCAATTCTTTGTAAAGTTTTCTCAATTGTTCTTTGGAAAATAGCACAAGCTGGCTTAGTTCCGAAAGGTAAGCGGTTTACTAAATAAATACCATAAGGTGTGTTCCATGCTAATAATTCTCTAGTTGCATCATCTAAGACTAACTGATTATATGCATTAGATAAATCTAATTTACTAAAACTTTGTCCTCCCTGTAACGCTGAGAAAAGTTCCTCAATCCTAGGCAGAGGATGGTTATCATCCTTCAAATATTTATTCACAGTGATTTTATAATTTGCACAAACCCTAATGCCTTTACCATTATGTTTCATTACAGGAACAAGAGGTGTGCCCCACTGAGAATTATCCACTTTTGTAATTACTCCCTTTTTTTCTAAGTTATCTAACTCTGACTTAACTTTGTCTTTAAAAGCAAAAGGAATTGGTCGTGGTTTATGGAAAATAGATTTTATATTACCCTCAACTTGCAAATGTATCTTCTCTACTTTATAAGTACCCAATTCATCTTTAAATAACTCAGAGTATTCTGTTAATAATGATTGTAAGTCTAAATTGCCTTCCGCTATAGAAACCCTGTTCACATTAGTGTTTCCTACTATAATATTTAATCCAAAATCATTTAAAAAAATTCGTCCCAATAATAATTTTTCAGACTCTTTTACCACAATCATGTTAACTACTTTTGAAATCCCATTAAGATCCATAGTAACATTAATTTGCCCAACAGGTATTACAATATGTCCCCCATAAGATTTTAACTTAATCTTTGTATTTTCTATTCCTATATTTCTCAAATTTTTCTTATAAAATGAAAAGGGAATACATGAAACACCTGCCCCCGTATCCACTTCCATTTTAACTTCTTTTCCCTCTAATTTAACATTTAAAAATAAAGGATTTACATAAGAGATATCCATACTATACATATCTATATAATCAAAACCTTCATCTACTGAATTTACAGTAACTTTAGATTTACATACCTTAGCTATGTGCCCTTTTCGATTACACGCGTTGCACTTAAAGTCTTTAAATTTACACTTTTTAAAATCATGGTTAGTTTTACCACAGTGAAAGCACTTTAAATTATCGTCTCTTTGATGATTGACTTTCGAGGGAACTTTGGGGAACTTTTTGGTAGGCTGTGTCATCTTCTCTTTTGGAGATCTGCCTTGCAGTCTGTTTACTTCCTGCAGCCTAGCTTCTTGAAGAAGTACTTCCTTGCTTTGAGCAATGTCCAGCAAATTAGCCAATGTGGTGGTGAGTTTTTCTTCTCACAGTCGATCGAGAATACGCCCAGGTTTCATTCCGGTCACAAATTTGTCGCGAACTCTGTCTTCCAGGCTAGCTTCAAGCTCGCATTCTGCCGCTTGCGTCTTTACTTTCACGTACCACTCTCGCACAGATTCTTGAGATTGCCTTAATGAGTCAAATATGATTCTTTTGCGGTATACTGAAACGGCAGGTTGAAATTGTTCGGTTAAAAGTTTTTTTAAATCAGCAAATGTTTTTAACGATGGTGTAACAGGATGGCACAAATTTTTCAGAATCTTGTAAACAGCTTCGCTGACCGTCGTCAAAAGAACCGACACTTTGCGTTCCTCTTCCACCCTGTTAGCCAAGAAATATTGCTCCAATCTTTCAATAAAAATATTCCAGTCATCATGTAAATTATACTGGTTGATGTTTGCAACAATGCCAGTATTTACTACAGTCACATTGGTCGGATCCTGTGCCATTACGAAACCACACAGTGAAAAAAAATATCTCAAGTTCAGAATTAAAATATAATGAAATATCAGAACTTTTCCCGAAAAATAATGCTGTCCAATTAAAAATGTTGACTCGTCGCCAAATTTGTAGTGTCTTTACTATAAGATAAATAAAATAGATACAAAAGTTGCGTATTCACAGCATCTTTATTGCAATTTTAACAACCGTGGAATTTGCCAGATCCACATAAGTAAGTTACATAAATAAATATTATATCAAGTTGAGTTGAACAATAAATATAAAACATATGGAGGTTGATATATGGAGTGAGAATACATTACTTATTGTATAAACATACATACATTACATACATACATATTATACATTGTATAAACAGAAACAATGTTTTTCGCATTGCGCATGCGTGCACTTAGCCAAGCTACGCCGATATGAAAAAATCAATGGGTTTTTTTTATATCCACATAAAAGAACAATTTTAAGTGATGAAAAAACAATTATGAAAATTAATAAGAAAGTATTTTTCTTAATGCACTTTGACGTACGGGAGGAATATTTACGAGCACGAACAAAACTATGATTTGTATTCGACATTTTCCCGCACGAAATTGATTATCATGTAGGGAGCATCGAAACAACTCAACTCTTTCCAGTGTTTCAACTCGAAACTTTATACGAAGCGCCTGCTTTAAAAATTGTTCCTGTTGAAATATCATAGAAAACTTAGTTAAATTTCTACTAATTATATTGTGAATATTTTTTAACATGCGCCCACTGTGCGAAATCACATATTTTTAACGGGATAATGGGCGCATAACAACCATAGCTCTTTAATTTACTTTTTTTGTGCTTGAGGACTCAAACACCAAGACTTGCTTATTAAATGAATTTTTTTGCTTATTATATACTGCTTAATATTGAGGTTCGTTTGGAAAAAGTGGCCTAGCTAGCGGGCGTAGCTCGCTAGTGAATTATATTAATATTTAACAAAGCTGATTACGTAGTTCAGCATTAGGTACTTAATGATTACAAACTTAAAAACTTCAAAATCCGGCTGTTAAAGATGTATTAAATTTCTCGTGGTAAATTTTCTTCTTAAGAAAAGGGGGGGGGGGGCATTAAAATTCATCTTCGCCACGTGTGCAAAAAAGGCTAGTTTTAACCCATAAACAAAAAAAAAAAAAACGTATTGCTAAAAACATACAGAAGTTGATACATACGATTAAATCCGTGGAATACATTTGAATAATTGGAACAAATTACGTTTTTCACGATTTTTAAGAAAATAAGGTGGAACCCGCCGAATTTCGACGAAAGAAAGTTTTAAAGTAGGAATTGCTTCATTGATTTATAATAAAGCCACAAAATTAGTTACAGTAAAAAATGCAGCTTCCAGTGGTTTGACTAACTCTCACACAAATCTCATTTTGAGTTAAAGTTAACAAAATACTATTTCTTTAAAACCCAATTGTCTAAATTATCGGGAAAGGATTTAACATATGAATTAATAAATTTGCATTCTTTCAACTATTTGATATGAACTATGTAAAAGCGAAAAAAAACAACTATTCTATCGTGTGGTAAAATAAGATTGCAGAAAACTAAAAATCAGTCAAATGATAAAGAAAAACGAAATAAAACCAAAAATCACTGGTTTTATAACAGTTGATATTCTTGACAAATCAAGTATTTTAATTTCTGAGGTTTTTTTTTTTTTTTCAATTTTTATGAGGAAATGGAAACAAAAAGATACAGTACTACTTTTTCTCCCTTTACTTTTAAACTAAATGGAATACTTCTGTTCTCACAGTTACACAATCGGTATTAAAAACTACAATAAATATATTATTTCAAAAATAATTTGAGATACAGCTTTTAAATAAATTGCATTTGAAAGTACGTTTTCTCTCCCTATACAACGGTGTAAAAATTGAAAATTTGTGATATTTAAAAGTTAAAAAAATTGCAGTAGCAAAAATTTCAAAACCGAAATAGCATTTTAAATGAATGTTGTCATTCGCAAAAAGGTGTATGCGTTACGCACAGATAACGTTTGACCTTTATAATACAGAATAAAAATATTTTCTAATGTTTGAAACGGCAAATTGTACTTGTTATTGACTATATTAAAAAAATTATATGAAAGTTGTAGAGAATTTTGTCTTCTTTAACTCCTTCTGTAACTGAAAGATAATATTCCATTGCAACGGGACTCAAAATATTAAAAAAAATAGTAATAATAAAAATAATAATTTCGTTGTTTTTTGACTACAGCCAAATAATTTAATTCTAGCCTCACTAAATTTTGTTGGAAAACTTAATTTTTTACATGTTGCTATCATTACAAACAAGTTAGAAAAAAAATCTAGCCGACCTTTTGCAATGTAATTCTTTTTTTTGGTACATTTTTCTTAAACTACTCGCTTAAATAACTTTTTCTTTTCTTTATTTCTTTTTTTTTTTTGGAACTTTCTTTTTATGTTTTGTGGTAGTAAAATATTTCTCGAAAGTTTTGATTTCTAAATATGATAATCAATTTTCTGGAGATGCCAACCTCAAATGTTGTCTGAAAATTATTTTAATGGATTCTTTGTTTATAGAATGAATATGTATTTCTTTGCTGTCTGTATTTAATATATATTTTATGGAAATTCATTCTCTATTTATCTTCTTTCTGCATTTTGTTTCTTTTACTTTAATGAGATCTATTATGCTTAAATAAATCAATCATCAGAACGTTTTTCCGATCTGTACTTTCGTAAGAGATCTTAAGAAATATTTCTTCAATGACTTGGAATGTATTAATTAAGACGAGATAATGTGAAAAACTCAAGCTTTTCACTGTGATTAATATAGTTTAAATTAGATAACTTTTTGTACTCTCTTTTTTTTATGGAAAACTATTTTCCATGATGACGCCGCAGGGTAAAATTTTTTATGTGTATCTGTAATTGAAAGAATAAAAGTACGTTAAGATTTATACTAGTTCTATTCATGATTTTCGAATTTAACAAAGTCAATAATCTTCTTTATTTGAAACAAAGTGTTAAAAATATCAATAATTAAAAATGAGAAACATCGCTTTAAAAAAGGGACCGGATGGAGGGATTCTTGCCCAAAATTTTGAAATCCAGATTCAGTCTCATCCGGTAAAGCGAATGATTAGAGGCCTTGGGGCCGAAACGACCTCAACCTATTCTCAAACTTTAAATGGGTGAGAGGGCCGCCTTGCTCGATCGAAGGCCGGCCTTTTCAGGATGGGAGTGCCCAGTGGGCCACTTTTGGTAAGCAGAACTGGCGCTGTGGGATGAACCAAACGCCGGGTTACGGCGCCCGATGCGAGACGCTCATGAGACCCCATGAAAGGTGTTGGTTGCTCCAGACAGCAGGACGGTGGCCATGGAAGTCGGAATCCGCTAAGGAGTGTGTAACAACTCACCTGCCGAAGCAACTAGCCCTGAAAATGGATGGCGCTCCAGCGTCGAGTGCTTATCTTCCAAAAATTTTCCATTTGGAAACTTTTAAGCGATCAAGTGCTGAAAACGGCTTGGGAGTTTCGTGATAATTCGCGCAACCAATTGACTCATTTTGCAAAGGTTTTTTTTTTTTTTTTTTTTTTTTTTTTTTTTTTTTTTTTAAATCACAAATGGTTGATGAATTTTACGATTCCCCAGATCAATTGACAAGTTTCCTGTTATTTTCTGCAATCGATAGGCAAATTTAGGGTTGATTATGTTCCAAATTTTCGGGAAATCGTTCATTGAAACAATCGCTGAAAAAACAGGAATTCCGTTAAAAGATTGCAAGAAAAACGAGTTTTTCGTCAAATAAAAACTTTAGTTTTATGAAAGTATCGTTAAAAAGTCAAATTTCTTAAAAGAGTAGCAGAAAAACGTGGATATTGTCAAAGGATCTCGAAAAAAAAAAAACCCGCAAATTCCGTCAAAGAATTTTTAATTGAATCAAATGATAGCAGAAAAAAACGCAAATTTCATCAAACAATTGCGTAGAAATGCGAATTCTATTAAATAATCGCAAAAAAGGAGAATTTCATCAAAGGATTACGAAAAAAAAAACTGAATTTTTCAAAGGATCGAAGATTAATTTGAAGGAGAATTTAGTCCTAAGGCCACTGAAAAAGGGGAATTTCGTCAAAAGATCGCAAAAAACCCCTCAAATTTCGTCAAATGATCGCAAGAAACGCGAATTTTATCAGATGATTCAGAAAAAAATCACAATTTTTTTCAAAGGATCGAGGAAAACAAGATTAGACTGTTCGTTGAAAGTAAACGGGCTCGAGAACTAAGGAATTAAAAATATTTTATGTAAAATTGATTCCAATTTTTTGTCCCTTTTTCGTTTCAGAGATTTTTCATTTTTGTAACTAAGTTAAACCACCGCTTGAATTCGCTTTAACCGGAGAAGTATGAAATTGAGTAAGAGAGTAATTGAATATTTTTTGTTGTTGCTGTTAGAACCAAGGCATAGATAATTTTTAAAGCAAAAATATGGAAAACAAAGGTAACAGAATTGTTGTGTGATACCGATAAGTGTAATAGATGGTTGCTATGTTTTTTATTTTCCTGGAATCAATATTTTGCGAATTAATTGCCTTGGTCCTGTAAATTTCATATTAACTAAGTTATAAATAATACTTATTTTAAGATAAATATAAAACCCTGCACTTTAGTGTACAATGAATTTATTTTCTTACATTAAAATATATACTTTTGATTAATTTTGTTCTTTATTTAAATTATACTGTTTCATACTACTGATTATTCATACAAAGAGTTAGTAGCTTGAAAAAACACAATTAGACATATGTTATTCATTAACTTAATGGAAGAAATTAATTGGAAAAAAGATACCCCTTTTTATCGCTATTTTATTTATTTCTTTGCTTAAACTTTACGGATTAAATTTCATTCTTTCATGAATTCAATAAATATTAATGAGATAGATACATTGCTTTAATAGCACAGACTATATATAAAAAATGGTTAAAAAAAATTTATTTTATTCTACTTCATAATATTTAAAAAATTTAGAGGAAAGGCGAATCCCCAGTAGGAAAACAAAACTTCAATTTCTTTGTTATGGTATTACGAAATTACACGAGAATTGTATATAACGGAAATGATATGACGCTATTTTAAAAATAATTTTTTCTAGTTTTGACGAATTTGAATTTTCTGATCTTGGATTTCTTGGATAAAGGCAATAGACATTTAGGAATTTATACTATAAAATATTTTTAAATGATGTTTTTAAGATATGTAATGTTTCTCAGGAAAGTCTTATGTTACATTTGAATTAAATCAGTTAAATAAAAGAAAACTAAAACGATCTTAATTATAAAAAAAAATGTTTCATGTATGTGGCTCATTCTTTCTCTACTCGTATATTTATCAAGCGTATTTTTTTAGAATTTCTTAGTCCCATTGATAGATTCATTCGCACTCAAGCATCAACTTCCCATCTTTCATCCTTATATGTCAAACAGATATTCGAAATGCATTTTCTGAGTTATATATTCACAATGAATGTCAGCATCATGTCATGAGCAAATGCTTTTTCAGCAAAGGGAATCAATAAGGCATATCTTTCGAGAATATAAACGTTCTTTCTTTTATAAAATTATTTTATATATTAAGGAATTTCGAAGGATTAAAAAAAATGTTGTTTTTCCAATGTTTGTCATATTTCTGTTGGTTATATATATATAAATAAAATATGACTAAGATCTATTTTAATAATTTTTTTAAAATAAAATATTCAAAATCTGTTATGTCTGCATTATATAATAAAAATAATAAAGGTACACACAAATAATAAACACACATACAAACAATAATATACAATAAACCCAACTGGATTGATAAATTAGACAGAGCCAGGAATCGAACCCGGGACCATAGCATCTCTGACAAAACATTAGCTCTGGCTAATTTTTTGCTCCAGTTAGGTTTATTGTATTTATTATTCGTGTGTACCTTTATAATTTGAGTGCAGGCGTTATTTGTGTGTGTTTGTGTGTTTTAATAAAAATAATAAATTCAATTTTCTAAGTTTAAACAAAAGAAAACTACCTGAAAGCCTAATTACCTATGATTGATAAAACTCTTTTTCACTAAAGTGGCGCCTGCCTTTTCTTGATCTTGAGAAGATGGGAGACACTAACGCTGGTAGGATTACTTGTTATTTTTATGTCAACTGGCGAAGGTGAATGGGAATAGCATTTTTTGGGGTGAATATACTGCGGAAATTTTCTAAATCTTGCATTATCTAAATACAACAGTGTATTAAAAATATGAAAATGCTCTAAATATAAATTTATTTAGGTTCATAATTGGATAGAAGAATTATGGATAGGTTATAAAATTGTGCGAATAAGAATAAATTGGTAAAGTTAAAAATTTCGAATTTAAAAACACGAATGGAAGAATTTAAAATAAACCGAATAAGATGAATAGAATAATAAAAAAATGAAAAAGGTTTTAAAGTTACTTACCCATTTCCCATTAAAATAAACATTGGAATAAATAGTGGGTTTGAACTATTCACCCACAATTATTTATTTACGTCGAAATACATCAACATAGACGAAAAACATGGCTGAATCAAGAATTTACATTAAGCATAATTTGAAAAATACATATCTGAATTGACTTTTCTAGTACGTTCATAATCATATGACTTCATGTTGCTATATCATGAATGAGACTTTCATAAATTAACACCACTTTTATAAACCATAATAAACGCTATATTTCACAAATCACAAGTGATAATTTTCATTTTCTTTTTACAAGCATTCTATTATAATTTTATGTTGAATTAGAATATTGCGAATATAATAGTAAATAGAATAAATTGTCCGATGAAATATTGAATAAGTTTTTCAAGCCGAGTAGAATAGAATAAAACAACCGAATTATGCATCTCCATCTGATGCCAAAATCATTTTCCCAAATAAAAACTTAGGAACGGCAGACCAGAAAATAAAATCATTCTTGTCTAGGCGGCTAGCGGTTGCCATGGAGATCAAAACCTCGGCTTCTTTTTCCGTCCATGATCTCCGGGGAAGCGGCAGAACAGCAATTCGTTTAATAAGGTGTTTGAAGGTTCCCTTACTTGTACGGTTCGTCACTACTCGAACGATCTCGTCAGCACCTGATGATTTGTCTATGACGGATCCACCTGGATCCGTCTTAGACCGGATTATCTTCCACCTGGAAAAGATACAAAAACATGGATTATTATGATCAAATAATTCAGGTAAAGGAAATGGAGAACCAATAAAGATACGTCCTTGATTTAAGACCGATAAATAATTCGGATCATAAGGAGGTGTGAAATGCCGAAGAATTTGGTGTTGCGAACTAAAGTTGTGGATTTTGGATTCTTTGTGTACTAAGTACAGTTTTTGTAGATAGGAATTTGCTCCAACGAATGTTCTCCCATTATCAGTAAAATGTATGTTGGACATCCTCTTCGTGATATGAAACACGGTAAAGTGAAAAGAAATGCTACGGTTGTAATTTCTAATGTTAACTCAATGTGAACTGCTTTGGTACACATACAAAGAAAAAGACAGATGTAGAATATAAATATATAAGACTTCCGAATATGTTCACACTCTCTTTTGATTGGGAATAAAAAAGCAATTCTTACACGCTCAAAAACTCTGTAAGAGTTAATTCGTGAAAAGAGCAAGTCTCCGAAGAGCTGAGTAATCAGTTGGGTGGATATTCAGATTCAACGAATACACTTTCTTAATTTTTTGTTAGAGGTAGATCTGCCATCTGGAATTTAAAAGTTTTGATTTATTAAAGAGAGAACTTGATCAGGACTACCATGCAAAGAATAGATATGGAAATGTCGAATAATGGCTTCTGTTAATGGATGGTTTTTTGAGAAGAATGATTGACTGCTTGCAATCGAATGGCAATGTTCCATGTTTGCTAAGTCGTCCACCAACCTGCTATATTTCATCGGCATCAAGAAAAATGTTTAAAGAAAGTAGTTTACTGGAGGACTGTGATTTTTTCTTTTGCTTAAGAAAGCTAATTTCATCGGAAAAGGAAGAAATATTGTAAGCATTTTAAGATAGTTTTACAAACAATGTTTAGTTCAACAGCCTTTAGGGGATACTTTGCTTTTGAGGCTGGCGTTGTAAGCGAATCGGAGAATCCAAGCAACTACTCGAAGTAACGTTGTATATGACGAGAATTTGGTGAGAATGTCAACATTATGTTCTAATTGAGTTGTTAAACAAGAGCTTTCACAGAGTGACGCCAGGGGTAAGTTTGAAATTGAAGACTGTTCGTCAATAAAAGAATTGGAAGATTTATTATACCTGTTTAGAATAAATGAGGGCACATGATCATCCCACTACAAGTCTGCCTTCAACACTCCTTGCATTAAAATTTTCAAATGAACTATGGAAGGTGACAAAAGACACTAAGGGTCAGAATTACACATGGAACCCTAGAATTCGCTGGGATGAATCAGGATTTAATGAATATGTTAAATTACTAGCCTTTAAAGAATGTGGCAAATGTTCCATAGCCAGGGGTTCATTGGCGGTCCATTTTCTGAATTGGAAACCACCAATCTGAAATAAAGAATGGAGTTCATCAATGAGAACTTGAATTGAATCGAAAGAATCTGTGCCAACTATGAAGTCGTTTACATACATGTGGCTATCAGCTAAACTAGCAGCATAAGGGAACTTGATTTTCTCGTCTTCGCACAATTGCTGAATGGTTCTTAGAGCTAAGAATGGTAAACAATACTCATTGTCACAAAAAGTAGAAGTTTCTGAATGTTTAATATACTTCAATGTATTTTTCTTAGTTTCATTTTCATGTTTATTCAAGGTCAATAATCGTGATATTGTTTCTCGACCATCTGTATGAATAGTATTTTGACGAATGTTTCTTTGAGGTTTATTAGTATGGAATAAAGGGGTATTATCAGACATTTCAGGTTCGAAAGGTTTTCTTTCAACAACTGCAGAAGAAACATGTTTACCCATGTCGTAACCCATGTCGAAATATGTCGTAACCCAGTTTAAATTGGTATTGCAACGAGTTCACCCGACTGTCACAATCTGTTCGTATAGTTCAGCTTATGAAAGTTTACAACAGCAGGCGAAATAGATGAACTTAAACAAGAAATGTTTTTTGAAGCTGCAACAGAATCATTTATCGAATTTTTACAACCAGAAATATCAGTACTTGAATCACGACTATTAGTTCTAGAGTTCTCTTCTATTGTATGCTTCTTTAAAGCAACTTGCAAAGAAACGGGGTTCATTTGGGAATTAAGAATTGAATCTGAATTTAAAAAGTCAGTCATATTAACTGAATGACAGACTACAGTTGTAGCCAATTTTGACGAGTGGAGTACTGGACCACTTAGTTTGTAACCCAGTTAAAATTGGTATTGCACCGAGTTCACCTGACTGTCCACAAATATGTGACCCTAATAAGAGTTTGGCAAAAATATCTGCCCCTAACAGAATTTCGATTGGTTTTTCCACATGGAAGTCTGGATCAGCCAGTTGCACGTTTTCAATGTGCGGTCACGTATATCTTTCCAGTTTGAAGTTAGGGAGAGGGGTAGTAACCTGATTAACTACAAGGTTTCTTAAAGAGTCGTAATTATTTTCAAAAAATGGCGAGAATTGAAATTCAGTGAAATTTCTCCAGGTTTCAGCCGAAATGCCATTGATGCCTACTAGCCTATGGTTCGTTTTTCCTACAGGCAAATTTAATCTTTCTACACAAGTTTTTGAGATTAAAGAACTTTGAGAAGCATTGTTAATAAGTGCACGGTAATGAATAACCTTACTTGTGCTAGATTTTAAATTAACAAGAGCTGTAGATAACAAAACATTATAATTCCACAATGATGAATGACACTGGGTACTATTAGAAACTGAAAGCTTTGGTGTATTATTAACAAGCTCTTTTTTGGATTTATTAACTGTATAATTATGTAACAAAGTATAATACAATTTTGAACAGTTTTTGCATTTAACATTTATTCTACATTGATTTAATTTGTGGTTTTTCTTAAACAGTTTTCACATAATATATTTAATTCAATGATTTTCCACCTCTCCATAACCAGTTTTGTATTAAAAACTGGACACCGAAAAAAGCGCATGGATTTGATTGGATAGTAAGCAGTTATTGCCGGTTTTAACAACCGTGCTGTTCATTACGTTGGTTTTGACTCGACTAGCATCTAGAGGCTTTTTAGAGAAATTAATTTTAGACTCAACTTTATTACATTACTTCTACACGTCTCAACTTTATTACATTACTTCTACACTTCGAGCTTCATTCTTCTTTGTTTTGAAACAAATCCAAATCAGGTATTTTATCATTATCTAGTGATAATTCCCATCTTTGTTTGAGGGGCTGATCTAGCTTATTCAACAAAAAATTTATTAACATTAAATCACTCGAAGCATTAGATTCCAAATTCCAAAATTTTTAAGTTCCGAATTGCTTCATTACATGTATCTAATAATTCTAACAACGATTTTGAATTGCTAGCTTTAATAATCTTTAATAAAAAAATAATTTGTTTATTTGGCTTAAAGCCAATTGTCTTTTATTTTCATACCTTTTGTTTAACAAATCCCAACTTTAAATCAAATTATGCGCTGTCAGAGAGAACCCTCGAGTAATTTTGAAGCCGTTCCCCTAACAGAAGAATGCAAATATTGTAATTTCTCAATATCAGACAAATTTTCATTTTCTAAAATCGTAGATTTAAATACCTCTTTAAAAGAAATCCAATTCTCTGAATCTCCATAAAAATGGGGGAGATCGAATTTAGGAAGCTTAACATGCGAATAATTTTGTTTAGTTGGGGCTTCAAAATGCGTTTCTGCGGGAGAATCAACTTTCGTCTTTCCTTCTAAATCGATTAACAAGTCACAAACAATTTCCTGATAGTTTAAAAAACTATCCAAATGCACACTATTTTCGTTCGGTGACAGCTTATCGAATGCTTGCGTAAGCGTTAGTTCATATCCCGCTAGTTTCGATTTCAAAACTTTAATTTTAGCTTGGTCATTTGGATTGGAATCTAGTATTTTTTCTGAAATATATCAATTTTTTTACAAATGCGTTCAAAAAACAATTCCTGTTTCAATTGTCTCGGCATGATGAATGTTTACAAATACACAATATGATAAATGAATAAAAATAATAAAATAAATAAAACGCTAGCAATTTAATAAATGTACCAATCCTTTACATACTGAGTAAAGAAACAAATATCAAAGAATATGTAAAACGCAGACGATTTTACTTTTTTTTTCTTACAACGTTTTGTTCTAGCACAGATATAAATAAATGAATACGGCTACGACTTAAAAATATTCCATCGTAGCTCCTGGCTCAATACGGACCAATAATATTTATTACAGCCTGAAGTATTGATATGCAATGAGGTATTCTTTTAGAAAAGTTTCAAGATTTCGTTTGCTTTCACCTACAAGAGCAAGCGGCAATCCTTACAAGGAATGATATAGACTCCCCATTAGCAGAATTTAGAAGCAAGAGATTATTATTTAATGTACATTTAATTATAGGACGGGAAATAAATTTGGCAAGAAAAAGGATTTTCATTCATTTTGTAAGAAAAAGAAATCAAACATTATTATATCGATTAGTGTTTAATTATTGATAATAATCTGATATAAGTTTATGCATTACAGGATGGTGTTCTAAAAGAAACATATTTAGAGCATTTTTAATTTTGTTTGTACTTTTCTGGTTAAACATCGACCTTAAACAAAACAATAAAACGCTGATGTCATTACGGAAATTTTCATAATTCTCAATATAATAATTTCTGAAAGAACCATAATTAATTTTTGTAATTGTATAAATAAAACAAGCCAGAAATTTCATCTCAAACGTGCTGAATTAGTTTCTGAGATATTATTTTTTTTTAATTTGAATTAAATTTCTCTAATGATGGCAACCAAACTAGTTCATTTTTGTGAAAAAAGGTAGAAATGGGATAACGATAGGAATTATTAGATTCCTTTTTCTTCTAGCATTTTCAAATGGAAATAGAAAATAATTTTTATTTTCATCATTAGTGAAGACAGTATAATGATTAATTTATGTTTAAAAAAATATTTGATAAAACAAATTCTTATTTTTACTTTTTCCATCAATTTACGTCAGAAAACAAAATTTCGTCTGTTACTTTAATCGCTGAAATAAATTCCATTGACTTAAACATAATAGAAAGAGATAGATAGAAATGCTGTATGCCGTAAAAGTTGTTTGCAATATGATGTACGCTATAACTCAAATTAAAATGCTCTCAATCGGCCCAAACAAAATAGGGGCGTGTGACAGGTACCTAATTCTCTCACATCATCCATGTTTTTTTCTTTTTATTATTATTATTATTAAATAAAAATGATCTGCTTTTATTTAAGCAGCACATTGTATTAAAATTAAAAATGATACAATTCAAAGTTTCTTTCGTTTATTTAAAATCACGTGTTTGTGTTTAGGCCGTATGAGCGGATTTTATGGTTGGTTTTTGCCATCAGCCCAGCAACCACAATTCATTTCTTTTCTTTCTTTTTAAATTTATACATAAAAATAATAATTTCATGTTTAGTTTTTTCTTTTTTTTCACTTGACAATAGTGCATAAACCCGAAATGGTTGAAAGAGAAAATATATGTTTTTCTAAGCATTTCAGATTCCTATACAGGTAATATTTTGAATCATCTTCTAATTGACGTATTTTATGTAACAGCTAAAGAAAAGGGCAAAAGGAAATTAATAGGAATTATTACTTATAGATATATTTTTGTCTTTTAAACCGTATTCACCTGTCATTTTAACCGTTCGCCCGTATTGCTGCAAGATTCTCAAACAATTTGCGCGGATTGTGACGTCACGCGAAATCGCTCTTACAAAAAATATATGCTTTTTAATCGACAAAAATAAAACCACGAACGAAAAAATATATCGTAACTTTTTTCGAGTTACTAATGATTCCGAAAATCATTCTTTATCACTCGAAATACGAGAAACCGACAATGTTTTTGAGATTTAAAGAATAATTTATACAAAATTTCTTTTACTGACACAAATTTACAGAAACGTTTGGTGTAATTTTTTAATAACAATCAGATTTCTCAAACTGTATTTTCAATTTTTGTGATTCTATACTTTTCAATGAAACATTTTCAGCTGCGTATGTAAGGGTATGTAATTTGCATGTATAAGAGTAACAAAATAATATTAATTTTAATTATTTATGTTAAGAGGCTCCGGGACATATTTTAAAATAATTTTTATTTATCGAGTGAAAATTTTGAATTTTTTTGTGATTGTTAACCATATTGTTAACCATCAAAACAGTATGATATCTTTCTTATGACAGTGATGAATGTTTTGATAGTTACATTTTACATTAGAATGCAACTAAATAAAGATTTTAACATGCATAATCGGTCTTTTTTCATTATTTAATCACAAAATGTAAATTACAATTAACATTTTATTACGTACTTTTGCATATAAAATTAAACTAAATTCTAAAATTTTGTTAAATCCTAACTTGATGGAGAATTTATGATAGCATATTTGGAGTGAACATGAAAAGTACATAAAATTAGTCGAATGTGGCAATCCCAAAACTTTCTTCCATCTCATACATGTTAATACTTTCTGAAAAGAGCAGCGTAGATACGCCACCATATAGGTGTTTTACACCAAAATCTAATAAGTTAAAAAATTATCTCAGTTTCTATCTGAGTAGGAAGTTTGATAAGATTATTTTTTGAGATAGAACTATTTCGGAAACTTTAAAAGATTCTGCTTAGCAGCATTACCTGTCAGGCGGTTTAAGCTAAAAGCTAAACAGGGCCAATTTATATCAGAGACTAATTGAATCCGAAGTTTGATGAAAATTCATGTATTCCATATTAATATTTAAATATGTGGGAGATTGTGAAAAATGCGGCATAGACGTAGCACTTTTGTAACAGTAACAATTTATATCAGGGACTAAGTGAATGTAAAATTGTACTAAAATCCGTTCATTAGTTCTACAGATATTTAGTTCTTTAAAATTTGTGCCACACACAGTTAGGGAAACATATTCACAGACAGACTCACAAACAGACATTTTGTAAAACGATATTTTTTGAGATTTCAGACCTCCTAAAACGTGTAAATCCGTCGAAAACCATAATTCGAAATTTTTTGTGATTCAATAATTTCTTGTAAAAATAGAAGGAATTAAAAATGTTTATAAGAAATCTGATACAAAATGTCGGTTGACTACTGATTTTATAATGTTAGATAAAGATCATAAACAAAACAAATATTTATATTCCCTTATGATCAACTTTACTTTAATCGATGCATTGTATGAGAATTTAAGCTTTGAAAAAGCTTGATTCATATCATCGTTTAAAACCAATTTCTTTGAAAGTAATGTTTTTATAAATAAAAGGAGAAACCATATCCGTATAAGAAATGCCTCATTCATACGTATAATTGAAAAAGCATTTGCAGATGACAAAAAGCTGATATTGATTGTAAATACTAAATATCTATGAAAATGCATCTGAAATATCTGCTTGAAATAAATACGAAAGATGGAATGTTGATGCTCGAGTGGGTATATCCATTTAGGTAAGAGTTTCTGGAAAAAGGATGTTAGATATTTGATCAGATGCTAGTAGTAAAAACGTACGATTTATCTACGTAATATGTTTTTATATTTAAATATGTTAAAATATTACTTTTCTTTAGTGTATTCGGATAAATATTTTAGTTGAATTGTTTTATTTTTTGAAAGGTTTTCAAAAACTGATATCTTTCTGAAATTCTTATGCATGCGGAAAAGCATATATTTTACATTTCTCCATTTTTTAAAATTTAGCTATTGTAATATTTTCTTCTCCGTTGGGACGTTGGAAATAAATACTTTTTAGAATTAAAAATTTAAAAGCAGAAATTTTCCTGATAATTATATGAATGCAGAAAATCATGACAGAAAAAAACGTAACCGCGTTCAATGAATAATTGCACCTCAAGTAATCTCCTTGCAAAATCGTAGCAGTTGGATGGTATATGGGCAATAAGAAGCGTCATGGACAGAACAATTTTATTAAATAAAAACTATTTCGAACAAGAAACATTGCGATACATTCGACGGCCGTATAGCCAGTATAAGAGGTATGCTGACACAAAAATGATGCGACTCATGCAAAAGAATTTAAAAGCAATAATTCAAGTAAAAGAGCCCACAAAGAATTAAAATACCTTATTTTTAAAAGTATATACACATATTATACTAGCTATACATACAATAAATACAATAAATCCAACTGGAGGGGAAAATTAGCCAGACCCAGGAATCGAAACCGGAATCACAGAAGTCCAGGCTGTTGCTCCTTATAGCAACAGAGCAACAGCCTGTGTTCGATTCCTGTCTCTGGCTAATTTTTCACCCCAGCTGTGTTTATTGTATGTATCTCTGTATAATATTTGTATGTACATTTCTGATTTGAATGCAGGCGCTATTTGTGTGTCGATGTGTGTTTTAATACATTATTTTTGTTTACAATTTGTTATTTGAAGTTCCAAAATATTAATGATAGTTATACAGCATAAACCGTGTATAATTGATAGTTATTTAAAAGAGCGGCATAGATGGAACTATTTCTCGCACAGCAGCTCAGTTCACAAACTTATTAAGATAAAATTTTACATGCGCGCTATATATTTAAACCTTAAACACACTTAATCTACTTTACTTAGTACTAAACTTTAAAAACTTAAAAAAAAAGTTTTAAAGATTTAAGTTAAAAACATATCATCGATAATTCTGTAAGCTCAAAATCCGTTATTCCCAAAATGAAGCAAAAAGATAAGTTGCTGTATTCATAGATCCATTGATTAGAGTCAATATAGCATACACAATGTTGCACGTACTACTATATTTGGATACAGCCCCTCATCCTTTTGCTTCCTTTTAGAAACAGCGAATTTTGAGCTTATTCCATGATGATAATTTTTAGAATTTTCGAGACTTTCACAAAAGTTGTTTTATACATTTAGCAAACACATTTTGCAAATTATATTTTTAATCGCGTTCACGCAAACGCAGTGAAACATTATTTAGTAAACCTGCAAATTTTTCATACAGTTTTTACAATTTTTTAATTCTCATTCGAAGATATTGTGTACAATGTTGTTTGTCAAATTTTTTGAAAAGAACATTTTTTTATATATTAAGAACTCTATAAATTACAAGCAAAAAACTTGGCAAAATTTGGGATTCTTTATATGAAAACCGTAATTTATTTGCCATTATATATACTATACTCATAAAAAGAGCACTGTTTATAACAATAAGCAACTTAATCATAATCTGCAATTTAACTCTTTTACTACATTAATTTTGATAGGGTTATCGAAAAGATCTTTGTTCTTTTTCAATTTGTTGTCGGTTCCCTATGGGATTTTTGGGGAAAAAATCTTACATGAACTATTTTGTTTACACATCTAGAATAAGACCTTTTGAATTTTTATAGATATTTAACAAACGTTTAAATCGCAAATGGCCGGTCATCTTTGGCCATATAGTATATGTATTATATAATAAAGACGATTGATTACAAATAAAAAAAGGTGATTTTTAATTAAATTCCTGAAAAATATAAATTCCATCATTTTAATATTAAATGAATCATACAGTAATATAGTTGATTATACCTATTTAAAAATAAATTATTATTCTTGTTTTACTAAATCTTAGACTATATGCCTTTGAACTAATAAAATATCTTTATCGGGTACTTAAAACGAAAAAAGAAGAAAAAGAAAGCAGAAAATTCGTATTCAAAAATAATGACGTCAGCATCGACATTCGATCCAAAGTTCAACTTTATTCTTCCGATACTTTCTCTGAAAACGTCAAGCTTTTAAAAAATGATACTAGATCAACTTTAATGTGCCTTTGATGCAAATTTTACAAGTAAAGGGAGTATGGATAAGAAATATTAAAGAATCTTAATTTAACATGCTTTTAAAAAACATTAAAAAGAAAGGTTAGACTTTTTTTCTGCAACTCAAGAACGTTTTAAATGAAAATTGATTTTTCGATTCATTGTTATAATTACGGGTATATGTGCACAGATTGTGGTTTAAAATCACCAAAAATATTTGTTTGACACCAGGAGGATATGAAATTCTATACGAGATTTTAAAAGCTATTCTTGTTTCTATAAATAATTCTAATGGTTTTCTCATGCAAATAATGTAGAAGAAAAGAGGAAAATATTTATAAAAATGAAAAATTTTTAATATTTTCCAACATAGTTCCAAGTATTTATATATTAGACTTGTATGACTTTCTGCCATCTGTGCATGGTGTAATTGATGTAAAATACTCGCATTGCTTTGCAATTGATGTATGTCATTGAGGATTATTATGACAAGCTCGTTATTCAAAATGAAGAGTTAAATTCGAAAAGAGGACCACCACTTGTGGTTTGTTCACAGGTATACTTAAAAAAACCTTTACATAATTGTATAGGGAAAAATCGTTTTCTGTATCTTTTAATTATATCACACTATGGTGATCATATTAAAATTGATATATATCACCGAGGTTCACTCAAAGATGTTTACTATAGACTATGGTGTCTATAGGATTCATCGATAATTGAGAGAAACACCCAAAAGAATTCTGTTATATTATGGTCTGAGAAAGAAAAGCGTTTGTGGCGTGTTTTAATGATGTTACACTATTTTAAATATATGGAATGTTTTATGCATCATTACGATGCACTACGAGATGTTTATTGTAGATTATGGTGTATATAGAATTTATCATTCAACTACACAATTACACCAAAGAGTATTGACTGCTGAAGTTTCTTTTTATTTGTGGTACGCTTTTATAAATCTAGCTAATTCTTCGTATATTACTTAATGTGTATAAATTTTATAAATCATACACAGAGCCGCAGAAATAATCTCAATTACATTTCTGTTTATTGATCAATATTTACTTTTCACCTATGTAACATGCTTCCTGACAAAATTAAATTTTCAATGTAAAAAAGTTCGAAATCGATTAAGAATTTTAAAATCTAAATTTCTTTATCAAAAATAAAGGTTTCAAAAAATCATATACAAGGAGCTTCAAAAGAATCAGGACATAGTTCCGGCTTTTGTCTCGATCGAGTTTTTATATGCGTAATACGATTTTCAATTTCTTTATATGACTATCATTTTTCATTGTTTTTTAAAAAGAAGTTTTGTTACAGTTTTATAAATGTATTCAAAAGGATATCGTAATATATATTTTTTTACATTGACAAATGATTTTCTCTTTCTTTTTAATATTTTACTCTTTTTATAATAAAGAATTGAACATACCAGAAAAAGCCATATATTTACAGAATTTGAGGTTTTATTTTTCGAAGAAAAATAAATATAAATGCCTCTATCGGGCCATTGAACGAATCTAGTAGGCTAAGGGTTTTATTTGAAAGTTTTTCCTTGTCATACTTTGTGAAAAATGGACTGATATTTCTTAATTAACAAAAATGTACTATAATCAAGAACAAAAATATACAATAACCTATTCACGAAAATATATAATTTTCGAGTCACACAACATTCCAAAAAAAATTCCTTTATCTGTAGAAATCACACAAAAAAACATATCTTCGGAATTTAAAGAAGAATTTATAAAAATAAATTTTTATTCGCTGCTCGTAGCTTTTTAAAAGGCTTCCGAGTAGCTTTTATAGTACATTAATTACTTCTTTCTACCCAGAAAATCGGTTTTTCGGATGCTATTTAGTCTCAAATAAATATTTTCATGTTCAGTAAACATGTTTAACTAAAAAACGAATGAAATTAACAGCATTAACGTTAGAGTCATTCCATGGTAATTTACGTTATATTTTGAACTATTTTCAGCAATTTTAGTAACATAACACACACAAAAAAATTATTCAAAATGTAAATTTGACATGGTTTTCAAATCAAACTTCTTCAAAGCCCAATTTATATGTAAATTACCTAATTTTAATATTATTTCTTAAAGTTTGGTAGTTTTATTTACCATGGTAACTGCCATTACTGAAAAAGAAATGTAAGTTATCATATAAAGTGTAATTTTCATTTTCATTTTTTAGGCAGTTTTCATCCAAATTGACCCTTCGATAGGTTTTATTGACAAATCATGTTAATATTGCATTTAAATATTTTTTAGTGTTATATTACTAAAATTATTGCAGTAAATTGTTCTGAATGTAACGCAAGTTACCATGGAATGACCCATTAACATTGACGTTTTTCTTTTCCAATTGCATGCACAATTTCAATTATGCAGCTAAAATGTTTAGCATGAAGTCTGATAGCATCCAAAAAATCCATTTTCCGGATAGAGAGAACTGATTAATGCACTGTAAAAGGTACTACAAAATGTTTCCGAAAATTACGGTCAGTAAATAAAAATTTATTTTCATAAATTCCTCTTTAAATTTCGAAAATAAATTGTTTTCTGAGATTGCTTAAGATAGAAGGAATATTTTTTGAAATATTGTGTAATTTGGAAGCGGTTATCGAATATTTTCGTTTCTGATTATGGTAAACTTTCGTAGTTTAAAAAACATAGCTGTTCTTTACAGTATATAACATAGAACAGAAAAATTACATGAAATATGAAATTGCACAACCAAACAATCAAGCTGTATATATTTTTTAAACATAGTTTGTATATGGTGGATATTTTCCTGAAATGTGATCTTATATCTTTTTACGATCGGATACAAGGTCGTAGCCAATGGGGGGATCAATAGGATTTGATCCCCCTCAGAAATTTTTGCCTTGATTTGTATAAATAGGATATTAAGTCTTAGTCAAAAAAAAAATAATAATAATAATGATAATAACAACCATTAAAAATCAAAATTCAGCACTAGCATCTTTTAATGTTTATTTGTTAAAAATGATTAAAATTTGTAGAATTCTTTAAAATTTGTCACATTTTTTTCGGAATTAAAAGCCAGGTATTAATATTGTCAAAAACAAAATGGCCTGATATGCAATAGATCATGCAAATGAAATTATTCAAAAAATCAGTCAGAGATTTATTTGTAAATTATCTATCTTAAAAAAATGGTTAATTTGATTGTTTCAATCTGTGTTTCGTCAAAACTTATTTAACAATAAATCATTTGAAACATTCGTGCAAATTCCCTAAAACATTAATCTGTCGACACTAATGTAAATACATTGGCAGACCAACATCATCATCAACATAAACAATGTAAATTAATAATTTAATTAAAATAATTTAATTAAGGAGGCTGAAACATTAAATCTTCTTTCCTAGTAGCTAAATTGGTGAATTATTCGTCATAATAAAACTCAAGTCGTTTAACTTCAATCACCATTAATAAAAATTATATTTAAAAAAAGTCTCTTAAATAAGGAAATAAAAATTAAATTTTGACCTCAAATCCCCCTCCGAAATATTTTTCTGGCTACGGCCTTGATCGGATGACGTATTCAAATACTTCTTATTGCCAATTAAGAAAAAGATGAAGGAAATGGATTCATTGTTGATAACATTCATAGGTAACCATTTGATAGTATAAATGAACACTGTATTTATTCGCGTACTTAGCTGACTTTTTTTACCTTTATTTCTGCTCTAAGTATAGGGGTACGTAAAATTAGCGAAATCTTTTATAGTATGAGCTCTCTAACCCCATTTAGATACTGCAGACTCTAAAAAACGCACTAATTTGATCTACTTTTAAAACATTATGAACGACTGGATTATACTTAAAAGACAAGTGGCGATCTCGTGTAATCCGTGCTTTCATTAATTTCACTTTGACAGATGAATTTTGGCCGAATCAATTGATTGTCGAGACAATCAACGGCTATTTTTGTGATTAAGTAACTAAGTTTAAATTAAACATTTGAAAATCAGATGGTACAAAACGGCTGTTTATAAGCTCTATTTATAGTTTTCAATACGGGATCATTTCATTATTGTATTAAATTTTCTTTTTATTTTTATGAATCGCGTGTAAATGCATTTTTTGATTGAAAGAAAATATTATTTTTGATCTGCCTTACAAATCGACATAAATATAAAAATTGACCTTTTCGGAAAAGGAAATATATCTTTATTGAAATGATGAAATTTCGAAGAAAAATTTTGAAAAATAACCTAAAAAAAAATCCGAAAAAAATATAATGGCCTACTGCATACCACAAACTTGTCAAGTATGTCTCTGGTGAAGATGTTTAAATGGCTATGAATAGTTTTGTTATTAAAGTGCCTATTAAAATATTTTTAACGGAACTATTTTGACCAACTTAAACTACAGTAGGCTTTGAAGTAATTCTTCGATTCAAAACTTTATGTTTTAACGTTTTTATCTACCATTTCTTTATAAAACTACAAATTTGTATGACTTTAGCTGCAATAATTTTCTTAATATTAGCTGAGAAAAACCCCCGGTCCCAAAAATGTCAATTACGGTGGTGATAATGTTAGTTGCATATTTTTAAAATAGAAAGGTAATTAAAGGATGAGTAATTTAGAGTAAACAAAATGTATAACATTTATAAAAGTTCGTAGATAATATTTGATTCGTGAATAGATGTTTCATTTACTTCGGGCTGTCTATCTGCCATTTTACTTTTTAGGGTTCCGTACTTAAAAAGGGATAACGAAAACCATTTCCTTCATGCCTCTGTCTGTTACAGCTATTTTACTCGTAAACTTAGGAACGTGGGAAGTAATAACAGGGCTCCTAGATGGTCCGCCAACTGAACATCGATATTTTCTTAGAAAGATTTTCGTTTTATATTTTTGTAGCAAATTGCGCAGAAACCGCCTTTGGAGGTTGGTTTTCGCACAAATGCTGTAGAAACCTACTATGAAATTTTCTGCTAAAAAATATTGGTGTTCAGTTCGTGGATCATTTGGGAGCCCTGCAATAAAGACTAGACCCACATATTTACAAATTATTAAACATTCTCAAGAAAAATCGAAAAAATGTAGAGAGGCTAATTAATTTACTTGAAAAGTAGCTATATATAGTGTACGATAAGTAATGTATGAAAATACTTAAAATTTAATATTTCTTAACTGCGGATGCATGGAAAACTTAAAAAATACAAAATAGCAAAAAAAAAAAAAAAAAAGTTCCAAATGAATGTATATGATACATTTATTCTTGAAAAAAAAGTAAATAAAAAAGGGATAAAATTGTGCTTCTGAGTATCATAAGATGAACAAAATGCAACTTTTTGAATGGACAAGATACTTTGAATACACAGGATTAATGCTCGATCATATAAATAAATATTATTTAAGACATTTAATGCAGACAAAAGTCAAAAATGGGATTTTCGGTTACATTAACATTCTGATGCAATAGCTGTAAGAATGCAAGGTTGCACGTAACAATGATCAAAAGCATGACATGTATCAAAACTTTAAATAGAATCAATAAAGTAAGAAATGTAAAAAGGAAAATTTTCATAAAATTTGAATACGTTACCTTTTGTTATTCTTACTCTTAAAAAATACACATACAGTATGAGATATTATTGTGATGTTGAACGTTATGTGATATGCACATCGGAGATTTTGAATTTAAATAGCATTTTGAATACATTGGAATAATGTTTGTACATATAAATATGTGTTGTATAAAGATTTTTAGGAAGAAAATGGATTCATTAATGACGACATTCGACACTCAGTTATCGATGATATTTGATAGTATAAATCATCAAATCACACACACACACACACACACACACACACACACACACACACACACACACACACATATATATATATATATATATATATATATATATATATTGAAGAGTTAGTTTTTTTCTTGTTGAAATGCGATATTGACGTTATATATATATATATATATATATATAAATATAATATTGATACTATATTAATATCACATTAGTACCATACCACACCAAATTAATATCATATTAATACTATAATAGACAGCATATCATTATGGAAATGTGGTATTGACAGTGCCATATTCAAAATAGCACTTCTTTAATTTAGACGGTACTTATGGTATTTATGGTATCTTGTAATTATTATATGAAATATCTGATTTGATACGTATAGTTCAGATTTACTGCGCAGAGAATCGTGCCGGAAAAATTGATTACAGTAATCCCAATTTTTCTTCATTGTCAGAGTGCAGTTAATATTATGTAGATGAGATATTAACCTCTTCGTGACTGAGCCTTTTACGAAATTTTTAATATTTTGTTACTGGTTTTTAAAGACATAAATTTGTGCCTCATTGAATCACGAAAATACTCTTATCAAATAAAGCAAATTTTACTGTAAATTTTACTGGTGGGGAAAAACAAGTATTCGGAGCGCCTTAAGCGGCCAGTGTAAGGGTCACTCGTCCCCAAAAGGGTAAACGCGGAGCAGAAGCATTTACATACATTTAACTACATAATGTGATAGAGATATAACATCTTATACTCATTGACACAGTATAATTATATTAAATAATATTTATATAATACTAGACGGTTGCCCGCCCTCAGTAGCCCGAAGACTATCTGAATTTCTTCTCGGTGTTCTGGGGTTTCGTTTGCATATCTTTTTTTATTGTTAATGAAGAGGTCTTCCATTTGTTCTTCCATCTGTTCTTCTTTCTGTTCTTCCATCTGTTCTTCCATTTGTTCTTCCATTTGTTCTTCCATTTGTTCTTCCATTTGTTCTTCCATTTGTTCTTCAATTAATGAAGAGGTCTTCCATTTGTTCTTCCATCTGTTCTTCTTTCTGTTCTTCCATCTGTTCTTCCATTTGTTCTTCCATTTGTTCTTCCATTTGTTCTTCCATTTGTTCTTCAATTATATTCGACGATTCACTGTTTGAGAGCCTATCTGTCCTTTTATTTATAGAAGTTCAAAATGAAAAAAGATTTTCTTAGCAGACGATTTTTTCTGTGCCTCAAATAATTATTCAATTATTCAATTAATTATCCTCAGAATTCCTTTTATTTATAGAGATTCAATTATTCAATTAATTATCCTCAGAATTCCTTTTATTTATAGAGATTCATTCTGGTGGATATAACATTTCTCAAGAAATGAAACGATCATTATTATCATTTATTGCTAAAATTTGTTCATTTGATGTTATGCATTTAATTAAACAGGCCGCCGTTGGCGACCAGTTTGGTCTCCCTTAAATGCATACTAAGCATTAAATCATATTACTTTTATTCGTAATTTCTTTTCATTTCTCATTTTTTTGCAAAATTAGAAGTTTCTACGGCTGAAGAATTAGACAAAAATCGCATATACGCACCACATTGGCGCGATTGCAACCAAATGGACATTATATGCCTCACGATAGCCAGGCTATGATTATTTATTCTTTAATAAACTGTTTATTTACTTTTTTTAAATGATATAAATTATTTTGTTCTATAATTATAACTAAACTTGTTTTTTACTTATTATTATTTCCTTTTTAAAATATTAAAAGATAGTTTAACAATATATATGTAACTGGTAATGAAAACGAAGTTTTTGTCTAATTGGCGTCAGAAAAAATTGCGCCAATGTGATGCGTACATGACATCTGTGCCAATAATTAAAGAACTTGGTAGTTTTATGCTTATCTGGCGCAGATAATAAATCGCCAAATATTGTACCCGTGGCATTGTTTTGTATTTCATTAATTTCATTAATTTCATTTAAAACATAATACTATAATCGTTTCATTCATTTCATTTATAAAACATAACTTTAATTTGAATCTGAAACGTTTAAAACACATTGTTTATTGAGGCAGATAAGTCTCTTTTATGAATTAGTAATGAAACCTGGTGAGAAATTAGCAGCATATTTTTCTAGTGAAGGCATTTAGTGGAAATTTATTCCCCCCAAATCACTCAATTTCGAGGGTCTTTGAGAGGCCGCAATAAAATTCTTTAAATTTCATTTTAAGAGAATCGTGGGAGGTGCTAACCTCACTTATGAGGAATTTCTTACAGTAGTGATACAAATAGAGGGAACATTAAATTCGAGGTCTTTGAGTCCATTATCAGATGATGCAGACGATTTTGGAGTCCTAACTCCAGCTCATTTTCTTATAAACAGACTATTAAATGCCATTATTGAGCCTGATTTAACCAATATAAAAGAAAATCGCCTTAAAAAATGCCAAAGAATAACTAAAATTGTGCAACTTTTTTTGGCGCAAATGGCATCATAATTATTTAAGTGAATTACAACAGAGAGGTAAGTGGAGATTTGAAAAGGATAATGTAAAAATAGGAGATCTAGTGTTGTTAGTAGAGGAAAATATACCAAGCAATAAGTGGCCATTAGGCAGAATTATTGAAGTATATTACGGTAATGATAAGAAAATTCGCGTAGTTCAGGTAAAAACTCAGAATGGAATTTTTAAAAGATCGATTATTAAAATATCTATTTTACCTATGCCTGAAACGCATGGTATTTAAAAAGAAAGATAAATGTATTTATGCGTGTGAGTGTTATATTGTTTTTTCTTTCAATTTTTATATTTAAGTAAACATATATAGTGACCTTTTGTATTTATTTGAGTAAATAGTGTACTTAGTAAAAAAAAAGGAGTTATTATTGAATGTGAAACATGTCAATGGGGGCCGGTATGTTCCATGTAGGCAGACGATACCGCGCTACCTATTAATTAAAATCTCAGTGTCCAGAAACTGAAGTGCAGTGAAGTGTTTTTTCTGTTTTTATTCTAAAGTTGTGTTTGAGAAATGTGCAGATGATAATGCAGGAGTGAGTTACTCTTTTTAATAAAGTGTTTTTAATATAACCAGTGCCTAAGGAATTAATTGTGTAGTGTGTGCATTTTTAATTTTACAGTTAGAGACCTTGAGAATGACCCCGTTGTCGGATTTACGCAACTAGTGGGATTATAATTCTTATATATTTATATATATATATATATATATATATATATATATATATAATATTTTATATATATATATATATATATATTATTTTTACTGTAATCACTTTTAATGCTTAATAATTACACATGCAGTGCATTTATTTTAATATTAATAAATCGTTTTTTTTAATGAAATTCTACTGAAATTCTATTCTATTATTTCTTCCTCATTTAAAATTCTCTTACCTCATCAGCGGTGAATGTATGCTTTGGAACACAAATTAAAAATATTTATTAATCGTTGCATATTTTGAAACGGAAATTCAAAACATCAGTCTTTATTATTATTATTATTATTGCTATTATTTTGATAGAAAATATTCTTCAAAACTCATCATTTTTTTTGTTTATTTCCAGTATATTCTAGTTCCTTCTAATTTTGTGCAAGTTTTATGCGTAATTTACAGCACTGAGAAATTCCTATTCCACAAAACTATATAAAAAAATGAATATGTCGTCGATAAATATCGTTGTAAAAAGTTTCATTCCCATTTATCATTTGCGGACAGTTGCCTTAGCTTTGTGGAAAAATATTTTAACGATAATATTTTGTCTATTTAATATACCAAATATGTATGTTAGAAAAGAAAATTAGCGTTTATTTATTCGAGTTTTACACTCATTTATATATCTGACTTGGTTCATGTATCTTATGATAAATTTTGAAGTGTTCTTGCTATTTCTACCACGTCTTGTTATTCTAGAATTACATATACATTATGCATATAGGTATGTTTCCATTGGCAATACAATGATTTAATATTTTAAAAACTTAGTTATGAAATAATAAATTAAAATTTCAAGCATTTTCCCGTTAATTGAGTACAGATGATAAATTAACGAATCTGCTTTATGATTACAACTAACTGTATACTAGTTACTACAACGCTACATGTTAATTTTGCGCCAAGTAAAACTTTAATTTAAAATTAAAATTCTTAGTAGCAAAAAATATAAAGAGTGTAATAATGAAAATTATTAGTTTCTTTTATTTTATTTCTTATTTTTCCCCAGCACATTCTGTAAATACTTTCTTTAAAAATCTTTTTTTTTTTTGTATAAGAGCATTAAAAACTATTACTTTTAAATGTACGGTAGCAAGAACGTTTTAAAAATGTTGTAAATTTTTAAATGCAGCAAAGTCTGGTATGTAACGCGTACTATATTACCATATAAATGTAAATATATGTGTGCTATTTTTTAAAGAGAATTTTAATTGTGAAATAAGGGTAGCTTAAAAATATATCAATTTCAGGCCAAATTAAGACTAGTACTTCGCCGATTTTTTTAAAATTTCAGATTTCTGAAGGAATATCAAATGTACTTCTGAGATTCTTACTGGTGTATTTATTCATAATTAATTCAAAGCCAAGTAATATTTATGTGATTAAAAAAATAATTTTTAATAATATTTATTTTTCTCTCAGATAAATATTCTAATTTCTGATAGAATATCAGATGTACCTCTGATATTCTTAATGATGCATTTATTCATAATTAACACAAAGCCAAATGATATTTCTCTGAGAAAAAATATATATGCATATATTTTTATATTTATTTTATTTCACATAAATATGACTTGGCTTTGTATTAATTATAAATAAATGTACAATTAAGAATATGAGAAGTACATTTGATATTCTTTCGGAAATCTGGAATTTTTTAACCGGTCCGAGGTTATATTGTAAATGTATGTTTTCTAGGTTATATTGTACATTATTAATCAATCGTCTAAATTCTTCTTCTCATAAATTTTATAACCTTTCATGTCATTCTTTGGTTCTCCAGCGCATAATTTGTCATGTGGTATATATTTTGTAATTACCCACGGGAAATGGGGAAGCTATGGGAGCAATACCCCACTTCCCACAATTCCATGATATAAAGTACAGTCGGCTCACCTTAATTCGAAATCGGATAAATCAAAACTTTGCATAATTCGAACTAAATATAAAGCCTCGTAATTTTCAATAGCAGAATAAAGTCAAAGTTTTTTATTTAATCGAACTCATTTTCTCTAGATTTCGTTTTATTCGAATTAACGAGATTCCGATTTTTCATTTTTCCTTATTTTCTCCCGGACTTCAGATCCTTAAAATAACTTTTTTTTTGTCAAAATTGTTCTGAATAGTTATACATATAGTTCCATGTATTTGATATCCGCTTTTTTAGTATCCCGTCTATCCATCAATGACACCTCCATCCCATCTTCGTTTGTGCTTGTTCCTAACCCCAGTCATATTTTTGTGATAACACTCAATATATTTTAAAAATATATTATAACATTATTCTTTATAATGGTACCGCTTTAAATATGTTTTCCTCTGATACTTTTCATAATTCGAACATCACTTGTGGTCCCGACGAGTTCGAATTAACGAAAGCCGACTGTATGTAATACAGAAGTGATGGCAAGGTTGTCTCTGGAGCGGTAGTTTGGATCAATATAAGAACCTCAAATTGCATTGGCTTAGGATAAACTAGGTAGGTCTAGGATAAACTAAAAGACTGAGGGTAAGTCTATGGAATCAATAAAATTACGGCAAATTATATTGGCCTAATATAAACTATTTCTGACCAATTAATAGAAGGCTTAAATTAGTTTATTCTATGAGCATTAGGTCAAACTAATTTGACCTAGTAAAAACTAATTTACCCTATGCACGTTAGAATAAACTAGTTTAACTTAGGCCTGTCTAGTTTGGCCTGAAATCCCGTTTGGGCGGTAATATAATAAATGAATTTAAGATATGAATAAATCTAGTTATTGTAGATTTTATAGTATTAAATGCGAAATTTACTGCTATACATCGTTTAGTGTTTTTAAATTATTTTATTCAATGATATCAAAATAGAGTTATATTTGGGAAATAATGCATTTATGTAAATGAATTCAAAATTATTTATGAAATTGTAGTGAAAAAAGCAAATATTAATTATAAAAATGCATCTTTTACAAATTTCATACATTAATTACATCTTTATTGAAATTAAAATATTGAAAACATATAAATATATATATATATATTTCAAATTGAATATTTATTTATACGTCAATAAAAAAAGTTTCCACGTTATAAAAAAAGATTTAAAAGATATTTTTTTAATTATTTTTTTTTCAGAATATGATAAATTTTTAAAAGAACTTTAATTTATAAAAAGTAAAAAAAAAAAAAAAAAAACTTTTGAAATATGCACATAAATCTTAAAGTTTCGCGAAAAGCTATCGAAAAACTAATTATTCTTTTGAGTTTTCTCATTAATTGAATTAGTATAACTTAATATAGAATGAATTTAAAATAAAACTTTAGATTTCGAAAATCTAATTAGTCCTTATTTAAACTGACATATTTCATGCTTTGCAACGCTAACATTATTTTTAAAAGTAAAATATTTAATAAAAGTTTAATCTTTTTAACTTTTTAGGCAAATTACATTGCAAGCTTTACTTACCCGAGAAAGTTTTTTGCTTGCTTATAAGACTTTTTAATCTCATAAAAAAACTCGAAAGTAAAAAGTATTTGATCGGAACGCTTTTAGACAGACATGGAGATTAAGAAGTAAATGAAGTAAGATATATAAAAAAAACGCTTTTACATTAATTTAGACTGACATATAAACGATTTAAATTAATTTAATTTTTCTTTAAACAAATATAAGGTGTACCAAGATGATTGATTTTTTACATGTTGCAGATATATATTATAGCTCTCGATTATACGTTTATACGAGTATACGTATAATACGTATTATACGAGATATGTATTTGCTATACGTATAATTTGGCATCGGCAGTTCTACGTATTACACGAAACAGCATATACGGTAAATCGTATATACGAATTTTACCCAAGCGGTTAAACGTATAAACGTTTAAACGTTTTTCGTTCAATGTATGAAATTTGATCTTTCAGTATTTTTTTGCGGATTAGAGACATTGAGAAATATCCGGTAGAGTATTCCCATCGCGATTCTTTGTTCAAAGAACTACAATGTGTTTACTTAACTACTACTTGTTATGCAGGTACTTAAAAATCTAAAAACTTCCTCAGTTTAATACTAATAATATATATTCTACATAAAAATATGAGAATTTATATCATAAAACATTTTGCTTCTAAGACGTTGTATAATAACAAAAACATTTAAAATATTTTTATTTACATGTTTCAACTCAAAAATTAATAGAGTCATCCTCAGAATATAAATAGAAAAATAAAAATTACAAATACAATGAACGTGAAAAACAGAATAAAGAGTTATTGAAAATAAATAAATGTATCACGCGCATTTTTAATGTGATATTGTCCTTGGTCTAGTAAAACAATTACCATGTAAATTGTCTAACCATTCAATCCATATATTTGGAATGCGAAATGACAGTGTATCGTTACAAATATGTAAACTATTTAAATAAATTTCAATTTATTCTCTTATATATAATTTTAAATAAAAATTAGACCTGTATATTAATTTACTCTCATTAAAAAGTATGTTGATGTTTTCTTTTTGATTTAACCTGGATAGAGCGGTTTTAGTCCTGTTTAGTCCTGTTTGTCCTTAGAAGCAAAATGTTTTATGATATAAATTCTCATATTTTTATGTAGAATATATATTATTAGTACTAAGAGTTAGTGGACGTAGTCAAGACTTATTTAGTGTTATTTTTCAAATTCATATTCCTCAGTTTAGATTTTTTTTCCCCAAAAAACTAAGTTATTTATTATAAAATGTCTTACATTAGTTGTGGGTAGAATCAAACTAATTTTTGGAAAATCTGCGAAGCAGTACTTAGTTTTTTATATTTTCTTTTATCTTTAGAAGAAGAAAGTATTGGATTCGGAAAAACTTTCGACGGGTTTACACGTTTTAAGGGTAAGAGAGTCCGAAAAACACGTTTTTACAAAATATCTGCCTGTGAGTTTCTGAGTCTGTGACTTTGTCTGTCTGTATGTGACATGAATTTTGTGGGTGCTCTATCTCAAGACCTAATACACAGAATTAAGTAATATATATGGGGGAGAGTGGGGCATATGTGAAAATGGGGCATATGAGAACATTGCCATTTTTCACTAGTTATTATATGTTTTTTTATTTCAAAAAAATACCAAAGATGGGAGCACCTATAGACATATGAAAAAAAAAATTGAAACTCTTCGACATTTTGTTTGTCCTCAGGAGCCAAAATACTGCTTACTGAACTCAAAAGTCAAATCTCCAACTTGATAAAAGAATAATTTTATTTATTTATTCTTTTTTCTTTATTTAACATATACTATGGATGGTTTGGTTTATTTTTGTCGTCCGATTATCTGCGCTAGGGATATAGGACCGGGGGGAGTGCCCTTCGTGGGGGTCTTTCTAAGGAAACCTAACCCGTATTTACGCAAGGTTCGAAGAAAACCACGAAAACTCCGAACGGTTAGGCCGACAGCCGCGATTGGGTTCGAACCCAGCACTTGCCGTCTACCAGTTGAGAAGTCTGTTCCTCTCGGCCACTGGTGGGGCCTCATATACTATGGATACTAATAAATATTTATGATATTTTTTATTTTTAAAATTGAGAAATGCTAATGATTTGTCATTTTAACTCTTGTGGGAATGTGGGACACTATGAAGAGTCCAGTTGGGGCAAATATGAATACGTCATTAAATTGCCCAATAATCATTCAGTGATTCTATTCCTTTCAGTTAACTTCGTGAAAATAATGACAGCTCCATTATCTATATTTTTTATAGAAATAGAAGACATTTCTATCATATAAAGTTAATTTTGTGTAATAGAAACTTCTACAAACACAACTGTCAGCAAATACATAAAAAGCAACAAGCTCTTTACGTTCAATTGTAATTTAAATAAATTTCATGTTTTCTAAATTGCAATAAATGCTACGCATTATTTAATTTAACAGTTTTCAATACTATTTTTATGCATCATTAATGCAAAAAATATTACGTTTAACAACTTTGCAAATTTTTCTGTTTCATTTGTTGCAAACTTGTAGTATTAGTTTACTTACATTTCTAAAGCAGCTATTTTATTTGGTGTTTTAAAAATAGATATATATATTAAGAAAATAAAATTTTAAAACTTATAACTACCGTGAAATACCGTGAATTATTGACTCCCCCCTTTCTTTTAAAAGCAAAAGAAATTAAATTTGAAGGAAGCTTATAAATGTAAAAAAAAAAAAAAAAAAAAAAATTATCCTTAATTTACAGGCAAATAAGGCAAATATAGGAATGAGAATCGTTCACCTTTTGGTAGTTTTCCTATAAATAATATCCAAACGTCCCCTCCCTAAAATCTCCCTCAAACAAAAAACCCTAAGCAAAATTCAATATCTTTAATTATTTTCTCAAGTCCAGTTCTTTAATTTTTTTGTTATATTGCAACAATATTTTACTTATTATCTATCCCCCCCCCCCCCAAATCTACTTATTTTTATTTTATAATATTTTGCTTAAACATATTACTCAGAAACTAAATAAATATACATATATTTTTCTTTATGGTGAATTTACTAGATAGTTCAAATAATGATTAAGATAACATATGAAAAAGGTAATAAAAACATGTCACAATTTTTTTCCCTTGTGTTCACGTGTTTCCCTTATTTGTTTACAACTGCTCTTTCGTTGGGGCACATATATACATTTTTTTTTTTTTTTTTTGAATTCGATAAACTATTAAGAAATGTAAGAAGAATTGTAAAGGTAATTAAAAAAAATACAATGCGTAAAAAAAGTTCTGTTTACTATATTGAGTAGTTTTGCTTATAGAAATTAACCCAGTTATGAGAAAAAACTATGGTTATGTTCACTCCCCTATATATTCAGATAGTCCTTGGTAGAAATTGTTGCTGACTAGTTTTGTATGTAAATCGTTCAACAGGTGGCTCTACTTTTCTGTATTTTATTTACGATTTCTGCAATAGCTCTATCTCTAGAATTAATGCACGGATTTTCATCACACTATAGATTCAGTTAATGCTTTATATGAAGTGATTCTATGTATGTTTTGGTGAGAATGTCAAGATTAAAAAAATGAAATTTCATGATACATTAACAGAGTTGGAAAATATTAGCTCCATGGAAAGAATAGCATTTACGCTCGGGTGCAATCTTGAGTGTACAACAATAAGTGAATAAAGAATTTTTAATAATTAAAAAAAACTAAATTTAACAAGCATTCACAATAAATCTGAAACATTTATACTCTCATTCTTTTCTCAAAAAGTGTTTAATTTTGCTGGTTATTTACAATGGATACAATTTGTATGCATTACCTACACAAAATGTAAAATAATGGGGTATCTAAGCTCATTACCATGAGATAAATAAAAAAAAATCGAAATAAATTCGAAGTGCAATGTTGCAAAATACTTTTGCAATTCACGGTAATAACTCGCTATTTTGAAAATAGATATTTCACTGTTAGTGAAACGAGATTGGCCAATCAGGAATCTGATATTTTGTGAAATTTTTGCAAACTGTTTTAAAAAATATACGCTTTTTATTGCTTGATCTTGTATATATAAGACATACTATACGGATTCCTGTCATAACGCCACCGATTTCCAAATTATTCTTCATTCAGTGACATAAGACTGATGAATCCAATATTTAAATTAGATACGATAAGTGGAATATACGCATACATTAAATATACGTATTCTTAAATATACGTTTAAATGATACGCCTTATACGTATCCGGATACGTTTAAACGTATATTTTAAGGTATCCGTATAGCAGAAAAAAGTATTATACGGATATACGTATATCGTTTAAATGTATAGCTGCTATACGTATCCTACCGCGAGCACTAATATATATTCAGTATAAATTTAAAAAGTGTTAAAAAATAGGTAGAAATTAACATTGTGTTGATGAAATTAGTCATGCCAATAACATTCAAAACATTGTGTTCTTTAAATTTCCAGATGATATCGGGTTCATGTGAGTTATATTTAAAAACATTTCTTCCTTATACTCTAATAGATGAAATATGAAAACACCGTTCGTCTATGACGAAAAATCACTGAGTTATGATACTTTCTGTGTACTACAAACGAGCTTTTATTAGGATATTATGAGGATATTGAGAAATAAAATGAAAGTCTCAGGATGATTACATGAATGTTTGAGAAATACAAATTGTAATTTTCCAGCTAAATGAAAAAGTGGCTATAGGCCAGGATTCGAACCAGGAACTTTTTCAGCTTCAGCGAAAAAGTCTGTAGCTCCAACAACTACTCTACCCTACACTGATAAAAATGTTTGTAAATTTTTACATTATTAAAGATGTAATTTTATGAAGAATTACCGTTTTCCAAGTTAAGTTTCAAAACCCTTAAATTTACGTTATGGAAGTGTAATTTCTTATTATTGGTCTATTTTTACATGCAAAATCCATTTATCTATCTTGAATATAAAATTATGCTACCAACCATTATTTTAACAGCCAACGCTCTTCAACTGTTCTTTTTCAAGTGAAGTAGAGCTCTCGAATAGAGACGAGTTCGGGCTCGCTTTTCGAGACTCGGGCCTGCCCGAGCCCAAGGATTTTAAGTCCAAGCCCGCCCGAGCCCGAAAGATTTTTTGTCACCAGAGCCCGAGCCCGATACCAAAAATATAAAACAAAATTAAACGGTACTTAAAAATTGTTTCAAAAGTGATATCTCAATTTTAAAAACTTCTTACATGGAAATAAATTTTTAATGAAAATTTAAATTCAATCTTATCAAAATCCGTATAAAATAAAAATGTACTTCATACTTAAAAGGATTCTCCTATTTTTTCCTTCTTTAACAAACAAATTTGATGGACACTTTTGTGTTTAATGAATAAAAGCGTGAAATTTGAAGAAATTACTATTTGTAAGCTGGCGAATCGAACAGTGTTCTTCAATTTTCTGTAAAAAGTGTACGCATTTTATTATAATCGATTCTTTTTTTCAGATCAATCTTTTGTGATTTACAGGTACCTGAAAAAAATACGCAAATTAAAAAAATCGACATTGTTATTTTAAAGGTCCGATGCTTTTATAGAAAAAGAAGAAACACTGATCGATTGCTTTTTATCGGAATAACATGTTAATCATATTTACTTACGGAGGAAAGTGACTTCGAAAAATAACAGCGTCCCCAGCATGAGCAAAGTTCATGATGACAAATACCTATATTAATCACTCAAGTTATTTTCATATGAAAAATGACGATAATTCGTACTCAATCGAAGATTAAATGGTTTGTAAATCTGCAACTAATTCTCGCCTACCAAAAACAGAAGAAAATATTATCCAGACGTTATGTAACTAAATAATAAATGTATAAAAGATCCCTTTAAAAAATATCTTCTACTAACGAAAAGTCAACAAAACGCAAATTCATTGTTGTGTTAGTTTTGATTGGCGCCATAAATAGATCATCACAGGAAATTATGTAGATATAAACCTGTAATTATCACAAATTTTCATTTGAAACAGCAATGAAATACTAAAATAAATAATCAAGCGTTCAGTTCTCCTGTCATTTTGATAAAAAAAGAATTAAAATGCGTTGAAAAGGAATAAGTAGGCAATTATAAGTGGGAAACGCTTTTTCAATCTTTTCTACACATAAATAGTAAGTAAAATTTTAGAGCGTCAGAAAAAATGAGCCCAGGCCCGCCCGAGTCTGAATACTAGAGTAGAAATAGAGTCCGAGCCCGTGTGGGGCCCGGGCTTGGGCTCGGTCTTTCGGGCTCGGGCTGAGCCCGTCTCATCTCTACTCTCGAATGTTTGCGAAGAGAAAGACAAAGGACTTACCCACAGCCAATCACAGCGCAGCTCAAGGGCTATTCATAAATGATGTCACGCTTGAAGGGAAGGGGAGGAGGGTTCGTGAAATTGTGACAATTTGGGACAAGGGGATGGGAGGGGGGGTAAGAAGGATTGTGACATCACACATTTTGGTTAAAAAAAACATTAAAATCTGCGGATTAAATTATGAAGTATGAAGTTATTTTAAAAGTAATATATTTTGTGTCCATAGAGATAAGATAAAATTTATCTTCCCCCCCTTGAGTCTAATAAAGGGTCTCCTAAAATGACATTAGATGCCCGCATGATAATGAGGATGGGGCTAAACACGAGACCGGCGTTGCCCGGATCGGGTCGCGCCAACTTTAATTTACTTGAATGGGACTGAGTCAAATCTTCACACTTTGAGAACCGGGTTGGGTCTTACTTTTTTCAACAGAGCTGGATCGAGTCACACTGTTTTTTCTTATCAGGTCGGGCCAGGCGTGGACTGCCTTTTTCTTAGAGGTATACACGGACTAAAATTTTCAAGTTTAAACTACGTTCCGGTATAAAAACTAAACGCTCAGTCTCGAATCGACCCTGTCCCTATGGATTGCAGATTTAAGGGGGGTGGGGGACACGGCGAAGGGGCATTCTCCCCCCTTGGGGTTATAAAGGGTTTACAAAGTAATATTATGCATCCTCACGGGAAATAACCTGAGGTGAATCTTGACCCCATCTCGGCCTGGCCCGGGTTGCTCCACTTTAAATGCACGAGTCTTGGGTTGTGTCAGGTTTTCTCTCATTTAGAATCGTGCCGTGTCCTGGTCCTATTTTTTTGGCAGATTCGGGTCGGGACAGACTTCATTTTCAGACTTCTTCCAGATCGATCTAAGTCTGGGTTTCATTTTTCCTGGCGGACTGCAATTGATCAAAATTTCCAGGTCGGGGCTCGGTCGGGAATAAAAGATAAAAGTTCGGTCCGTCTCTGATCTAGATATTATGATAAACATTACTGGCTCAATCGCGATCCGTGCACTCCCCTAAAACCTTTCCCAGGAACACCTAAGTTGGGCTGGCATCTTTCTTACATGCTATCATAAAAAGTATATGTAGTGTTGTACATTTGTTTAGCGAAATTTTTAGAAATTTTATTTGGCTTGATCAGTTACATAGATGCATTTTAAAATACCCACTTTTATTCTTTGTAGATCTTTAAAATTATGATTCTTTTTATCATCCATTTTCTACTTTCTTCTATCTTTTCAAGAAAAAAGTATTGGATTCGTGAACATTCTTGAATTCTGGTTTTCGACTTATTTATACATTTTAAGGACTAGAGTTCATGAAAAATATGTTTATACAAAATGTCTGTATGCGACACAAATTTTATGGACTTTCTATCACAAGAATTAGCTCGTGGAGTTCAATAAAAATTTATATTCAGTTAGTCTTTGAAATAAATTGGTATTGATTAGTTTTTTAGGATAATCGCATGACAGGTGACCCTACTATGCAGTGTTTTTCGCGATTTCTGCAATCACTTAGTCTCCAGAACTAATGCACGGATTTTCATCAAACTTTAGAATCAGTTAGTCCTTGACATGAATTATCTTATTTACATTTTGATGTAAATCATTCAACAGGTGGCGCTGCTATCAATTAAGGATCTAAGGGGAGATTGATCGTCCCCACCTAGTCTAATAAAGGGTTTTACGAAGCGCCATTATGCATCCTCGCAAAAAATTGATTGGAGACTAAATTCGAGTCCGGTGAGGCCCATTCTGGGCCGCAACTTTTTAAATTGATGAGACTCGGCTGGGTCAGATCTTCTCACTTTAGAGCCGGGCCATGTTCTTCTCTTTATTTTTCTGCAGATTTGGGCCGGTGCATATTTCTTCTATGTCCAGTCTGGCCTGGAGTGATTCTTCCTAGATGTTTGGGAAGAGATGAGGCGGATTCAGACTGAGCCCGTGCCCGATGCGAGCTGGGGCTCTATTTTTATTCTAGTTTTCAATCTCGGACTCATTTTTTTTTAAACTTGAAAATTTTATTTATTGATAAATAGAAAATATCAAAAGAACTCACCCCCCTCCTCCTCTTTAAAAATTACTTATTCCTTTTCAAATCTCGAAATTGCCATTTTGATTAGAATAAAGAGGAAGCAACAATTTTATTTTTTCTATTTTAGTATTAGAATACTATTTTAAACGTAAATCATAAGTCGTATCAACAGATTTATTTTTGCCATTGCGAAGACGCTCCGGTGCCAACGAAAGAGGCGGGAATAATGAATTTGTTTTTAGTTCGATATTTGTTAGTGGCAGAGGTTATTTTGCCATTGTATCGTTTATTTTTATTATTATTATTATTTAGACATCTGACGCGAAAAGTATATGTTCTTCCTATTTTTGTTTGCGGTTTGCGATATTTTTAGTTTTATATTGTACAGACTGATCGTAATCGCTCTTCATATAATTTTAGTGGTCATTATTTCTTTGTGAACTCTTCTGATGCTGAAGTCGTATTCTTTACGAAGCCACTTTCAGTCATGAGTAAATATATACAATATTATTCCGATATTAAGAAATCGAGCAGTATTTCATATATTCCTGTAAAAGCATCGGGACTTAGAATTTTTTAATCTAAGGATATTCTTAAGGTAACGCCTATCGCGAAAGACTTTTTTGAGGAATGAAATGGTTATAGTTAAAAATGTGCACATTTTATAGAAAGTTGATAAATGTTGTTCGTTTCCACAGTTAATCGACAGTAATTTCTACAAGTTACATGCACTTATTCATTGAACTTACTTCATTAACATGCCTATAATATTTTTTTATGCGACGTGGCAAAATATGACAAATGTTTTATTTGTAGAACTTACATTTTTATTTTACACCAAACTTTTCTCTTTATAATATTAAATTTAAAATTTCGTTTAACAGGCATTTTTATGTTAAAGTAGTTTAAAAACGATAATTGCTTTTGGAATATATTTTTTAAATACTATGCAATTTTTCTTCTACTGTATACATTCGGTACCGGGCTCGGGTTCTAATAGCGTAAAAAGTTTTGGGTTCGGGTGTGTTCGGATTTAAAATCGTCGGTATCGGACTCTGAAAAAAGAATCTTAATTCATCTCTAGTCTTCACTGACCAAAATTTCCAGCTTGGGGCTTGCCCCAGAATAAAACCTAAACATTCGGTCTGTGTCCGATCTATCCTGTATGATAAGCATTATTGGCCCGATCGCGATTCGTGCACTCTTTGAATTCTTCGGTTCGAGGCTAGCATCTTACTTATTTGTTATTCGTAAAAATTATATTTAAGTTGTACATTTTTTAACGAAATATTAACAAATGCATTAAAAAAATTACTTTTGTTCTTTATAAAGCTTTAAAATTATGATTTTCTTTTACCTTTTGATTTTCGCTCCACCTGCTGAGCGATTTACATCAAATCCTAATCACCACCAATTTATATCGGGCATCGTTTAATCGAATATACATGTTTCATAAATTCCAAGCTTTAGTTCTTGAGGTATACATTATTAATACCAATAAAGTCATTGACCAATGCCGTGAATGACCAATACGGCCTACAATATTTCGTCCACATACAGATAGACAGAGTCACAGATTAACAGACAGATATTTTATAAAAGCATGTTTTTGGTATCTGTGACCTTTGAAACATATAAATCCGTCTAAAACCAGTAGTCGAAAATTTCAGGAATACAACACTTTCTTTTAAAGTTAGAAGAAATTAAAAGAAGATCTAGCGAATGAAAATAGAAGAGAAAATAAATTAGATTAATAATTACTCCGAAAATTTGAAAATAAAAATAAAATCCTTTAAATATACAATTTTAAATGGATATTAGTTTTTATGCTTCATAACTATCAAACTAAGATTTATAAATAGCATTTATGTCATACTTCAAATGCCTTTGTAAAATCTAGAAATTAAAGTATTATCACATTACAAAAAAGCAATAAGAAAAACTGAATGACACAATCCGATTCAAACTGGTGTTAACTGCAAATAAACTTTTAAACATTGTTCAACACAATTTTATTTTCGCTAGTTATCACTAAAGCATTTTAATACCTTCAAAAAATGAAAAGTCTGAAAAATTTCATGAAAGCTATTATTATACTTATCAAACAGTATTTATTCTCTTTGCAATGCTAACACAAATAATAAGCTTTCAAAGTAAAAATGTAGATGGGAAATGTTTAATTAAACAAATCAAAAATTTTAAAAGACTGTCTTTAAAAGTAACAATTCAGCTACGATGACAGTCTAATGAGAAGTTATTTAAAATTCTTAGAAACATTTCAGTTTCTCTTTAATATTTTGAGAGAAATTGTCATTAACGTTCGTATCGTTGCATATAATCTAAATGTATATTTTTATTACTTCAAATCTGATAAGAGAAAAAAATAGGATAGAATTTTAAAAGTTAGAATATTAGAAATAACATTTGTTTAAATTATCATATATTTAGTTGAATATCCTTTCTGGTTGATAAGACGTAGGTGTGTAGTTGTTTTAGTAGGTGCATATTTTTATACATTCTTTCTGTTTTTAATCTTATGCTACACATTTGTGAGCTTTTTTAGGATTTCTCTTTTACTGGTTATTATTTCCATGACAAGTTTCATTTCTCTGATGATAACAATGTTTCCTATATTTGACCTATTGAGCGGTTCTGAGCGTATTTTAAATCCATATTGTATGCTAAAGGCTGGAAAGCAGATAACATCCACAAATTCATCAATGGAAACAAGTACTTACTCTTTAATATGGACCTAAATTTTGTACACCGTCTACCAATTACTACCAAAAGTAAAATCGATAATATCCGGCAAAAAGGTTTAATTGAAGTCCGATAACAATTTTACAGTGTAATGTGGTTATTAAAGTTACCTTACAGATTCCATTTGTGTTCTTTGTCTCTTTTTTTCATTGCTTTCTGGTCAAGAAAAATTGTGCGGATTTCTAGTAAAAGTCCTTATTATCTTTTTCTCTAAAATATCAAAATGTTTTAGATCTAGATATTCGATTAGAACATTGTTATCACCAGAATCGTTCAGCATGCAGATTATCGGGAAAGTCTTTATCATCAGATTAATGAAATTAGTCATAGAAATAATAATCGGGAAAAGAAAAATTTGAAAAATGTTCAAAAATGTGTAGCATAAAATTAAAAAGAAATAATGTGTAAAAATTTAATCAGCACCAATTTTTATCAGACATTAAATGAATATAAATTTTTGATAATTTCCGTGCATTAGTTCTTGAGATAGAGCGTCTACAATATTTGTGTCACTTACAGACAGAGTCACAGATTCTCAGACATATATTTTATGAAAACACATTTTTTGGAGCTTTTGACCCATAAAATGCTTAAATCTGTCTAAAATTAGAAGTGGATTTTTTTTTTTTTTTTAATATAAATCTAACAATTTTTTTTAAAGATAGAAGAAATTAAAAGAAGATCTAGCGAATGAAAGTAGAAGAGGAAATAAATTAGATTAATAGTTGCTTCAAAAACTTGAAAATAAAAATAAAACCTTTTAAACATAGAAATTTCAAATGTATATTAGTTTTTATGCTTCATAACTTTCAAACAAAGATTCATAAAATAATATTCATATCAAACATTTTTACTTTCTTCTATCTTTACAAGAAGAAAGTATTGGATTCATGAAAATTTTCGACTTCCGGTTTTCGACGGATTTATACGTTTTAGAAGGTCCTGAACACGTTTTGACTATTTTTAGAAAATGTCTGTCTGTGAGTCTGTCCGTCCGTCTGTCTGTCTGTCTGTCTGTCTGTGTGTCTGTCTGTATGTGACAAAAAATTTGTGGGCGCTCTATTTCAAGAACTAATGCTCGAAATTTAATAAAATTTTATATTCAGTTAGACCTTGATATGAATTAGTGCCTATTGGTTTTTGGTGAAAATTGGCCAGCAGGTGGCGCTGCTATACAACGTTTTTCCTGATTTTCAAGATTGCTATATCTCAAGAACCAATGCACAGAATTTCACGAAACTTCAGATTCTGTGACCCCTTGATATACATAGACGCTGATTATGTTTTGGTGTAAATTGGCCAGCAGGTGGCGCTGCTATGCCACGTTTTTCATGATTTTCATGATAGTTGTATCTCAAGAACTAATGCACAGAATGTCACCAAACTTCAGATTCCGCGATACCTTGAGATACATAGCCGCTGATAAGGTTTTGGTGTGAACTGCCCTATAGGTGGCGCTGCTATGCTACATTTTGCACGATTTTTGCGATAGCTATATCTCAAGAACTAATGCAGAGAACTTCATCAAATTTTAGATTCTGTCACACTAGAATATATAACATAATTAGACGCTGATTACATTTTGGTATTAACCTTGCAACAGGTAGTGCAGCTATGCTGCATTTTGCACGATTTTTCCGATAGCTATATCTCAACAACTAACGCACAGAATTTCATCAAACTTCAGATTTTGTTACAAAATGACATATAACATAATTACACGATGATTACGTTTTGTTATAAATCCTTCAACTGATGGTGCTGCTGTGCTATATTTTACACGGTTTTTTTAAACTAGCTATATCTCAAGAACTAATGCACAGAATTTCATCAAACTTCAGATTCTTTTACACCATAACATAAATAGACGCTTTTTTACATTTTGGCATAAATATTCCAAGATATGGTGTTGCTGTGCAACGTTTTGCAAATTTTTTGTTATAACTATATCTCAAGAACTAATGGACGAAATTCCATCAATTTTCAGATTCTGTTAGGTCTTGACATAAATAGATGCTTATTAGGTTTTAGTATAAATTACCCAATATGAGGCACTACTAAGCTCTTTTTCTCAGAATATTAATTAAATTTTGCGTTTTGGCTTTTCGGATACCAGAATCTCATTAGGCTAGGTCAAATGTTCGAGGAAATTCGATAGTGGGTAACTTTGGGGTCCCCACGTTTTTTTTTTTTTTTTTTTTTTTTTTTTTTTTTTTTTTTTTTTTTTTTTAATATTAAAATGTACTTATGAGATAGAAGAAAGTTTTGGGATTGACACATCCAACTAGTTATATAACAAATACTTTTGTAAAATCTAGAAATAAAAGCATCATAATCACATTACAAACAGAAATTAAAAACAAAACTGAATGACACATCCATTTTTAACTGGTGTTAACTACAAATAAATTTTAAAACATGGTTCAACACAATTTTACTTTCAGTAGTTATCAGTGAAGCATTTTAATAACTTCGAAAAATGAAATGTCAGAAAATTTTCGTGAAAGCTATTATTATACTTATCGAACAGTATTTATTCTCTTTGCAAAGATAAAACAAATCAAAAGCTGTCAAAGTAAAAATGTAGATGGGAAATGTTTATTTAAACAAATCAAAAATTTCAAAAGGCTCGCTTTATTTCTTTAAATGTAAGAATACAGCTACGACGACAGTCTAATTAAAAGTTATTTTAAATTCTTGGAAACATTTTTGTTTATCTTAATATTTTGAGAGAAATTGTCATTAAAGTTGGTTTTGTTGCATATAATCTAAATATTTATTTTTATTACTTCAAATATGATAGGGGGGAAAATAGGATAGAATTTTAAAGTTAGGGTATTAGAAATAACATTTGTTTAAATTTTTATATATGTAGTGAGATACCCTTTCTGATTGATCAGAAGTAGATATATAGATAATTTAGAATGTGCATATTTTTATACATTTGTTCTTTTTTAATCTTATGCTACATATTTGTGTGCTTTTTCGGGCTCTCTTACTTGCTAATTATTATATCCATAGATAATTTCAATTCTCTGATGATTATCGACCTATTAAACGGTTCAGAGCATATTTTATTTCCAAAGTGTAATGCGAAAGTCTGGAAAGGAGATGACATCCACAAATGTATGAATCGAATCAAGTACTGTGTCATTAAAAATGGACCTAAATTTTATAAAACGTCTACCAAATACTAACAAAAGTAAAATCGATAATATCCGTCGAAATGGTTTTATTGAAATTCGATAATAACTTTAAAGAGTAATGTGGTTTATAAAGTGATTTTACAGACCTCATTTTTGCTGTCTCGTTTTTTCATTGCTTCCTGGTCAAGACAAATTTGTGCATATTTCTAGTAAACAGTCTTTATCATGTTTGTTTCGAAAATATCAAAATGTTTTAGATCTAAATATTCGATTAGAACATTGTTATTGCCAGAACCACTCAGTACATAGTTTACCAGGAAAGTGTTTATCATGAGAGAAATGAAATTAGCTATGGAAATAATAATCGTCGAAAGAGAAATCCCCAAAAAATGCATAAACGTGTAGCGTAAAATAAAAAATAAATAAAAATTGTGTAAAATTATGCATAAAAATTTAATCAGCACCGATTTTTATCAAACATTAAGTGAATATAAATAAATCCCGTGCATTAATTATTGAGACAGAGCGCCTACAATATTTGTGTCACTTACAGACTGAGTGACAGACTCACAAACGGATATTTTGTAATAACATATTTTATGGTATCTTCGACCCTAAAACACGTAAATCCGTCTAAAACCGGAAATCGATTTTTTTTTTACGAATCCATTAAGGATAGAAGAAATTACAAATAGTTCTAGTGAATGAAAATTGAATAGGAAATAAATTAGATTAATAATTACTTGAAAAATTCGAAAATAAAGATAAAATCTTTTAAACAAATACATCTCAGATGTATATTACTTTTTATGCTTCATAACTTTCAACGAAGATTGATATAAAAAATAACATTTTTGTCATGTATTTCAAATACTTTTGTAAAATCTAGAAATAAAAGCATGATAATCACAGTACAAAAAGTAATTTAAAACAAAACTGAATGATAAAATAAATCAAAAGCTTTCAAAGTAAAAATGTAGATAGGAAATGTTTAATTAAACATATCAAAAATTTCAAAAGGCTCTCTTTATTTCTTTAAACTTAAAAATACAGCTACGAGACAGTCTAATTAAAAGTTATTTAAAAGTTTTGGAAACATTTTAGTTTTTCTTTAATATTATGTGAGAAATTGTCATTAACGTTCGTATCGTTGCATATAATCTAAATGTATATTTTTATTACTTCAAATCTGATAGGGGAAAAAATAGGATAGAATTTTAAAGATAGAATATTAGGAATAACAGTTTAAATTAGCATATATTTAGTGGAATATTCTTTTTGGTTGATAAGATGTAGGTGTGTAGCTGTTTTGTATTCGGTTCATATTTTAAAATTTCTTTTTTACTTACCCATTATACAAAGTATAGGGTAAGTCTTGCAATCTCTTTAAAAATAAAAATAAAAATCTTTTGCGGATTTACACGTTTCAAACACTGGAGATTCCGAAAATCACAGTTTTAGAAGATTTTTTTCGCCGGCCGTATGTCTGTGTGTCTGTAAACGCTCTATCTCCTGAAGAAATTAAGATAGAGACTTGAAATTTAGTGTGAACTTAGTATGTAGTAATGGACAGAAGATTATCGAGTGTCAGTAAACTTGATTATCCGAAACTATTTTTTCGGACCCTACGAATATTCTTTCTGGTTAAAAGTACATATATACATATATATATTTAAGGAATAGGTGTAAAAGACAAGAAAAAAATATAAATTTTGCTTAAAGAATGAAGTTAATCAGATAATTAGTTGTCGAGAAATTACTAATCACATTTTATAGAATCTTCGATTTTTTTATAACCATGTATTTAATTCAAATTTCAATTCAAATAAATATTTTATTTGGAAAGGACACGCCTTATCTGACGCAGTAAGCTGTTAATTAATAAGATTAATTGTTTGTTAATATGATAGTTTACGCATGTTTAATTTTCATATCTTGTATTATGCATATCCATGATGGGTAAGTATTACGGAGGCCTGAAACGATGAGTTTAATCTTATGCTACACATTATCGAATGTTTTTTGGAAAGATTTCTTTTTTGCCGATTGTTATTTCCATAGCTAATTTCATTTTCTTTTGATAATGACGTTCCCGATAATGGACTAATTGAGCAGTTCTGGGCGTATTTTAATTTTAAAGTATAAGCTAAAGGCTAGAAAGCCCATAACATCCACAAATGCATCAATCGAATTAAGTAATGTCGCATTAATATGGACCTAAATTCTGTACAATATCTACCAATTACTACTAAACTTAAAATAGATAATATCCGCCGAAATGGTTTAATTGAAACCTGAAAGCAATTTTACAGAGTAATGTTGTTAGTAAAGTTATCTTACAGATGCCATTGGTGTTCTTTGTATCTTTTTTTATAGCTTTCTGGTCAAGTAAAATTTGTGCAGATTTTTAGGAAACAACAATTATTATATTTGTCTCTAAAATATGAAAATATTTTCTTGATAAGTGATATACTTTTAAAAACCAAATAAGGCTAGTCTTTGGGGTCATCGTAATACTTATCCATCATGAATATGTATAGTACAAAATATGAAAATAAAACAAGTGTAAACTATTTATAAAATACATTGCAATTCCAAAATAAAATTTAACGAATAGTTAAATATTTTTAACAAAATGGGACCTTATAACATTATAATCGAAGACTAAGGGAATTGTAGCGAAATACTGAAAATAGCACCAAGTTTGCGTCACTTTCGCGAATAATTTTTGTCGCTATATTTGGCGATACATCACCCAAGTTATTGGCATTTCATTGGTCGACATGATAATCAAGTAGTACCGAAATGCGTAAAACAGACTTTCTTATAACTCAAAAAATTATATTCATATAAACCAACACTTTACTGCGTCGGATTGCATCTCATTTCCAAATTAAATATATATTTGAATTAAAATTTAAATGAAATACAAGGTCACGAAAAATCAAAGTGTGTGGAACCTTTGTGGATTACCAATATCTCGGCAAATAATGATCCGATCGATTCATTCTTTATGAAAAATTTATGTTTTTTTATTGTTTTATACGTTTACTTCTTAAAATAGAAAATTTCGAAAATTTTTCTGTACCTTTCATCGGAACGAATATTTCGAGAGTCCGAAAAAATAGTTTCAGATAATCGAGGTTACTCATCTTCAATAGACATCTTTTCATTATTACGTACAATGACACACCAAATTTTAAGTTTCTATATTAATTTGTTCGGTAGCCTTTATAAACATACACAGACAGACGCGGCAATTTTTTTCTTCTAAAAATATGTTTTTTGGATTCTCCAGTGTTTCAACCATCCAAATCCGTCATCTTTTTTTCAATTTTCAAAACGATTGCAAGATTTAGCCTATATTACGCATAATGGGTAAGTAAAAACTCAGTAATAATACATTATAAAAACTACTCGAAAATGTCTCCGAAACTTGGTGGCTCTAATTTTATAAATTTAAATTTAAATGTTGAAAATATGTAAATTCCTAAAAAAAAGAAGCTTTTCGAAATCGTAGATATCTGGAAGGAAGTTATGATTAACTTTCGTCCATGATTATATTATGTTTTCTAGATTAAAAAATATCTGCTTTTTTATAGTACATAGCTTATATATTGTTTTTAAATTAAGGGGCAACACCAATATGAAATCCTGAGTCCTAAGGCTTTTACAGGAATATCCCAAAGAATTGTTTAAAAAATTTCAAAAAATTGAAGAAGTATTTACAAAAATCCAGTTACTTATTATAAATATATATGAGGAGCCCAGAAGCCAAGGGGTATAAGTGACAAAATTGAAAAAATTGAGTTAAGTGCACAGGGTATCTGGAAATATGTTTTTTTCATTTCAGGTAAAGAAATATAAGTCATTTTCTTATTATTTGCTGAGAGTTATAGAGATAAACCACTTTCTTCGAAAAACAAACAATATTGATTAATTATACATTTAAAGAAAATTGTACTCTATTTTTTTAACAGTTATTGAAATGAGAGTTCAAAGATTAGAATGCAACAAGCAGATGTTTCCTATTTCAATTTAGTCAATTGTTATTGATGTTCCAATTTAACATCAATTATCTTTAAACTCAATTTACTCCAAATCGACATTTTGTCACTTGTACCCCTTGGCTTCTGGGCTCTTCATATATATTTAATTCTAAAAAGACGGCGGCTTGGTTGCTGATGGATGGGAGATCTCCAGCAAGGGTAGTCAAACAGTGGATGCGATAGCATATCATACACGTAAACTAGAACAACGACACAAAAATCAGTTTTTTAAATACATAAAAAGCAAAGTAAAATCTTTCATTGTTTTAAAAGAAACGAAATTTTAGTAAAATACCCCAATTTAAATTAAAATTGTAAATTTTCAAAAAAAAATTACATTACTTAAAGTAAAATAAAATGTTAATATTTCAGAACAATCCTTTGAATTTCACTGGAAAAGCATGTGACCAACTAGTTTGAAAAGTTAATTTTGAGTAATTGAGAATTTTAATACACTTTAAGAAAATACCGGTATTTCTTAATCAAGGAAAATATAATGAAAAAATTAATTTAATAAATTAGAACAACGATTTGGAAAATGACATTTTCACAGATTTAAGATAAGTATATTTGTTACGGCGTCCCCATAACCTTGGATATCGCGCGCCTCTATGGCGCATTCTACTGTACTTTAGGTTTGCCGTTTTTGTAACATTTGAAAATCGTCTTTTTTTTTTTTTTTTTTTTTTTTTTTTTTTTTTTTTTTTTTTTTTTTTATTGGCGATCATAGCGGACCTATCGTGTGTTCGCTGGATCCTTATTCTTTAATTAAAATGAAAATATAATGTGTAAATAATTTGTATATGAAGAATGTTTAGTAATATTAGTAGTAGTAATTGAACCAGCGACCAAATGAGTATTTTAAATGTACTCGCATCATTCGACAATTCGTTCTATTGGTCCACTCGCCGGGAGGACTTTCGTTTTAGGTAGCTTTCATTACAAAAAGTAACTAGTCGTTGGGGGCCACCGTAATACTTACCCATCATGGATATATATATGAAAATAAAACATGTGAAACTATTTATACAATGCATTTCAATTCATAAACAAAATTTAAATATTGTTAATATACATAGTAATGCTATATTAAAGAACTGCTGATGTACCAATTTCGACAAATTATATAAAACGCCAAACTACTCAAGTAGTACCGAACTGCGTAAAAGAAACATCCTTATAACTCCAAAAATAATACTTCTATTAACTAACAATTAACTGCGTCGGATTAAGCGTCTCATTTCCAATTAAAATATACCTCTGAATTGAAATTTGAATGAAATACAGGGTCATGAAAAATCGAAGAATGTGGAAAACAAGATTACAAATATCTCGACAACTAATAATCCGATCGACTTCGTTCTATATGCAAAATGTGTGTTATTTTATTGTCTTTTACGTCCATTCCTTAGAATAAAAAAATTCGAAAATTTTTATATACCTTTCATCAGAACGAATTTTTCGGGAGTCCGAAAAAAATAGTTCCGGATAATCGAGGTTGCTGATAATAAATAGGGTTCGTCCCATTCTTACATACTAACTACATACAAAATTTCAAGTCTCTATCTCAATTTGTTCGGGAGATAGAGAGTTTACAGACAGACAGACAGACAGACAGACAGACAGACAGACAGACGGCAAAATTTTTTTTCTAAAAATATGTTTTTCGGAATTTCCACTATCTAAAACGTGTAAATCCGTCAAAAAAATTTTTTCGATTTTCAAAACGATTGCAAGATTTACCCTATACTACGTATGATGGGTAAGTAAAAAGCTACTTATTGCAGCCATCCTAAGGAAAGCACTTCCAGAAAATTTTGGTATATTTTCACCGATCATGACCCCCAGACCCCAAAACCACCCTCCGCTCAAATGTTTACATGCATGATTTTGTCATGCTGTAACTAACATATTTATGAACCGATTTGAAGGAAACTTGGTATGTACATAATACATACAAATGTCTCCTCCTAGTTCGTTATCCAGAATCATCCGCCATCTTGTTTCAAAATGGCGGCCATTTAATTTTTTTTTAATTTAAAATTTAAAATTAAATGCGAAAAATAAAGATTTGAAAAATATTTATTTTTTGTGTGTTAGAACTTAAAACAACGATTCCAGAACACTTTTTATTTTGTCTATATCTTAAAAAAATTATTGAGTTATAGCACTTTGAATTTTTGTTATGGCTGACATTTTCAAACGATCTGATTTTTGTCACGTGATAACACGTGTATTTATTAATCGATTTGGATGTAACTTGGTGTATACATAGTACATAATGAAGCCAGGACCGAGTTCGTTAACCAGTTCCATGCGCCATCTTGTTTCAAAATGGCGGCCATTTAAATAAAAAAAATTTAAATTTAAAATTAGGTACAAAAAATTGAGAAACTGAAAAATATTTTTCTTTTATGCATTTGACTTTGACACAAAGATTCCAAAGCATTTTTTGTTTCGTCTGTATCTTTAAAAATGGCTGACAAGGAAGGTCTCCATACGGGCATACTCAGAAAAATCTCAAAAAATTACAGAATGTTCTTCTCATATAGTTATATATGTTTATAAAAAAATTTCGGCGGAACCTCCTTATAACGTCCGTAAAAAAATAATAAAAATTTCGTTTATTTGGCGATTTATCTCCGGTTGGCGAAAAAACGAAAATTTGAAAAATACGCTTTTACGCTTCGAATACTTTTTAAAGAAAAAACTTTCTATGTTCAAGTTATTTAAACAAGTTTAGTTTAAGTAATTTTAGTTTTGCATTTTTACTTTACTTTAAGTGTAATTTTGTCATATACGTTTATATGTACTTATAACAAAATAAAATTAATATATTTTATCATTTAAAACATAATTTAAATTGATTAAAATTGTTCCAAATTGAAAAATACACCGTTAAAAATCTGCTGCATTTTGTTGCAACGCACTTCCTTACTTGTATAGAAAACGGTTACTTGGCCGTGAAATGGAGCTTTCTCATTGGTTGGAATAGAGATATTATATAAAAGCGGTGGAGTGCGTTGCAGCAAAATGCAGCAGATTTTTGACAGTGTTGCACAAGCTACAACACCGCTAAAAATCTGTACCATTTTCTGCAGCCTCACTCCACCGCTTTTATAGAAAACGGTCAATTCACCGTGCTATGGAGCATTCTCATTGGTCAGAAGAGAGATATTCTATAAAAGTAGCGGAGTGACATTGCAGTAAATGCAGATTTTTAACAGTGAAGTCAATTAAAATCAATTTTCAGATTCGTTAAAATCGTCTGCTTTTGGCGAGGAAATGCACTGCTCGCCAAATCCTGCGTCGCTTTCACGCCAATTATTTCAAACTATTTTATTTTTTTACATATCTAATAATGTAATTCCGCCGCTAATTTTCACTGATCCTTTATTACCTACATGAGTAGTTTAATTCGTATTTTTTTCAAAAAATTCTGAGTATGCCCCCAATGGAGACCTTCCTTGTGAGTTATAGCACTTTTAATTTCTAGTGTTGCTCACATTTTGAAATGATCTGGTTTTCGTCACATGATAACAGGCGTTTTTATATACCGATTTGGATGAAACTTGGTGCGTAGATAGTACATACCGATGCCTGGACCGAGTTTGGTGGCCAGTTCCAACCACCGTTTTGTTTCAAAATGGCGGAATTTTTTTGTGTGTCTTGACCTTGATACAAAGATTCCAGAGTATTTTTTTTCATCTATATCTTGAATAATTGATCAGTTTTAGCACTTTCAATTCCCAATGTGAATGACATTTTGAAACGGTCTGAAATTTGTCACGCGATAATACACATATTTATAAACTGATTTCGATATAACTACGTGTGTACATGCTACATACCACTGTCTTAACCGAGTTCACGTGTCAACTTTATCCGCCATCTTATTTCAAAATGGCGGACATTTAAGTTTGTCAAAAATCTTTTAAATGTATAATGATTTACAAACAAAAAATTAGAAATTGAAAAAGGGTCTTTCTAAACTATTTATCTTAATATAAATTACGGAGTATTTTTTGCTTTGCCTTTACCTTGAAAAAACGCCTGGGATATAACAGTTTGACTTTCTAATGTGGGTGACATTTAAAAAAAAATCAATTTGCCCGCGACAGCACTCGTATATTTTTATCGATTTCGATGTGAGTGTGTATGTTCACATGATTTAAGATTTCAACCAAGCTCATTGGTTTGTTTTATCCATCATGTTGCTTTAAAATGAATATCGTGGAATTTGACGAACCTATAAATCGCTTAAAATAAAACCAGGTTGAATAAAAGATGACTAATTTCTAAAAATTCTTATTAATATTCAGTATTGACAAAAACTAGTATTCAATCTTATATAATCGTGTTCCACTAATTTGAGCTTCGTATATTTGAATAACATAACTTAATTTAAAATAAATAAATAAATATATGAAAGCTACCTCTTCCTCCCAACACTGCCTGAAGGACTTTTTTAAAAATCAATTTGATCGCGACAGCACTCGTATGTATTAATCAATTTCGATATGAGTGTGCATGTGCACATGAATTAAGATTTCGACCAAGCTCATTGGTTTGTTTTATGCATCATGTTGCTTTAAAATGGCATACACTTCATGATATCGTGGAATTTAGCAACTCTCTAAATCGCTTAAAATAAAACCAGGTAGAATAAAATATGTATAATTTCTAAAAATTCCTATTAATATTCAGTATTGACGAAAACTAGCATTCACTCTTATAAAATCGGGTTCCACTAATTTGAGCTTCGTATGTTTGAATATATAACTTAATTTAAAATAAATAAATAAATAAGTATATGAAAGCTACCTCTTCCTGCCGGCATTGCCGGAAGGACTTTTTAATTCGACGCTTGTATTTAATCTCCTTGTTCTATTTTGAATTGAAATGGCTTCATTAATTAGTTTGAATAGGACTAGAGGTTCATTAAAAGCCCAGCTAACAAGGTTTGAAAATTCTGTAAATAAAAAGACCGAAGAATTATCCAGAATTCAAATTGAAACGAAAATCAAGACTCTAGAAAAACTGTCTACAAACATCTATGTTTTATGCAGAGATTATTATACAACAGTACCTGAGGATCATGATTGAAGTGAGATAGATGCTTCATTCGTCGAGATGGAAGAGCGAGTAGAAAAGCTAGAGGTACGTTTCAATCAATTATTATATTCTAATAAAAAAGAAACTAAAATTTCGGAGATAAAGATAAGTAACTGTAAAATTAAATTACCTGATATACCTCTTCCGCTATTTAGTGGAAGATAAGAAGAATGGAAAATGTTCAAAACAGAGTTTAATAATATTGTTACGAATAATGAAGAACTGACTGATGTTCAAAAACTACATTATTTGCATTCCGCACTAAGATATGAGGCTAAATTATTAGAAACTCCAGATGATACATTTGATTCGTTGTTTAAAGCGTTAGAAAATAGATTTGAGAACAAACGAATAGTTGTTAATATACATTTAAAGGCTGTGTTAGGTTTTGAAAGAATTACACATGAATAATCTAAAGAATTAAGGCGTTTATTAGATGCTATAAACAAAAATATCAGGGCTCTAAATAATTTAGGATTTGAGAGAAATAATCTCTCTGACATTTTGTTTACAACTGAGAAATATTAATTATAATTTTATAATTTTAGAAAAACTTGATAAGGAAACGAGAAAACAATTTGAACTTTCAATAAACACATCTGAAGTTCCTAGTTTTGACAGTTTAAGAGAATTTTTAGAAAAAAAAAGCCAATCGCTCGAAAGCATTAATAGAAGCAATTTAACTAGATCAAAAATTCTTAGTGAAACAAAATCAAAATCCCTTTTAGTAAATACGAGTTCTGAAAAACAGTGTATTATTTGCGACTCATTTCATTCCCTATATAAATGTAACAAATTCTTAAATATGAAATTTTGTGAAAGATTTGCTATCGTTAAAAAGATAAACTTTGTCTGGTATGCTTTAGCAAATCACATTTAGCAGCTAACTGTGTTTCGAAACATTTATGTAAACATTGCAAATCCTCCCACAACAGTTTATTACAGAGAGATAAAGAATTTGGTTCCAATAATAAAACGCATTTCCAAAGGACAGGCGTTGATCAGACAGGACGACGTCTAGAATCAAGCCCGATGCCTCCACTCTCACAAAAACTATCTAATTGCTTATTCGCTTCGAATAAAACTGTTATCTTGTCAACTGCAGTAATTGAAATTAAAACAAATAAAGGAAATTTTATCCAAGCAAGGACTCTCTTAGATTCTTGTAGCCAAATAAATTGTGTGTCTTTTGATTTTGCCAAGAAATTGGGCTTAAAGAAATCAAAGGCTTTTGCTCCAATATCGGGTTTAAATAACACAACCACAACATTGAATTATAAAATTAAGACTGTGATTTCAAATAAAAATACAGATTTCACAAGGGAACTGGAATTTCTTGTCGTGCCAAAAACTACAGAAATAACCCCACTTATACCTATTCGTACAGAAATTGCGGATATTCCTACAAATATCCCGTTAGCAGATGTTAAATTTTATATCCCTTGGAGGATAGACCTGCTGGTCGGCTCGGAATGTTTCTTCGATTTATTAAAATCAGGTAAAATTCGCTGCTCATCTCAAAACGTGTTATTTCCAGAAACCGTGTTCAGATATGCTACTAGCGGTGTTGAAATTTTGAGAAATCGAAAATATTAATGATTCTAGTTCTCTACTTAGTAATGAAGAGAAATTTTGCGAAAATCCTTTTGAAATAACTCATTATCGAACTTACAATGGTCAGTATGTTGTTAGCATGCCTATGGAGGATGGTACACTCTTAGGAGAATCCAATAAACTGGCCGAAAAAAGGTTCGATCAAGTTTGGCACAGATTAGATAGGGATTCGAATTTACAACCTCCATATTCGAAATTTATGGAAGAATACAAAAACTTAAATCATATGGAATTAGTAGAAGAATCAGAGCCCGTAAAGGACCTTTATTATATACCACATCATGGGGTCTATAGGCCAAAAAAAAGTACAACACATTTGCGTGTCGTTTTAACGCGTCAACGCCAACGACATCTGGTTTGTCATTGAATGACATTCTTTTAAAGGGAGAAATTCCTCAACAATAATTATTTTTAATTATGATACGTTTCCGAAAACATCGATATGCATTCACAACGGATGTAGAAAAAATGTATAGAATGGTATTAATTGATCCATCGCAAAGACTTTCTTAGAATCTTGTGGAAGGACAGTATTAACGCGCCAGTGAAAACTTATAAAATTAATACAGTTACTTATAGGACATCTAATGCTCCTTATTTAGCAACTCGTGCTCTTAAATAATTAGCTCTTGATGAGCAACCAAACTTACCTCTAGCATCGTAAGTCGTTTTAAAGGATTTATATGTAGACGATCTACTTTCTGGGAAATCGACTCTCGAAAAGGCAAATATTCTAAAGTCCCAAATGATAGAGCTTTTGAAGCGGGGAAATATGAAATTGCACAAATGGTATGCAAACCACCGAGAATTACTTGAACCTAATACTATGGTTGCCACCGAATAGAATTTCGATGATCAAACAGATTGTAGTTCAGTAAAAACACTGAGTGTTCTCTGGGAACGTCTAAGTGACTGTTTTTTGTATAAATTGAAGACTCTAAATAAGGACTTTTATAGTAAACGAGACGTTCTCTCTTTGATTTCAAAAATATTCCATCCGCTCGGATTAATTGTAGTAACAAGGGCTAAGATCTTTATGCAGAAGACTTGGTTTTCTAAGATAGATTGGAATGAGCGTTACCGGATTTCATAGCAAAGGAATCGAATGATTTTGTTTCCACTCTTCCAGAATTAGAGAATTTAAAAACTCCTAGAATTGTTTTTCGTGAAGAGCGCATAGTCGTACAAGGCTTCGCAGATGCCTCTTCTTTGGCGCATGGAGGTACTACAACTCATATTCAAAATATTAGAATAATTGAGAAAAAATAATAAGAAAAAATTATTTGTCATTTATTTATTTTTTATACTAAGTAAATGCAATTAAATTTCTTATAAATTAAATCTGGAATATTTAGATAAGATTTTAACATTTATAAAATATAAAATACAGCACAATAAATTAGGTATACAGCTTCCTTAAACACACCAGAATATTAGAATAAAATTTAGATTGGTTCAAAATATTAGAATATTTTATTTTACGCAACAATATTACGTTATGAATATGAAGTAAATGGTAGTTAATATTTTGTAGCATCCCCTTTAGCTTTCATAACAGCGTACAATCGATCTTGCATACTATATACAAGGTGTTTACAAACATTTCTATCAGTATTAGCCCAAATAGACTTTATACGTGCCACTAACTAAGTTTTACTTGAAGGAGGATTTTCTTGAAGTTTTTTCTTCATTATACACCATAAGTTTTCGATGGGATTAAGATCTGGTGAATTTGGTGGCCAAGGAAGTACCTTAATGTTGCGTTGGCGGAACCAATTCTTAGTTGACACCGAGGTATGCGGGGACGCTAAATATTGTTGAAAGATGAAATCATCTTCAAATAAATCTTCTGATGATGGAATCATGTAATATTCTAAAATTTCTTGATATATCAGAGAGTTAACCTTTTCGTAGACGATGCATAACTTTCCTGGTCCTTCTGCACTCATACAACACCAAACCATGACACTAGCATCAAATTTTACGGAACGTTTAAGGCATTCTTTATCAAATGCTTCTTGCTTCATTCTCCAAACTCGAATACCTTGATTACCATATGAAACACAAAACATACTTTCATCACTAAATAATATATTTTTTTAATCTTCATTGCTCCATAAACGTCTTGATTTACACCAATTCAATCTTATACGCTTTTGTCTTGCAGTCATGAGAGGTTTTGTTTTCGGTACACGAGATTCAAATTTAAATTTATGGAGACGTCTTCATGTTGTCGATGTAGAAACTTCAACTCCTCCTTCTTTTCATTTTCGGTGCAAGAATCGTACACTTTTAAAACGGTTTTTCTTAACTATACGCTTCAGTTTACTGTCATCTCTAGCAGATGTTTTTGGTTTTCGGCCACCATTTCGGCGATTATTTTGAAATTTTCCAATTTTTGAATATTGTGTTAGTATTTTACTAACGCTCGATTGCGAACAATGTAAATAATTCGCTATAAAACATTGATTTTTACCGTGCCGATACAAATCAACCATACGAAGTTTAATAGATTCAGGAATATCACTCACACGGCCCATTTTAAGACGAAAAAGAAACAAACTGCAAAAAAGAATACTGATTTTAAATAAAATAGTCTGAATTTAACCAATGATGCCACCAGTTAAGAATTGGTAATAATTAAAGGAGAATTAATGTGAAATATTCTAATATTTTGAACCACTTGAATAAATATTCTAATATTTTGACTTTTCAAAATAATTTTTTTTGCAATTAATCTTTTCAAAAATGATATTAAATTTAAGATAACAAGTAAGTTTAATCAACAATAAGTTCTTAATAAAAATATCGTTTGCATATTTTCATTAAAAGACATTAAATTACCAAACGATATTTTCACTTTCTAAAAAAAAGGTAATTATTCTAATATTTTGAATATGAGCTGTATATACATCCAGTATATACCAGCTGAAGGTTCTCCTGATGCACAATTACTCTGTAGCAAGTCTAGAGTATCCCCCATAAAAACAGTGACAATCCCTCGTTTTGAATTATGCTCTTGTCTCCTCTTCGCAAAGTTAATGCATAAAGTTATACCGTCACTTGACATTCCAATAGAAACTGTTCTTCTCTGGAGCGACTCCAAAATATCACTTGCTTGGATTAGAAAATCGCCCCATCAATTAAAAACATTTGTAAGCAATAGAGTGGCTGCTATTCAAGACCTCACGGACTCTTATCAGTGGCAACATGTATCATCGGAAAATAATCCTGCTGATGTCCTTTCTTGAGGTCTAGATCCTAAAGAACTGACCTACTGCAATTTTTGGTTTTGGGGATCAAAATGTCTTCGGGACAGAATTCAGCACGCAGAAAGTTATCCAGTAAACTTGAAAAACAATACTGACTATGAGTCAGAATTTAAAAATGAACAGAACAGTAGTTTTTCACTTAGAACTGAAAATTGTTTTTATATTTGTTTAATCTCTTTAACTAATAATTTTTTGAAATTAATTCGTATTATTAGTTACATTTTTAGATTTATAAATAACTGTTAAAAGGGTAAGGAAAAAAAGTGTGGTGCCTTATCTACTAATGAATTGAGAGTTTGAGAAGTTTTTCTGATTAAACAAGTACAGTATTCAGCCTTCTCTGAAGAGCTAGATCATTTGAGAAACCAGAGGAGCCTTCCAGGTAATAGCAATTAAAATTTCTAAATCCTTATATAGATTCAGAAAATTTAATTAGAGTTGGAAGTTGTTTAGACAACTCCAGTCTGACCTATGAGAGGAAACACCTTGTAGTGTTGCCACATGATCATAAATTAAGTGAAATGATTTTTGAATATTTTTTTCCAAAATTTTCCATTTAGGGCCACAATCATTGTTACAGCATTTCCGGCAAAAATAGTGGGCAATAAATGGGCGATCTTTGGCTCGTAAAATAGTTCACAAATGTGTAACGTGATTCAGAAACAAACCAATAGGGGCAAATCAAATTATGAGAAATCTGCCAGCCGACCGAGTAAATCCTAGCCCGCCATTTCAAAAATGTTCAATTGACTTTTGTGGACCCTTTACGATTAAGTACAAAAATCAGAGAAAGGGGATATATAATAAAATTTTCGTTGCAATTTTTGTTTGTCTCGCTACAAAGGCAATCCCTTTAGATATAGTGACAGATTTAAAATCTGAATCATTTATTGCCACATTGAAACGATTTTTCGCTAGAAGAAGTAAAAGCTGAACTATAATGTCGGGTAATGGGACTACTTTTGTAGGTACAAATAAAGAGTTGAAGAAATTACATGCCCTTGTATGCAAACCCGATGATGCTTTGCCAAATTTTTGGCTTCCGAGGCTGTTGACTAGAATTTCATCCCTCCTTGTGCACCCAATTTTGGTGGATTATGGGAGGCTGGGGTGAAATCCTTTAAACATCATCTCAAAAGAACTTTGGGCAATACTCGAATCATTCTCGAAGAATTTTAGACATTAATCACAAAAATCGATGGGGTTCTAAATTCTCGTCACTTAGTACCTTTGTCATGAGATCCAAATGAAATTGAAGGACCCCTGTCCATTTTGTGGTAGGTCGACCCATAACTTCAATTCCTGAACCCGATTTGTCCAAAATTAATGATAATAAACTATCCCATTGGCAAAAATTAACAAAAATGACCCAAAGTTTATGGAAAAAATGGAACACTGCATATTTAGTTAATTTAAAGCAACGGAATAGGTGGTATATTGAGAAGGACAACCTAAAGAAAAGGTGTATGGTTATCTTAAAGGAGGACAATTTACCTCTTGCCAAATGGGCATTAGGTCGTGTACTTAAGGTAATACATGGATCTGATAAAAAAATTAGAGTTTTAGAGATTATAACAGCAACAGATATAGTTACGAGGTGTGTCTCAAAGGTTTGCCCCCTTCCATTAGAGAATTGCTGAATTCTGTTATTTTGAAAGATTTAATTTATTATATTATTGTTAACATTATTGTATATTTGTATTTGAACTGTTGACAACATTTGGCAACATTTGAAAATCGTCTGTTCCTTTTTTTTGTTTTATCGGCGATCATAGCGGACCTATCGTGTGTTCGCTGGATCCTTATTCTTTAATTAAATTGTAAAAATAATGTGTAAATAATCTGTATATAAAGAATTTTAAATAATATTAGTAGTAATAATTGAACCAGTGACCAAATGAGTATTTTAAATATACACGTATCATTTGACAATTCGTCCCAATATTAAAAGCTTTTTGTTCACTTTTTTTTTAAACAATACATGTTTATTTTACAGTTAAAGTTAAATGAAGTTGAACATCTCTATGAATTTATGGTTTATGCAGTCATTTTCCTCCTAAAGTATTTATTAACTTTTTAAAAACAAAATAAAGACGTTTGCTATTGCTTTTCTGAATTCATTCAATTTTTTATATAGTTTTATCCATCCTATAATTATATATTATATAGCACAAACACATTTGAGCGTAACGCATACGTCTTTCTGCAAATGGCAACACTATAAAATTTTAAATGAAATTTCAGTTTTACAATTTTCGGTACTGGGAATTTTTAAACTTCTAAACGCCGCACACTTTTAGTTTTTACACCGCCGTATAGGAGAAAAAATGTACTTTTAAATGTAATTTGTTTCAAAGCTGTTCTCAATTTGTTTTTGAATCATTAATTTTTTTATAGCTTTTAATTCATTTTTTGCCATTATGACAGCAGAAGTATTCCAAAAATGCGGACACGTATAGAGTAAAAAGAAAGAATACAGATAAAGCATAGTGGCTAGGGCTAACGCCAAAAATTCAATCTTAAAATTTCCTACATTAGGCCCAAACACAATCACGTGTTACTTTCGCAAAATGAATAAATATTAAATAAAAATAAAAATAAAAGAAAGCTTTTAGTAATACAGTTTTTAAATCATAACAGAATAAAACGTAACTTCAGAATGCTTAGACATTAGCAGGTGATTTCCATTTAGAAAAAATACAAGGTCAAAACATCCGGTCCCTGTTACACGTGATTATTTTGTTTGAATCTAATGAGGGCATTTAAAACTGAACGATACCGATTTTACGGCTTACTGTATCTCCATCTATCACTTTCCTCCGTGGCGGACACCACAAGGATTCAGATACATCTTACAAGGAAGGTCTCCATACGGGCATACTCCGAAAAATCTGAAAAAATTACAGAATGTTCTTCTCATGAGGATATATAGGTTTATAAAAAAAATTTCGGCGGAACCTCTGAACCCTGTCCGTAAAAAAATAATGAAAATTTCGTTATTTGGCGGTTTATCATCGGTTGGCGATGAAAAGCAAATTCAAAAAATGTTTTCATGTCAAATGCATTTTAAAGGAAAAAAGTTCCATGTTCAGCGTGTTTAGATAAATTAAATATATTTTCTTTTGTCAGATTTAGTTTGCTTTAAGTATAATTTCGCTACATTAATAATTATATGTATTTATATTCAAATTTAACCATCCAAATTTGAGATTTAAAACGAAATTCAAATTTAAATTAATAAAAATTGCTTCAAGTTCAAAATCCAGTTGAGCATTGTCAATTCGATTTTGTTCCTATGGAAACCTGGCTTTTATTTTTCAATACGCTTAAATGTATGAAAGTAATTTTATTGAATAAGAATTTTTTATATGTGAAAATATTTTTTTCAGAGGTAAATTAAATAACTACAGCAACAAATAATATATATACATGCAATTTAATATATATATATATATATATATATATATATATATAATATATTAAACTCGCTCATTGTTTATGTTTGAATTCATTTACACGGATTCCAAAAATCCAAAAGGTTTCAGTTGCATTAAAATCGTTTGCTTTGGCGGGGAAAATGTGCTCCTTGCCAAATCGTGTCACACTTTCGTCTTTTCACGCCAAATATTCGAAAGTATTTTATTTTTTTACATGTTTTCTAATGTAATTCCCCCGCTAATTTTCACCGATCCTTTATTACATGCATGAATAGTTTAATTAGTATTTTTTTAAAAAAAAATCTGAGTATCCCCAGTATGGAGACCTTCCTTGTTAGATATATTTTCGTTTGAGAACAACAGCCATTTTCCAAATGGATAATAACAATGAACGAATATGTACAATAACCTCTTCTGATTTACTAACGCCTTCCGAGTAACTCACACTATTGTAAAGCGTTCTTCATCTTTAGAAACATCGGAATTTAATTTCAAAATTTAAAAAAGCATTTACATAAGCAAAGTTTTTCTTTTTTGTTTTGCTGTCACTGATTTTTGGAGTCGTTTTCGGGTAGTTTCTATAGAGTCTTAATCAGGTTTCTTATTTGGAAATATAGGATTTTTTTTGGATACCAATGAATTTTTATGAAAACCTTTTTCATGCTCAACATATATGTTTTACAATAAATCAACATCACAGTAAATTAACATCATTCACATTAAGATTAAAAGTAATGTTATTGCATTTACTTATTTTTTACGCTTTCATCTATTAATTGAATTGCGCAGCTTAAAAATTTTAATTGAGATTAATTAGCATCCTAGAAACTGATATTCCGGTTTGAGAAAACTGATTAATATACAGTAAAAAATTATTCGGAAAGATTTCCGAAAAACAGTTTTAAAAAGAAATTTTGCTTTAAAAGAGAATACTTTAAATCTCGAAAGTATATTAGTTTCTGATTTTTCTAAAGATAAAGAAAGGTTTTCGGAATCATCGCTAATATGGAAGAGGTTATTATATCTCTTTGTTTGTCATTATTTTATAATTTTATAAATTTAGGAAAATTTGTCTCTTTTTACACTATAACTACAATTTTTGTCAAATAAATAAATAAATGAAATGAAATAATTAAAAATATTTAAGATGTAAATAAAAATATTAATAAAATAAAAATAAAACAATAAAACAAAAATAAAAGAGGATTTTTTTAAGAATGCACATTTGTCAACTTTTGTTCATTTTAAGATAATTTTAATAATTGCATGATATTTTTGCGTTTACGTGTTAGAAGACGATGATGTGATTAAAAGTAAATTCACGATTTTTCGCCATACATTGCCCCCCCCTCCGCACCCCGAATACTAGGTCTGAGTGCCGACACAAACATTGTGGCTGCTGACAGTGGATTTTTTTTTCAGCGTGCGTATATCTTAAATTTTGGTACAACTAATTTTTAAGGGTTTTTTTACTTAATTTTTCTGCGATTAAACTAGTGAAAGAAATTTTTTATAAAGTATCTAAAACTAGCATTTCTTCATTCAAGGGACTGTATTTACATAAAAAATATTCGTTTATGCTTTTGCTATTTTTGTGTCAGGCGTAATATTTTGGAGGCAGTGTACTGCCTAATCATCGTCAGTCAATATATAAAAGGAAAAATATCATACAATTACTAAAACTACCTTAAAAGGAAAAGTAGGCAAATGTGCTTTTATTATTATTATTATTATTATTATTATTATTATTATTATTATTATTATTATTATTATTATTATTATTATTATTATTATTTTATAATTTCTATTTTTTTTTGTCCCAGGGCTGTATACAGTTTTGAAGGGGGAAAATGCACTTAATGTCTCTATAACTTGTTACGCATTGCCGCGCGCTGTATCTCTATAGCTCTAAAATTGACCTTTCACTATTGATATTTCGATTTTTAACTATAAAAATTTGATTTTAGTGCACAGTAAAATCTCTAAATAAGGACAACTTCAGGAGCGTGAATTAGTCTGCTACTCGCATCTGTCCATATTTCTGAGCTGGAAAAATATACATCTTGATCGAAATCGTTGGGTTATTGAAAAATTGTCCTCTAAATAGAGGTGCTCGCTGTTCGGGAATATTCGTTATGGAGATTTTGCTATATGTTATTTTTAAAGGTACTTTAAACGAAAAAGATCGCGGACAGACGGACGGACAAACCGAAAGCATAAACACTTTTCAACTTTGTAGGAAAGTTTTAAAAGTGATTTAAAAAATAAGTGGTAAGATCGTTCAAAAACGAAACGTATGAAAGAAAATTATATTTACATTCATAAGTAAAACATTTCCAAAAACATAAGATGGTCAAAACTAAACGTGTCTATAGAAACTTTCAAATCACTTAACCCCTTGCCCTTTGTTTCAGGACTGCTTTCTTTTTTTTAAATTCGATCTCGCATCCCTCATCAAAAGAAAAATATTCTATACACTTATTGAAAGCATGTACCATAGAAATATGCTGCAATGTTCTTTTCTTTTTTAGCTCACAGGCTATCAAAGCCTGGGAGCTTATGTGCCCGTCCGTTCTGTATGTGCGTATGTGCGTAATGCGATAACTCATGATAAAAATATCAGATTCACTTGAAATTTTGAATATATGTATATTCTGATACGGCACTTCCCTGATTACATTTTGGAGTTCATTCGATATGTATAAGAGGGGGAACGGAGGCAAATACCCCTCCCCTTAATTTATATAAATAGGTTTTTCATGCAGAATTATCTGCTTTTGTTCAAAATTTAGATATAAGATCATTCTGATGAGGCACCTACGTGATTAGTATTAGGTTTTCATTGGATAAAAATAAAAAGGGAAAATGGGGGGCTCATGTCCCTCCCCTTAATTGATGTTTACCGATTTGCTCTAAATTTTGGATATTGATTTTTATATGATAAAGCATATCTCTGATTACTTTAAGGGGTTCAATGATTAAGTATAAAACGGGGAAATGGAGGGAGCTTCCCCCCCTCCTTAATTTGTTTTTAGAACTGAATTAATCCTTGAAAATATAAGGCTGTAAAGTACAATTAGTATATGTAGCTTGTGAGCTCAATGCCATCAGTTTAACTGGGCAATATTCCTTTTTATTCAAATAGTGATATGAATAGAGTGTAAAGATAAACACCAGTGGCCAAATGCTTGATGAGTTACAGTAACCAAATATTGCAAACAAATTGTGTAACGGTACTCCATAAAATTGGTGGCTGACTTGATGCCTCCAATTTTATGGAGTTCTTTAAACAATATAACTGGTTTTACGTTACACTAATGTGTAAAGTTACGCCTGTGTTATAAGCTTTAATCACACCATTACATAAGTGAAAAAGTTACTCCATAAAATTGGAGGCCATATGCTGCCACCAATTTTATAGAGTAACGTTCCAGTTTTTTTTCCTTGCAATGAATGCATTTAAGGACTTAATGATTCAAACGTATAACAAATTTGAGAGAAAATTTTCTCGTATAATACAAACTGAATAATTAAATTTGCAGCCAACGAAAAAAGTTGCTCTTCGGCCTATCTTGATCAGATAGGAGATGGGTAATTAGTAAAAACCAATCTATTTGATCATGTGATAGGCAAAAAGCGTGGACGTATTGTGGCTTGTTTCTTATGTTGGCGGGAGAAAACTCCATGATAATGACGATACTTCATAAATTTCTAAACCTTATCATTTTATCACTTTATTTATATTTGTTTAAAGGTATAAAAATAGGCTTTTAAAATGATTTCACACTTAACAATATAGTTTTAGAAAGAAACTTGCTTGTGTGTTACTAACTGCTTAATTAAACATGCAGCCAACGAAAAAGTTTGCTCTTCAGCCTACCTTGATCATATTATTGATCTATAGTTAGTGGAAAGCAGCCTATTTTGATCACGTGATAGCCAAGAAAGATACACTTATCGTGGTTTACTTTTTATGTTGTCTGCTAGAAAGTTTTATAGTAATGAAGATATTTCACAAATTTCTAAACCTTATCATTCTTGTCCCTTTATTTAGTTTTGTAATGCAGTGCCAAAAACTGGAGACTGTTAACATTAGTTTAGTAATCGGCTGCACATTGTCGTAGTAAGTAGTTCGTGATTTATATGTCCATGCAAAAAATTATTCGCAACGTATATTAGTGATATAGTTCGCAAAGTAAATTGAACACTGTAATCTCTTTATCTTCTGCAGACGAATTATGACACTAACACCTCTTCCCTCTTACTTTCTACTTTTGTATTAAAATTTAAACTTAAATTTATTCTGTGTCCTCTTGATTGAGAAGAAATTTTTAATTATTATTAACTTAAAATCTAAATGTTTTGAAATAATTTCATTCAGTCTTATCTTACTGCAATATTATAATATATTTCCAGCAACTTTATGTTATCGATTATCGTTTCCCTTGCATTTGCATGTGTGCGTTGAAATGGCATGTTAGAATGTGATTACAACATAGAAACTATTGATTGATACTAGCCGATGCACGTTTGTATGATTTCAGGATATTGGTCGAACTTGAACTTAGTGCTATTATAGATCTCTAGCAAAGCAGTTCTGACAAAGAATTATTCTATTAGATTAAATTTGATAAATCTTTTAAGAGAAATGTTGCTTTAAAAAGTCAAATTATAAAGTACACATTTTAATTTCTTGATTTTGTAAAAAAATGTCTAAAAAATCGAATTTACAACGAATTAGTTTTTTTTTTTAACTTTTAGCATTGGAAATTTAAAGGTGACATTTCATAACAAAACTTTACTCTGCGAATACAGTGCGTTTCTTGCGAGCATGTATCACACTTTTAGTATTTAATTTTAATTTAACATCTCTCCAACTTTAGATCCCTGTAGAAGTTAAAGTACTTGTTAATATGTCGTTGTGGATCAGAAATGGTGTATCAAAGAGTCTTTTTAAAGGCTGAACCATCTACGTGCCCACGGGAAAACCTTGATGTGTGACCGGTGCTAACATATTGCCACTCCAACCAAAATTAAATATCTATATGGTCCCTTTATTTCTTGACTTTTCCGAATAATGTTAATTTGGCCCCATAGTACATAATGCTATGCCTTTTCTCTTCTTATTGGAACCTTTAGCCTACGTCAGTCGTTGAAATGACATATAAGTGTAGGACAACCAAATTTATTTGGATGCTCTATGCGCCCTGTTTTTGGAGGTTTATTTAACCACCTGCTTCTAACTCTGGAAAGGCCTTAAAATCTCCACCAGAGCTCTCAAAATTATATTGTTTTAGCCGTTTTTTTAATTTTAAAGTTCATTTTTATTATTCTTTCCAAGTTCGTTGGAGGTTACGCGTGGCGATTTTATATGTCATTAGCATTTTAAAAATGATAGCTAATATACTCTTTAAACCTTTTAGAGCCATATTCAAAATTTGCTGTCCTGATTGCAAACTTACGGAAGAATTTCCTATGTTTGCCATGAAGGAAAGTGACTTCCACAAAGTCAGAAAAAAATTATATTTTGAAAAACATGCAAACTCAGTGATCTCGTTCGATCTTTTTTCCATGTATTGTTATTTCTTTAGATCATTTCCTTACTTTCTACTATAATTCAATTTTAATAAATATTTTATCTATTTTTTCCGTATTTTATTCTTATTATGGTAGATATAGAAATATTTTGATTTATTAGGTTTCATATTCCTATTAACATCCTTTTAATTAAGTTTCTAGTGAGCCATTACTGCCCCGTTTTGAACTTGATTTAATGTCCAACATAAATAAGATTTTGAATAATGAAATTTTTTTTAGAATTAAGTCGACTTGAGGTATTATGGACTATTTCATTATACACTACTTCTTTAAGTTTTTCAGAAAAAAGTATTTTGAACATATACACACATCTTGAAGTTATTTTACATAGAAATGGGAAAACATAAGTGTTAATCATGAATTAAAATACTTTACTATACTTAGACTTCTTCTCTCATGTAGCTTGTTAGGTTTTATACAGCTGCTGTTCAACGGGCCTTAAAATTCGTGTCAATTAAGAATTTCATGAAATTTATAAACTGTTCGACTCTTTAGTATTATTTATATTATATTGATAGATTTCAATATCAACACATATGTCGTATATTTCATATAACTAACTGGTTAAATGTACTGGAATTAAATAAACAGTGCATGATTTTTATTCCCTTTTCATAAAAAACCCTTATAACTACATATTTAATAGAAAAAATGGTAAAAGTTTATGCATCTGAAATGGTATCCATAATTTCTAAATAATTTAAATAGAACCAGATGGCTACATGTAAAGGGAAGCTACAAGCTTGTCAAATGATACACGATGCATTGTAAAGTTAGTTTTAGTACTTATTTTTTTTATAAAAAAATCTAAATAAAAGTAATAAAAGTTTAAATACACTTGAATGCGATGAGATTTCTTTTTTTTTTTTCAATTTAATTTTACAAATAAATAAATAAATAAAATAAACGGTATTTTTTTTATTTTTAAGTTATGTTTAAAAAGTAAATCCTTTTAATTATTGTAATTCTAAATTACCTATAATAGTTTTAGCTCTTTTTTCCAAAAAAAAGTTAATAACGTTGTTGCTTACCCATTTCTCAGCTTGCCATGAAAAAACTATTTCGTATAAAAACATGAAAACTGTCAATTTTTTATTTATTTATTTATTTATTTTGGGGGGGGGGAGGACTGGTTGATACGCAGGCTGGAGCGGACAGGTTTCTAAACAATTTTAATGTTGAAATTTATGAAAGTGTTTCAGTCATACAAATTTTGCTGAATAAAAAATTAAGCACAGTAATTTAACTACGATTTGCAGACATATACTTGTCTAGATTGTAGTGTGTAATGTTAAATTATTTTTTATATTTGGCTTTTTTTATTTTTAGTTTTTTTATCAATTTTTATTCGAAATTTCTTTATTTGATTAATGATTTAATTAATATTTTAAAAGAGCTCTTTTTATCTGCTGTTGCCAGGTGTTAGAAAGCTCAAATAACAATGTTTACAAACACTATATTTTTAATTAAAATACATATGTATATGCGAATGCTGAAAAAGAAAGAAAACTATAAAATAATTAAATCATTACTTGTGAAAAATTATGTGTTGCTGGAAATTATACCCTATTTAAAATGTTATATTTAAAATAATTTTCTTATAGTGTCTAGAAGAAAATTTTCTACTAGAGGTTATAATAGTCCGGGAGACAGAGCCATTTTTTACATAGCCATTTTATTTGGACTGATTTTAAAATATATGTGTCGAGGGAGGGGAACACACTTCCTTGCAAATCGTACATGATTTTATCACTGTTTAAAGAAAAAATAAAATTTAAATTTATCTGATAACGTGAAATACACCATAGAGATATTTAGTGGCTTTACAAACAATACTTTTTACTGTGCGTAAAACCCCGTATACATCCAAGAGCATTCCAACAGTGGATCAACAAACCAATGTTTTGTCTTTATTAATTATAAATTGCCTTACTGTTGGTGCCTTTCTTATCAATGTAACTCGACTGAAATGAATACTAAACTTATCTAGATTGTAGTTTTGTCTCATTTTTCTCTAAAATGCTCACTGGAACACAATTTAGAGCTACGAACAGCGAAATTCGAAATAAGAAAGATATTTTAAAAGTATATATGATACATAAAACTATATATAATTTAAAAGTATATAAAATATAATAATAACTAAATTGAATTTAATCTGTAAAACAAAATTAATGTTTCAAGAAAACGAATTCAATATTATTACCCGTAAATAAATAAGAATTTTTAAAATATTTCCCCCTTGACTTAAATCTTTAGTACACACAATCTTGGTGTGCACAGTACACATGGCACAATAGATCGCACGCTCGTGTTCATTTTTGCTGATCCCACCAAAGCTAGCACAAGGAAGTAAATATGGGTTTCTGATTGATTGAATAATTTAAAGAGCAATTGTCGTTTATAAATAAATCATTCTAAATTAGGATATACAAATTAGGGACGTATATGGGTATACTATAAAATAATGAGAAGGTAATAAGATAATAATTATTCAATCTATCAGAAGTCCGAATTTCCTTCCCTGAGCTGGTTTCGGTGGGATCGGCAAAAATGCCGCCTGTGTCATTATCGACACTATTTGAAAAAGTCGACCAGCAGCATTTTTTACATACCTGGTCAGTTGCGCAATAGTAAGCGCATGTTGTTTGCATCAGAATCTATCGATTACATACAAGTCTGCATACAAAGAATATATTATATTCCAATTTACGGTCTGAAATTACTATAGGCGTGTTTCTATTATGCATTTTCTTAATTATTTATTTAGTTATCTTCTTCTATCATATGCAAATGTGTAGTTTTGTAACAATATTTTGATAGTACTGGGATGTTTTTTCCTCAGTCTATAAACAAGATACTTTTTTCTTTCTTGTTTTTGTTTAGGTAGATTTCGTAAGAAATATTACCCATTACATTCTTCCCTATGTTTGAATGTCTGAAAATCTTTAGCAGGCCATATAGAACCGAACGTATCCACAGACCCCAAAACCACCTTCAGCTCAATCTCATAGATTCCAACCTCTGTTAAATATTCCAGAATTCGATCCAAAATGAGCACATTTTCATGCTTTCTATCTACCTGCCTGTTTATCTATTATCTATCTATCTCCTTGCATCTCTCTCTCACTCTATTGTTATATATATACATACAATGTAGGTTTTTCGCTTTCACTTTCCGTTTTTATTGGTCAAAACATTTTATGTTCATCGATTTCAATATATGATTCAGTTTGTATATGTTTCTACACCTCCTGATTTATTGACTTGTATATTTTTTGGTTACGATTAATCGGGCAGTGGTAGAAAATTATGCATTAGGACTTTTTTCTGATTTCTTAACTTCAACGTTCTGTGAGTAGACATCTTAAGTTAGATATAAAGAGTTTCGTTAATAAACGGAAGGTTCTTTCTTCGAGCTCGATGCTGGAAATTGAAACACCTCAGAAATTAATCGTACTTTTTTGTGATTGCGTGACATTGCCCTTGAAAATGAACCGTGTATTTTTTTTTAATTATTCAACTATTGCTAATTCCATTTGATTGTGTTGACGAGTTTAAGTTTGTTACATTGAGTTTTGTATTCATGGTTGAAGATATTGATTTGTAGTAGTATATAATTGTTATATATATATATATATATATATATATATATATACAATCCCAATTTCATGAAAATATTTATTAAGCACCAGGTGCATAATGTATAATCATTATTAAAAACAGTGAACATTAAAATAACAATATTGAACAATATAAAAAGTCACCCGCAGAACCAAAAGCCATCACTCTTCAGCAGGCGGAATGGCTTTAACCTTCCCCCCGCTATTAAAATAAAGCTTAATCAGCAAGTTTCGTGTAATCTGGCAAAATCTTGCATTAAATATGAAAATGACTTACTCAAAAGTCACTCAAAAATTATTTCAAAAATCATTTAAAGATCAATTCAAATAAATAAGCTTTACTTATATGTTGAAAATTTTGAATTGTAATAAACCATTTAAAGAATACACTTTTATATTTATGAAATCTTAATTGATTATAGTATAAAATGCAAGCAATTGCCACACCTCCGCCTGAACCCGCCTATTAGCACAAGAGATAAACTTACTACATAAGCACGGCCTTTTAATTTCAGCAGGTGACAAAAACTTTAACTCAAACGAAGACCAATCCACATTTCAGTCGATACAGCCTTTTCTTTCCGGTCGTGTCTTCTTTCTGCACGTTATTTCATCCACAGTCATCCTTTCTACCTTGTAGACTTTAAGATGACCGCTTCATGTAACAATACTCCAGAAGGCAGCATTCCTCTCAGCTACGCCTCCAATCCAAAAAGTTGCCATTTATTGAAAAGTAACCTTACATAATATCTTAAAAATTCACTCGGATAATTATTTTTATAAAATAAATTACCTAAAAACTTATAAACCTGTTTATTTACATTGAAATCATTATTGCATATTTTTCAAATTCTAATAAACTGATTTATAACTGTATTAATAAAAACTTTTTTATTCAGGTTGGAGTACCAATGGGGTAAATTTATAGTATAAAAATCAAAACTGTTTCTTTTATCATATAGATCGATATTGATACTATTGTCTGAAATATTAAAAGAAATATCAAGGAAATCTACTTTGTTATCAATATTGTTAGCTTTGTTTAATTTTAAGAAATCAGGATAAATTTTATTGTATTCATTAAAAAAATCAAAATTATAAATCAATATGTCGTCAATGTATCTATAAATATGTAAATGCTTATTATATTTAACTGTATAATTGTATTCATAATAAAATAAAAACAAGTTAGCAGCAGTGCTAGAATAGTTAGTTCCCATTCCGATTCCACATGATTGATTAAATATATTATTCCTGTAAACTACATAATTATTATAAAAACAAAAATGACATAAATTCAAGAAAAATTCCTGATTAATATTTAGCTCCTCATTGATACAAAAAGTGTCAAAAATATCTTTAAGAACATTGTATAATGAATCTATAGGTATGTTATTGAACAAATTTTCAAAATCAAAAACCTGTATGAAATGAGGAGTGAAGTGTTTTTTGTCCAAAACCTCATAACTATTATCGATTGACCAAAAATGGCTGGTGTTTTTAAATTTATATTTAAGAAAACCGTATATCCTTTTTAATAATTTTTGAAGAACTATGTTAAAATCTCTATTGATACTTTTGGTCGTGCTACAAATAAATCTGAATTTCTTTGGATTTTTATGAAATTTTGGAGTCATAAACAAAAAAGGTAATGTGTGATGACTAGACAGATTGAAATTATAAGAGTATAAAGTTTTACATTTCTTTTTAAAAGCAATAAATTTTTTATGAATGGGGTTTAAATTTTCATTAATTTTAGTGTAAAAACTATCATTTTGTAATTCATTAATTACTATATCAGTATAAAATTTTTTACATATAACAGCATAATTGTTCGCAGCTTTATCCACTGTGACAAAAACAAATTTATTCTGCAAATCCTCAATATCTTTATAATCATTTTTATTAAGCTTTTGGTATTCATATCTATCACTATTTAAAAATGTAGATAAACTTGATTTAAAATATTTAACTATGTTATCTTTCCAATCAAAAAAAGCTTCCAAAGGTAAACTATTCTTATAACTTTGTTGTTTAATAAAATTATCAATATCCTCATTAAAAATTACCAAAGCCTTTTTCATACTAATTTTTTCATTCAATCTAAATTTGGTTCTAAAGTTCATTAAATATCTTATATTACTATTAGGAATTATGTTTAAATCACCAGTAATTATATGCTTATGAAAATTATCTATCCAGTCATCATAATCTCCACTGTTGCAAAAACAATTTATAACCGAATCCACCTCACTTTCAGCAATTTGTCTATAATTAAATATTTTACCACTAAACGGTCTATTATAATTAAAAGCCACAGTAATAAAGCAATTCTTAATTGGAAAAAGATTATAATTATCATTAAAGACTTTATTGAAATTCAAATTATCAAACGACTTTTGCTGAAATTTTATCTTAAAATATAGTTTATCCTTGTCACTATTTAACTTATTCATTAACTTAAAATTTATTAAGTCAAAAATTAGATCCTTAAATTGTGAATTTTTAAATTTAAACTTATCCAATGTAAATTTTAATTTCTTCAATGTTTTAATCTTCAATTTAAAAACCTCAGTTTTAACCATTTTAATACTGTAAGTCAATACAAAATTTTCTTCTAAATCTTTTAACCAAGTATCAGGAACAATATTGTTAAAAATATAGCTAAAACGATGTGAACCCCTTTTGCCTCTATTTATCACAATCATATTATTAAATTTAATACATAAATCATATACATTGACTATATTCTTGATATTAATATGATTTAACATAGTGTTAAGTCCATAGGGATAAATAGATTTAAATTTTATCATAAAATCATTCTCACGAGCTAATCTGTCAGCTTTATCTTCAACATGGTCCAGTATTTCAATCTAGATTTTATCAAATGAGTGTAATCTAAAATGTAGAATTTCAAAAGTTGGATTTTGTTTTTTAGCTGTATTGGATCTATGTTGATTAATACGACTATGTAATTCATCACCAGTTTGCCCAACATAACTTTGTTTGCATACTAAGCAAATTATTCTATAAATGACATTATTAAATTTGCAAAATGGTGTATAATTTTTAGGCAACTCTCCAGTGGTGACACAGCCCACTATACAAGTCTTACACAATTTATTTTTACATCTGTAGTATTTCATTTCATTATATTTTATATATCGTAACTTATTTATTAAGATTTTTTTAAGCACATAGGCTTACTTGCAATGAAACAATTAACAGAACAATATGCACCCAAGCACTTTTTATATTGTTCAATATTGTTATTTTAATGTTCACTGTTTTTAATAATGATTATACATTATGCACCTGGTGCTTAATAAATATTTTCATGAAATTGGGATTGTATATATATGTTTGTTGCAATTGATAAGTGCTGCAATGGCGCCTACGGTGGCAATAATCTACATACTGTTAGCAAACATATATATATATATATATATATATATATATATGTATATGTATAATTTTTGTATGGAGTCGGTAATTTCTAAAACTGTGCATTAATCTCTCCCAAACTTATACATAAAATTACGGGGCAGAAAATCTCAGTCAAATTCGTTAATTGGCAAAATCGGACCAAGGGGCAAGAAATGGAAAGAAATTTTGTAAAAGAAAGCAAGAGAAGAGAAAGAAAACAAAACAAACTCCATAATTTCTTAATTTTAATACATATCAAATCAATTTAAAATTATTGTTGCTTTTAGTAAAATGGCCATAAATTTATATATGACATATTTCTTTTTTAATTAAACATGATCTCAAGGTGTGAAAGTGTTAAAAATCATAAATTCGACAATTTTCAAGAATTTAAATCTACTTAAATGTATGAGAAATATTCTTAATGTTATCTACAACTTTTATATTGACAAGTTTTTGGTAAGACCAACTCTTACAGAAAAAAAATAATAAAATAGGATTTGAAGATTAAAATATCTTATTAACATGACTCTGATATAAGAGATTTTGAAGGAAAATTAAATTAAAAACTTGTCAAAAACGGTTAGAAAAAATTGTAAAATTTTTCTCTGATTTTGATTCCGCTTTTGTTCCTGAAATTAATACTTAAATATGAAATCTATCTCCGCCAAGCCGGCAGAGATTTTTTTCTTATGTTCTACATATAAATTTGAAAGCATTTCCAAATGTGCATTTCAAAATTCATATTGTTTTATTTTTCATTATTTTTTCACAACCTTCCTTTCGATTGAAGTAAAAATTTTTCTCGCAATAGAAATTGCAAAAACATGTTTTAAAAACTTTTTTCTAGTTTTTTTTAAATTTGGTAAATGTTTTCTCTTTCCCTAACGCGGTACGTCATCGACAACATTTTGTCTCTTTCTAGTACATTAAATTCAGAAAAGAGAGAGCAGATGTTTATGTTATTTTTGCATTGATTTTTCATTTTAACCGTTACTTTTTCGTTCCATTACTGTGTAAGCTTCATAAAAATAAATTTGTTTCTCTGTATTAAGGCACTTTTACCTGAACACAGAGAGAGAAAAAAAATGAAACTGCTACATTAACTGCGGAATGTTAACTTCGATATTAGCTTTTACTGAATGTCAGAGAACATACTTTTGTAAATAATTTACCAAGTAAAAGCGAAAACATTGCAAAGGAAGTTTTTCATCAGTTTTTGAATCCAAGAACAATAAATCATAACGAGTATAGTTGTTAGTTTGAAATGAAAGTTTTACTAAAAAATGAAAAAACAACAACAACAACATATGATATATGATATTTTCAAGTATTAATAACTGACAAAATTTTATCGGTTTAGCTAGGAGTTGTTAAATTCGTAAATTACTTTTTGTAATATAGTATTTGGAAAGTTTATTTGTGTAAAATTTAACATTATATTTATCATTTATTGTTCATTTAAAAATAAAGTAATACAAGTATTCAATTAAATATTCAATTAAAAAAATGCATTTTCTTTGTAACATGTGTTAACTAGTTTTACTGTTTTATTTTTAATGCTTATGTTGGAACATTTTATGTTAAAGCATTGAAGATTATTAATGTTGAATTTTAGTGTCATTTTATAATAAATAATTATGGGAAACTAACTCTGTTAATTTGCTGCTGGAAAAGTGTTTGCTGTTTTTATTATTATTATTATTATTATTATTATTATTATTATTATTATTATTATTATTATTATTATTATTATTATTATTATTATTATTATTATTATTATTATTAATGTGTACATTTTAATGATAATCCTGTCAAATATATTAGATCATGAATCATGATGTTTTTTAAAAAAAAGTTGTATGAAAAGCTTGTGAAGATACTTTCCCTTTTGATGACGAAAACGGAGAATGAGATGTGTAATTATTTCATGTACAGTACATTAACATTCGCGTGGGTTAGGTTACCGAAAATAACGGCGAATGAGATAAATCGCGAATGTTGAGACTATCTTTCTATGCCTAAAAGGAGGTTAGGTTGTATTTTTTTTTTTTAAATAGAAAAGTGCAATTGAAGTTAACCACTTAATCGTCGCGCCCATTGACATTCACGGGCTGCAAGCTTCACGGCTTTTATTCAGAATTGTTTAATTCCCACCAGTTTTATAAAATAGTGTAATTGGTTTTATTTTGATACAGTTTTACTTGTCATTAAATAAGATGAATATTTTTTTTTCAAAAATTCGGTGGCAATAATGAATTTGAATTTTTAAACCGTAATTTAATATGCGACCATTAAGTGGTTACAAAATAAATTTATTAAGCATTATACATTAAAAGTACCTGCTTTAAATACATTTGAATAATTCTAAGCATAATTTACAAAATGTATTTGCTAGAAAAGAAAACAATTTAGTGATGTGCAATTGTTTGAAAGAATAGATCATTTGTTTATAAATTACCATGTAAGGAGAAGTTGCAGCCCCTGTTTCTATTTTAAATTTAAGCCTCATCACTTGTGAAAATCTCACTGTATTGCCTTTTCAATGAGTTTTTAACCTACTTCATGGAGGAGGATTTCGACCTGCATGTATTTCTTGTTCGCTCATAAATTCTTTAAATACGAACCGATTTTCATAATTCTTTTATTGTTTGAAAGTATAAGACACCCATGGGGTCCCATTTTAATTTCATTAAATTCTGATGATAATTTTTAATGAAAAAATATGGATTTGATAAAAAACATATTTGTCGCAAATCATCTTTCATTGTTGCAACCGTTTTCAAATCATAAGCATATTAATACTATGCATTCATATGCGTTAGCACTAAGTTGTCGCCAGGTTTGATTCTTTTTTTTGAAGTCGGTTAGTATTTTTTTAAAAGCATATTTTATTGTTGATGTTTTAAAATTTTTCCAACAATTTTTCTTGAAAATATTTCACCTGTAATAAAAATTTAAAATATTAGAAAAATTAGGAAATTGAAAATATTTTGCACATAAATAAAGGAAATTACCGATCTGTATTTTCCTTCAACACAAGGGCTGAAGTTGTCGAGACTTTGGCCATGTAATAATGCAGTAGAGACTGTGATAAGTGTAGAAAATGCAATAGGTAAGTGTTCAGTACCAGGTAATTCCTAGTATTGGTAAAACAAAGAGAGTTTACTTTGTAAAAAATATTCTTTAAATATATATAAAACAAAACTCACGAATAAACCAAGTTCAGTATTTCTGAATGTTGAAATGTTCCCCATTTTTTTTATTTCGCGAGCTGTCAAAACTCGTGAATGTTAAATCCACAAATGTTAAGAAATTACTGTACACTGTAAAAAAACGGACGTTTTACGGAAATACTACTTGTAATCTGGACGCCAGTACAATTTACTGTTTTTTAACGGAAAAATTCCCGTAAATAACAGGAAAATGCGCAATTTTTTTTTAAATTTACGGAAATTTTCCCGTTAAAAGACAGTAAATTGTACTTACGTCCAGATTACCAGTAGTACTTCAAATCCCGTAGTACTCCGTAAAATTGTCCGTTTTTTTACGGTGTATTGTCAGTTTTAATGTATTTTTATTTTGTGTACAACAAAAGTTCCTACAATATTTAATTAAATAATGATACTCTTCAACATTCCTAGATTTTTGCGTTTTATACAGACATTTATTTTCATAAGCACTTGAATAAATCAGACTTAGCTTAATTTATAGTACGTGAAACTGGATTTCTCAGAAAGAGGAAATAATTTTAATGATGTTCCGCTTTACTTATTTATATTGCCTTAGGATGAAGCTGGAAGCTCCAAAAAGTTTCTTTATTTCACTTTATTCTACAATTAACAATGTAAAATTGCTTTCTGAAACATTTATGATTTAATTAGCTCGAAACAAAAATTCTTCTCAAAATTTGAAGTGCGGAGAGTGAAGTGCTAATCAAAAGTTTCTATCCAACGATTTACTGAAATAAATTTCTTTTTCTCGATTCTCATTAAATATAAGTTTCGAAAGACACCATTATTAAGAATTATTTAGTGCATATTAAATAACATAATATACTTTACTGAAGTGCTTTTGTTTTGAACACATTAAAAGATTAATAGATTTTTAGCTCCTTATAATTCTATGATAAGTTTACGTTTGCTATTTTATTTGAAAAATGTTAGAATAGACATCAAATAAACAAATTTTAGATCTATAAATGGGGGATGTAGCTTCCTTGCCTAATATAAATTAACATTTGTTAATTTATTTGCAAATACTTAGAATGGGTTTTAAATAAAGAAAGTTTGACTTACAAACGGAGATCTTTTCCCAAAAGCTTTTCTACCTTACGAATATTCCAAGAGATTTTAGCAAAGGTTTTATATCTCACGAATATTTTAAGAAGTTTATTTGGAATTTAACAAAACAAAGAAATTATGATCGTATTACGTTGAAAATTATTCAATTCGGCATTTTTATAAATATTTGTACGGATAGCATGGTGAATGAATAGATTATATAAATAGTCGAGCTAAATACGCCCATATAACATAAACTAGATTAGAATAAATTACTTTTTGAAAAAAAATATGATATGAACTCATGAATGCTTTATTATTCTTTATTTTTGTTGCTAATGTATATGGTATTGGTTACATTATTAATTTTTTGTTTTGTTAGGCCACTGAAAGAAAGCACAAATTTAAGAAAAATAATAATTTTGGGTAAAATGCTTTCTTAGAAATGTAAATTGTCAATTAATTAATATTAGAAAAAATTCAAATAACTTAATTCTTAATGTATTTTGAGTTGTTAGTAACCACTTTTTAACCAACATTAAACAATTTTTTAATTTTTAGGTTTTTCATGCAAAACTATCACATTAAAATGCTTGAAAAATACATATACATCATTAATAGTAAAATAACTTCTTAATATCTTATTAAAAAATAGAAAAATCTCATGGAAAATCCGAATAGCACTCAAACAGAAAACAAATGCAAAGCAAGCAGAAAATATTCAAAGCAATTTTCCAAATAAATGCACCGTCCTAATCAGTTCTGAAACAGTTCACACAGTTATCCAATAGAAAGTGAAAATAAGATGGGGTTATTTTTAACAAAATCGATGAAACCTGGGGTACGCGTACCCCTGAAGGAACATGAAAATAATATCAGTAATAATGGTAATCGTAAAATGTCTATAAAAGCCACAAATTTTTTTTAACTTCACTGTAATTTTTATTTATTTATTATATGATTATGATAAGATATTTTTTAATGAAAGAAAAACGTTTGCGTTAGATCAGAAGTAAAAAAGAGAGGGTGTGTTTATGAGATTTGGGGGTTATTTTGATATGAAACATCTAACAAGGAAGATCTCCATATGGGCATATTCCGAAAAATCTCAGAAAATTACAGAATGTTTTTCTCGTAAGGATATATAAGTTTATATATATAAAAAAAAATCATGCAATGCATGGAATGCAATTTCTAAAATTGCTTTTTTTTAATGTTAAATACACTTTAAAGAAAAAAATCATGTTGAACCTGTTTGGATAAATTTAATTTAAATAACTTTAGTTTTGTCAGCTTAAGTTTGTTTTAAGTATAATTTTATTATATCGACATTTATATGTATTTATGTTCAATTTTAACCATCGAAATTTGCGATTAAAAAAATAATTAATTCAAATTAATAAATTCAAATTCAAAAAAATTAAAATTGTTTCAAGTTGAAAGTCCATTTGAGCATTGTCAATTCGATTTTGTTTCTATGGAAACATCTGGCTTTTATTTTTGAACACGCTTAAATGTATGAAAATAATTTTTCTCAATATGAATTTTTTACATATAAAAATACTTTTTCCAGAGGTAAATTACATAACTACAGCAACAACAACAAAAGATATATATATATACAATACTATATATATATATATATATAATATATATATCAAACTCTCTCAATGTTTATATTTAAGTTAATTAAATACCTTTTAATGAATTATTTTTTACGTATTCTAAAAATCCAAAAGTTTCCAGTTGCATTAAAATCGTCTGCTTTTGGCGAGGAAAAGTGCTGCTTGCCAAATTGCGTGACACTTTCATCTTTTCACGCCAAATATTCAAAAATATTTTATTTTTTTTACAAGTTTTCTACTGTGATTCCGCCGCTAATTTTGTCTTGTCTTTTATTACATATATAAGTAATTAAATTAGCATCTTTTTAAAAAAAAATTCTAAGTATGCCCACTATGGAGATCTTCCTTGTAAGACAGGGGTGCGTGAAAATTAAAAGGTTGGAAAGTGCTATTCTACATAATCAATCCTAATATGCGTGAGTAGGATTAAAAATAGTTAAAAAATTTTTTTAGACGCAAAATGGAAATATGGATTATCCTGTTGAAAAGAGAATAAATGTTTTAAAATATAAGTTAACTTCTAATGTGATGCATGTATATATATTTTAAATCTAAAGATGCGATGCTCAAGGGAAAACAAATTGCTTATACTAGCGTAAAAATGATAAAGAGGAAATTTATTTCTCTGAAACGTGAAGGAGTCATTCGCTATATATTATTTCCCCTGTTTGGACACTCTTGTATGTCCTCACGTTTGATCGACTGTAAATGATTTCTGGCGCTGAATGGAAATTCGTACTTCAGTAGTTTTTGTGATTGAGAGTGAAATGCTTGAACGAATCGAACTTCTCTCTTTTTTCATATATGAGCTAACAGAAATAATAACTCACACAGAAATAGAAATGAACATTATTATTTTGATTGTATTCGAATTTTCATTATAAAAATTTCTCTGAAAAAAATGCATGTATATATATATAAATAAAATTTAATATAATAGTAATACAGTAGTAGCCATCTAATCCGAAATTCTGGTTATTCCGAATCGATTTTATTTTCAAAGATTATACTTGTTTTCATACCGGATTGCAAAAATTTTCCAGATTTACAGGATGAATGTCAGAGAAAACGTGCAGTAGTTAGAATTAAGCAAAAGATAGCAGCAAAGCATGCTTTTTATTCTTGAGACAGTTTAAATAAAAAAAAACTTAACATTGTAAAAGAGCAACATAATTACACGAATATAAAGTGTAACCGTGCCCTGTGGGTCTACTCGTGGAAACCATCTTAAAAAAATTTTCGAATATTGTTTTGTTGCCAGTCACTATAAAATTCTTTTCTAAAATACAAAAGTATTTAATTTGATTATAAATTTTTTTTTTCCTTTCAACAGTTTCATTTTGCAAATTATCAACAGAACTGCTTTTTTTTCCCCTCTCGTCGATATGGTAACTAAGAAATCGGTAAATTTGCAACTTTGAACCGTTTCTTCTCATTCTGAAATTCTGTTGAACTTTTATAAATATCATGAGTTATGAATCAAACAATATTTATTTTTTTTCCGAAACTCTTCCTGAATTACCAAACATTCCGGAACCTAGGATGTTGGATTAAAGGATGTTTAGTGTACTACTGAGTACTTACAAGTTACATTTAAAAAAATATCTTTTCTTCCTATTTTTAACAGAATTGCGGGTAATGCGAATTTTTTGTATTTCAAACAAACACCGGTCCGAAATAGTTTGGGTTAGGGGTGTTCTAATGTATGTAAGACGAACTTGCCATATAAGAGTTGACATTTCTTATATATATTAAACAATATATAAGATGCTTATTAAACGAAAGAAAAAGAAATTCAAATCCGATAGAAGGGACCAAATTCACATTAATTCAAATAATAGTGCCGTATTTATGGTCAGCTATATTTTTGATCGTGAAGGACATAGTTTAAAGTTGTTTGGCTGCAAATAATAAACAAGACTGCTATTTACGACTACTTTTATTACCATAAGTTACCCCAAACCCTGTGTAACTTTGTTACCCAATTTATTTTTTTACCCTTCAGTATTTCTCGTATGTATTTGAATCCGCTTTGATGTTGAATAGAATCAGTAGAGGTCGATAGATCTGTTATTTTTTTATATCCGAATTCGAAGATTAAGAAAAGTTATGCACAAAAATATTCCTGAAAGTGTCAAAGCAACCCCGGTTTATAGTATCTGTTTGCGTCACTACCATATATACAGACGTAAAAGATCGGTCGAGCATATGGTTTGGTTTGGTTTATATACTTTAGGGATATAGGCCCTGGGGGGTGCATTTCGTGGTGGTCTTTCTAAGGGAACCTAACCCGTATTTACGCAAGGTTCGAAGAAAACTACGAAAGCCCCGAACGTTTAGGCCGACGGCCTCGATTTGCTTCGAACACAGTACCTGCCGTCAACCAGTTGAGAAGTCTCTCGGCCACTGGTGTGGCATCATTCGAGCTTAAGTCCATCTTCCTATTTCAAATGACAAAATAATGGTACAGTTCTTGACTCAAGTTTAAGCCGATCCTAAAAAATTCAAAAATCCTTTCTGAAAGAAATCATACTTTTAATGAATAATAAAGAAGCAAAAATAATTATAAAAAAAATTAAGAAACATCTGACGAATCCATCAAATTTGAATTAATACCTGAATATACTAAACATTCTATGAAGTCCCATCTTGTTTCTTTCTCGTCATAAAAAAGCTTCGTCTTAACAATTTTGTCTTAATTTTCTTAAATAAAATCGGCCTCAGTGCCATCCATAATAACGCTAATACCTCGCTTTTTAAAGGAATTCACAATCATTTCCCCTGGAACTGACATCCAAGAATCTTTAATCTTAAAAAGGCCTGGACATCAATAATCGCTGTTTTTTTTCTTTTACCGACATTTGTTTTCTGCATAACTTCCAAACACATACACTCAGTCTAGATTTTGCGCAATCTCTCTTTTAAATGATTTGATAATCAAGCATCAGTTTGCTTGCACCAGTCAAAAAACTCTGTGTCATAGATCTTTCCTTCCAAAATCTGGCCCGAGTATAAGCCGACTCCCCACTTTTAAAGGATAATTTTCAGTCAAAATGTTTCGGCTTATACTCGGAGTATATGCAGTATTTTTTACGCAACACAAAAAGTTACTATAAAATCCTGTATTCGTTCGCATTTTGATATATAGAATGATTACTTTGACCTGAAAAGCAGAATTCTACATATTTTCAACTTTTAAGAAAAAACCTATCATCTGGTAGACTAAAAGTCTGACTTTGATGGGTGAATTTCTATTGTTGTAATTAGATATTTCTGTTTTGTCATGACTGCATCTTATGTCGGTACGAAGTTTAAACCGAAATATTAATGCAAATGTTGACTGTGATGTGAAGCACGAATAAATTTGTTTTAAAAAGAACGTCACGTATGTTGATTTAAGTGGGAAATAGCATAAGGAAATTCATTTTTTGTCTTACTACCGTGTACCTTATGATTGCTTATGTTACGATTGAGGGATTCTGGCACATGATTTAGAGCATAATTTGATACATATTTACTTTATATAGTTTAGTTCAATTCCATGTGTAACTTAATACACTTTTCGATTATACAAAAGGAACACACGGACAGGCAGACATTAAAAAAAATGGAAGATCCCTAAACGCTGAATTGTGTAAGTCTGTCGAAAACAATTTCGATTATAATCCTTTTCTCTATTATAGATAAAAGAAAGTAAAAAAGCAGATTTACGAAACATAATGTTGACAGTATCTAGGAGCAAATGTTTCGGAAAATCTTTAGGAAAATCTATTCTCGATAAGAATGAAGATATGAATGCTTGATGATCGATTGACAGCGTATACGTCAGCGAGATTTGAATAGAATCCTCGCTGCCCATACTTTAAAAAGAAATGAAGCGTGCATTCAAAATAAAGTGTTTTCAATATTTTTTGTTTATCAGATCAAATTTGTAATCTTTCTATTCTTTTACATGTTTTGGGTTGAAAACATTCAGAAATAAAAAGAAAATATATTGTACAAATTGCAATTTCAAATATTCTCTTATAATAATACTTTCTTCTATATGTAGCTGAAGAAAGTTTTCGAAACCTACTTTTTTCGATATATTTACACATTTTAGGGGTCAAAGATCTCGTAAAATACATTTTTATAAAAGTTCTATCGATCCAATTGCTCATGTGTTCTCTTTGTATTATCAAAAGAGGTGTAAAGTTATGCTTATAATTCAACCAAGTTTCATATAATATATTTTTTTAGCTAGAGGTTAACAGGTCCCAATTGAAACTGGTGATAGTCTTCCGTAAGGGGGCGATGTTATAGCGATTTTTGTGTTTTTGCACCATTATACTTGATGTACCATCGGAAAGTGTATAAAGTTACGCATAAAATTGAACCAAATTTCATATATATATACACTAGCAGGCTATGCCCGCTGCGCTGGTCAATATTTAAAAATCAACCGTGGATGAAACGAACTGGTGAACTTAAATTTGTATTTTAAATAATTTGGACCTCCAGCAGCACCTTGCTCATTGCTGAAAACGATTTAGACACCATTGTGATATTAAATTATCTTAAACGTTGCGCAAAAACCAGCTATTTAGAAGTAACTATTTTAATTTATTACTAACAGTGCACATTTGGAAGCGAAATGAGACCATTATGGCAACAGGATTTAAAATTTTCCCTTATCTGAAGAAATATTAATTATTACAGTCGTTACCATGGTACAACTTCTGAAAAATTTCTTCACAACTTTTCATTATGTGAAGCCAGGAACCCAAAGCTACTCCCACCTAAAAAGTTCATATATATATTAAATTTTGTCCGCGCGATAAAAGGCAAAATTATGCAAGAATCATCTTCAAACTCGTCAAGTACATTTAGATGGTTAATATGTCAGTGGGAATTGCAAATGAGCAAAATCGGCCTAAGGGAGTGGTAATTGGGAAGGGTTCAAAAATTTGAATACCATCTTAACATGGCTTTCACAAAACCAGCTCTTGCAAAACAATAGCAGGAAAAAAATAAACATTTTTCGTTACAGCAAGTTTCCAACGATAAAAAAAAAAAAAAAAAAAAAAAAAAAAAAACATTAAAATTCTTACTACAACAATTAGTTTATTATTGCAAAATTTCCTTCTGAAAAATGAAAACAAAATTATTTGCTCTTTCGTATTTAAGCATTTTCTGTTTAGTTATTTAAGATAAAATTATGTAAATTTGTATAATTTGGCGAACGATTTGGCGAAATTGGTTGACGTGATAATCAAGTAGTAGCCAATTTACACTTTTCATATTTCACAAAAGATTCCTACACAGACATCATATACGCAATAGGTTTAGCAGGATTATCTTGCAACTACAATGTGGCAAAATCCTCGTTTTAGAATACCAAAGAAATGTATGTATATTTTATTATTTTCTATCATTTTAAACAGCAATTAACAATAAATAAAAAGTAACTGTAGAACAAAACAACAATTATCATTTCAAAAAAAAAAAAAAAAAAAAAAAAAAAGTAAATAAACAATATCATCAGATAAACAACTATAGCTGGGTTACCATATGAGGCAAATAATGCCCTTTTGGCGCCAGTGAGATACATCGATGAGTATATGATCAAATCCGTGACAAAATTTCCATTTGGAAAAAACTTTAATCGGTATTTATACTGCATTTTCCCTACTTATGTAAAAGAAAAAACTTTGACACAGATGTCATGTATGCACCACATTGGCGCAATTTTTTCTGGCGCCAATTTGGAGAACTTGGTTTTTAATTACCAATTTCATAAATATTTTTTAATTATTTTATATTATTTGAAAAAAAAATAATAAATAAAAAAGTTTAATTAATAGCTATAGAACAAAATGATTTATATTATTTTAAAAAACAAAATGAAAGTTAATAAATAGTTTATTAATAAATAAACAACCATAGTCGGTTTACCATGTGTGGAATAAAATCGCCATTTTGTTGCAATCGTGCGAATGTGGTGCTTGTATGACATCTGCGCCAAAACTTTAAAAAGTTGCAATTAAATTATTTTACAGTTTGGATGAGGAAGACATACTAAAATTTAAACATTATACGCATTTTTTTTTTTTTTTTTTTTTTTTTTTTTTTTTTTTTTTTTTGCTATAACTGCTATTTTAGAGAATTTAGTAATTGTGAACATCGCACCGGCTTATGCCTTCTTGGTATAAAATCGCATTGTTTGATGACAAAAGTAAATTCAAACACCCAAATAAACAAATAACATACAATTAACAGATAAATCCATTTTTAAAAGTATATCTGCTATTTTGTCCTGTATGACACATAATGGTAGAATTAGGTTTTAAAAATATTTTTTAAAAAAATAGAAAAGTGTTATTTACGTTTTATCTAATAAAATATTTAAAATACATTTTTGTTAGCCTGCGTGAAAGAGATAGAGAAAGAGCGAAAGTTTGATTGAAGAAATATTGAAGAGGAAATGGTCAATTAAAAAAGACTTGTAAATTTTATTCAGCGAGAATTTTTCATTTCAAAATGTTGAATTTATCTATAGTAATAACGCATAATTGCATACATTTACTTTGAATTGCAAAATTTTTCCTTTAGTACTACTTGGTTATACCGTCGACCAATTTCGCCAAATTATACAAATCGCCAAACTATTAGCCAGATTATATAGATTAGCATAAATGTTCATTTAAATAGCGAAAAACAAATTAGCAGAACATATATAAATGTAGAAATAAAATGTCGAATTAAAAATCACTTGATGACATAATTAGTATTTATATTATGCTTAATGTCAAGTGAATGTGACATTTACGATCATCCATTACTGACATTTAATCTCGAAATTTGGAGGTAGATTTTTAATCGATGGGGTAATCTTTCCTTCTTCAGTTTTTAAATTTTAAAACTGAAAATTTTCCCGTAAGTGAAATTGACGAAATGGCGCAAGAAAAATTAAATTAACAATGAAAACATTTGCAAAAATAAATAAAAGAGTTATACTCATATCTATATAATTTACGATTGAATATTAAAATATACTCTAAAAAGTATCTTCACTTGAAAAAAACCCAACATTATTGCGACTATTAAGAACCTAAGTCAGGCATTAAGTCAGTAGTGCATCAGTAGTGATTTTCGGCTTAAAAACACATTCTTTGGCGACAAAAGCAAGATGAAAATGGTATAGAAACGAATAGTAACTCACAACTTACAGTGTCTTTTACAATCAGATCTGCTTTTTTCTGCTGTAAGTTATATTATACGGAAATTCGATAAAAAAGAGAAAGAAAACAATAAAAAGGGAAATAACTTTCATTCAAAATTCATTTAATCAATTTCTGAAATTCATGTTTTTATTCTAACACCAGGGATAAGTCGCCAAAAGTTGAACCAATTGTTATATTTCGCGTTAATTTATTTTTTAAGCATTACAAATATTTTTTTCATTTTCAAGATAAATATATTTTTATAATATTACGCCTCTTTTAAGCGGTCTTTCTTTATCATTATTAATATTATCAGTAGTTATTTTCTGCTATTATTTGCAAGATATTTGTAATTTTTCTAATAGATATAGCCATTTTAATTCTTTTAGCAATTATAATTTTCGCCAAAAACAGCTACTGGCAACCCTTTTGTCAAAAATAACCGAAAAGTACGAAATTTACTACGAAAAATCAGAGTTATCCCTGTAAATTTGAATTATAAACCTTCGGAAAAATATTTCCTATCGAATGATACAATCGGCAAAAAAATCCATCGGGTAGTTTTTGAAAACACCCGTTTGGAAGTTTCAGAATTTCTGCTTTATAATATATCTATACTAATAAAAGAACAAAACGCTCTGTCTGTGTGTGTGTCTGTGTGTGTGTCTGCGATGGCTAGCAAAATCTACAGCACGTACAAAGCTCAAAATTTTTTTGAGAGTAGCCCAATATCTCTCCTGATGCACCTGAGCTTCAGAATTTCAAAATTCCAATTATTAACTGAGTAATTAATTAAAATCAAGAGGTCACTCTCATAAAAAATCATCTTTTTCCAAATTTTTTTCTCTTTCATTTGTTTACGGTTGGTTGGTTGTGTAAAAATTTTCGCAGAAGTAATAAGAAAGCTGAGACAGAATTAAAGAAACCCATGGAGGAATAAGATAAGTGGAGGTGAATAAGCTCAAAAAAGGTTTGCGATATGAAACCATTTATCGCTCAAATTTAATGTGGCAAACAAAAGGACGTGGAAGAGATTTTGTATTATAAGACGAATTGAAAGAAATGAATTACAGTTGAAGCATATTTCAAGAGGAAATAGCAAATTTTTAAAATAGTCTTCGTTCTATTATTATTTATTAGAATAAATATTAGCTTTTAAAATGAAGGAAATTGGAAAATTAGCAATAATTATATATCAAATTAAAATTAAATAAGATATTGAAAACATTTGATACGAATTAAAAATTGTATAACTAAAAGTTTCCTTCATTAATGTAATTTTCAATACTTTATAACGTAGATAAAAAATGTTTATGACTTAATAATTGCATGTAAATAAATATTTAAAATATAATGATGAAAACATTCTTTTAAAATCATGTATGAAAACTTAAGTAATAAATATTAATCTAAAATATAAATTTCTGACTGCAGACGATTTTAATGTACTAACAAAATAATGTTATATTTTCAAGCAAAACGTTGAAATAATTTTCTATATCGATATTTAAAACACATATGATAAAATAATTAATAAATTTTTACCGGTGAAGCGATAAATTAGTTCTTTTTTTAAAAACGAGAGAAAAAAAAAATACAGGTTTAAACCTGTTTCAATTGATAGCGAAATTTTAAGATGGAGGGCCAAAATCACAGTCCGGTGAAATCCAAACACCTCATTGGTCATTGAGCCGCGTCCTTTTCAGGGAACAATCTCTTAGCAGTTGGGTAAATGTTGTCATACTCCTTTTTCCGAGAAAAAATCGTAGCGGCAGTTTTGAAGTAAATCTTATCTCTTTTCATTTATAATCTAAATTTTTCACTCTCATTTTATAAAATGGCATCAAAATATCTTAATTGAGTTAATTTCGATGGTTTATCTTAAATAAGAACAGGCGGTAACAATCGCTTAAAAAATACTTTCCCCCTCACCTTTTTCAAATGGAGAAACAAGTTCGTGATTTTCACCCTTACCACACGACCAATGGGGTGGCTGGATTTCACTTGACTGTGATTTTGGCCCTTCATTTTAAAATTTCGCCAATTGATAGGCGTGTCAAAGCAGGTGCTTTTGTTGGTACTTAATTGGACTTAATGTAGGGTTACATCTTAAGCATCATCTCCAGAGATAATACCTCCACTCTATTAATTTCTTTTTACTCTATAAAAGAAACCAATTTGAGATTTTGACATTTCAAAAGTGACTGTTTTTTTCCCAAAGACCTTTAAAATTCATAGACTGGCAAAATGTCAGTTTAACTTAGGATTTTTGGACATAGCTATTACGTCAGATCGTTGGTACTTCGGACATTAGAATGTATTTGTGGTTGGCTAAGTTGCAGTTAATATATGTATATGTATATATGAGGCTTTTTTAGCAGTTTTTTTAAATCATTGATTAAATTTGAATGCATTTATTTAAGTTAAAATTTTATTAAGACTTTAATTTGTTTTTAAAACAAAAATGAAATGGCTCTTTGACGTACAATTGTTCGAATAGGCAGACGATTCATACACAGTAATAAATTATCAAATAGCAAAATAAATTATATATAAAAAATAGTCACTAAAAGAATAGTAGCAAAACATAATGTTTAGGCGTATTAACACATAACCCGATCCCAACCAGAAAAAAACAGACTATACTCCGATCCAAGCAAGACAAAAATTTCATGAGCATAAACGCGACCCGAACCTAAAAATTCCATTTGAAAAAAAAACTATGGATTTGATATTTGACCCGAATCAAATCTGAATCCCACAAAAATATTCAAATGAAGCATACCCCAATTCGATCAAAGAAAAATAATGTTCGTGTATATGCAACCCGACTCGAACCTAAAATTTTTCTCTGAAATAACCCAAAAAATGTCCAGAACGAAACCTGAAATCGATAAAAATATTCCAAAGAACTATAACCTGATAAGAGCAAGACAAAAAAACTTCCATGAACATAAACCTGACTCGAACCTAAAAAATTCCATTTGAAAAAAAAGCCTGAAGTTTTATGCAAACTACATCTGAATCCGATCAAAATATTCGAAAGAACCATAACCGGATTCGAATAAGAGAAAATAATTTTCGTGGACATGAAACCGATCGGAACCTAAAATTCCATTTGAAAAAAATACCTGAAATTTGAATCGACAAAAATATTCCACAGAACCATACCCGGACCTGAACAAGACAAAAAAATTTCCATGAACATGAACCCAATCCGAACCTAAAAAATGAACTAAATCTGAATCTGACAAAAATATTCCAGAGAAGCATATCCTTATTCGAACAATGCAGAATAATTTCCGTTGATGCGCAACCCAACCTGAACCTAAAAATTCCATTAAAAAGCCGAAATCTGAATTGAACGACATCTGAACCCGAAAAAAATATTCCAAAGAACCAAAACCCGATCCGAGCAAGACAAAATAATTTCCCTGGACGTGAATCCAACCAGAACCTTAAAAATCAATTTAAAAAAATACCTAAAATCTGAATCGAACCAAATCTGAATCCGACGAAAATAGTCCAAATAAATATAACCAAATACGAACAAGACAATATAATTTCCATGGACATAATCCCCATTCCAAACCAAAAAATTTGTAAAAAAAAAGAAAAAAAATCCCGAAATTTGAACCAAACTTAATCTGAACCTAACAAAAATATTTCAGTGAAGTATAACCTCATTGGAACTAGGTAAAATAATTTTCATATAAGTACAACCCGACCCGAACTTAAAAATCCCATTTGAAGGGGAAAAAAAAAAAACCCACGAAATCTGAATTGAACCGAATCTAAACTGAACACAAATATTCCAAACAACCATAACTGTATCCGAAGAAGACAAAATAATTTCCATGAACTTGAATCCAATCCGAACCTAAAATTCGGAAGTTCTACAAAACATAATGCGCTCCGTAGCGGTGGAAAGTGAAACTAAGTACTTAGCGCGAGATGGTTAAAATATTTCGTTTATAGTAAATGTTAAATTAGAACTTGGTTACGGTTAGATAACAGTTAGGTTGCAATTACGTTCCGGTGACCCTTTTGTTATTTTATTTTCCGGTTAGGTTACAGTTAGGTCAAGGTTAAGTTACAGTTAGGTTAAGGTTAAGTTGCGGTTAGGTTGTGGTTAGATTATGGGTAGGTTATGATTAGGTGACGGCCAAGTTACATTTATGTTATATTTAACTTGCAGTTAGGTTACTGTTAAGATACAGCTAAGTTACAGACAAGTTATGATTCCGATACAATTAGGTTACGGTTAGGATTTTGTTCATAGAATGAACATTACGCATGTTTGATAAAAAATATACACCTATTTTTGTAAAATGGCTCTGAATTTATAATATTATATACTAACCTTTTAGCGAATCATCGAGAATCGATTTCATTCGCGGTATAGTCAGATTTAAGAGTGATATATAATTAGTTTGAAATTCAAAATATTTCACTTGGGATATCTATGTGAAAAAAGTATTTAGTTAAGTCACTTAACAGTAATTTTAAGGATAAATATCAACACGAAATCGTTGGACACATATTCCCTCCTGCGTTTCCCATTGCAGTCATTTTAGGTATTTTTGCAGCTAAATATTAGTTTTTTTTAAAAACCAATTTTTGACACAGTCAGGGGGCACGTATTTAATATAATGTACACTGTAAAAAATTTGACCCTTTTGCTGTATCATCACTCCCCCGCTTTTATAGAATATATCTCTTTTGACCTATGACAATGCTCCAAAATAGGCTGAAGTAATCATTTTCTATAAAAGCGGTGGAGTGACGATGCAGCAAAAGGGTCAAATTCTTAACAGTGTATTAACACATATTTTGAGTTGAAGATAAAATCATAAAAATTTCAAGTTCGTTTAACATTATTATAACGGACCCGGGCAACGCCGGGCGGGTCAGCTAGTATGATATATTTTACTATAGCTCTCATGTCTTAGTTGAAATTGTGGATAATTCGCTGAAAAAGGGCGCTGTGATACTGATTTGTTTTGTATTAACGGATAGTGCATATATTTTGGACAGAAATGAACCAGAACTATCTACATACTTTTGGATTATGAACGACATATCCAGGTTGAAAATAGGGATATTCTCCCAAAGGGTACTGTGATAGCGCGAGTTTTTTCTTTTTCGCAGCTTAAACGAAGAATTTCTAAACATTTTTTAACGAAAGTCTACATTTAAATATAACATAACAGATTTGTATGAAATTGTATAGAAAATAAGCCAGAAGTTGGGGAATATAGTGGCTTTCATTTGAATTTAGGGAGAGCACAGTAATGTTGAAAACAAGATCATCTAATTGTCATATTAGATTTAATTTTGAACATTTATAAATATTTTTTTATCTCTTGATAAATTATCCGTTCATTAGATTGCATAATAGTTTATCGTCCACTTCGTACGGATTAAAATAAAAGATTGACAAAAATCTTGAAGTTATAAAATGTAAATGTCAGATATAGTGATCAACTATTTTTTCCTGTTTATAAAATGAAAAATATAAAAAAAAGTTTTTTTTTAAGTATTAACACGTATTAAATAAAAGAACATGTACAGATTTTGCACATTCGACTTGCTATTGTTCCTTTCTTAAAATAAAAAAAATGCTTTATTTTCAAAGACAATTCTAAAAAATTAACCCTCTTTCGTTACATTTTTATTTCCGAATTTCCACAGATGGGTGGTCCATCCTTATCAGTATGTAGAAATTGTTAAAGTGTGCGCAAATTGTCATTAAATATCTGGAAAAAATCTCGGCAATTTGCTTTGAGCAATCTTAAAGTAATGAACGCATTAAAAATATTCTAATTTAAAAAATACATTTACACAAGTTGAAACATACATAAAATATTGCCTGAAAATATATACAGAAATAGGAACTTTTTGAAAAAATATAATAACACTCTTCTTTCACATTAATCCTGTCCTCATAAAAAATGAATGGTACAAAAATAAATAAATAAATAAATAAATAAATAAATAAATAAAAAATAAATAAAATAAAATAAAATAAATAAATAAAATAAATAACAGATTTTTATTTTTATGAGAATTTTATTATTTTATTACATAACTGGCGTCTGAAAAATTAGTAAGCTACAAGCTTTCTATTTTTTGAATGATTATCGTTAAAATATCTGTTTCTGGGAAATGAATACGTTAATGTAAAGAAAAAAGAATTTTTTTTGGGGATAATTCAGACAGATTTTTGGGATTTTCAGACAGAAGCTATATTGTTAAAAAATAATAATTAGTAATAAGTTAAATAATGTAACACTGTAAAACAATTGTGTAACGCTACTCCATAAAATTGGTGGCAGCCTTGCTGCCTCCAACTTTGTGGAGTACTTTGACCGATATAACCAGTGTAACATCGCAATGTTACACCAGTAATAGATGTTTATATTACTCTATTATATAAGTGAAAACTTACATCACAAAGTGGAAGCAGCAGCTGCCACCAATTTTATGCAGTAACGTTACACAAATGTTTTACAGTGAATGTATCACACGTGCCCATTTGTAATCATGTAACTTACCATTTTTACGATCAAACTAGATAATAAATTATAATATTTCTATTTCACTTAAAACTTCAACTGTTTTCAATAAGATGATTGTAAAAATACTGGTTTCATTGGTTTATTGTATGGTAATATATGAATTACTCTGGTTATATAATGTCCATTTATCCATATATTTCTTAGTAATTTGGTAATCTGCTTTCTATTTCTCTTCAAACTTCAACAGTTTTTAATAATATGATTGTAAAAATACTGGTTTTCATTGGTTTATTTAATGGTATTGTCTGAATAACTTTGGTTGTATTTATAAAAGTATTTATGTATTCAACTTCCATAATGATAAGATGCATAAGCGCAATCAATAAGGGATAGTTTAATCTTTTATGTCATTTATGTTATCATAATATAACATGAATTCTTGCAGTTTTTAGTGGATTATTTCACTTTAGGCCCATTTTGGCATAAATTCACCTATTTTTAAAAAATTTTTAAATGCATTACTTTGATGCTGCACAGCGCATGAAATGATGTATTTTTTCAATTTATTATTCTTGCTGCTTCTTTAATACTTTTTGGAAATATCTACCATTGTTATAACTTCGGATTTTACCACATTGGAATTTAATTGATATGTAATTAAACATGGGGGCTTTATTTATAGGATATTATGTTTATGTGTACTGCATAATTTATTTACCGTGAGACTACTTTTGGATTTTTTTTTCATGTAAATATTGTATATATAATAATTATTTATGTAATCAAGTACTTTCAATTTATTATTATTGAAAATTACTTTTTTTTAATTTGATTTCTTTTATTTTATCTTTATTAGTGATATAAATTATTTAGGAAATTAAATGATATATACATATTATTTTTATTCAATATATTTTGTCAGTTATCATTTTTTAATCAAATAGCCAAGATTTCAACTGATATATATATTATGTCAATTTCTTTTTTTTTAGCTTAAATTTATATAGTATTATAAATTGTTCTTATTCTAATTTTTATGTAATATATTTTGTCCTATTGGATATAAATAATCTTTCTTATGATGACTAGTTACAAAACAAATTTAGCGAATGGCAATTTAGGCTCTTCAAAATGTAAGATGTCTAATTCTCGGTACAAAGAAATAGATAGGGATTTTTTTGGATCGTCAAACAGTTACCCGTCATATTGTCCCTCGATTAAACTTAAATTTAAAAAGTGCTTATCTCCCAAATGCTTAACTTGCCCTCATGCATATACACAACAAATTGATAATGATTCCAGTTTTAAAAACAATGTGATATTTTGTAAAGCATACAACGTAATATACTCAATTAATTGCAACATCTGTAAATTAGAATATCTAGGTCAAACATGAAATCCTTTGCATAGAAGAATCAACCAACATAGACAGGATATTTCAAAAAACAACTCTATAAATGTTGAACATATACATTTCAGGCACCATAACTTTAAAAATATAACCATCAAAATCTCAAATATGCATAAAAATCTAAATGATAGATTACTTTATGAATCAATTTATATTAAATCTCGTAATTCTTTATACTCTTACGGTCTAAATTCTAAATTATTTAATCGTACTAACATTGTCTTTACTAATACTAATAACTATGAACATTATAGTAGTACGTATGCAAAATTAAATCATTCTGCTAATAAAAAAACTACACGTACAACAAGAGGTAAAAATAAGGCTAATAATCAATATATTTCTAGAAATGAGATCAAACAACAAATAATTAAGATGTAATCTGAATATAATAACTCATATCAATAGATGGATATTAGAAAACACATTTTTTTTCAATAAAAAAGAAACATCTAAATTTATATTATAAAGTATTTCTATCTATTGATTTAACTTCACATTTTAGTGATATTTACTTTGATTTATTGTACTATAGAATTAACCTTCTTAATGTTAAAATTTCTAAAAATACATATAAAAAAACTAATAATACTCAACTCATAATTACTTTTACCAATAATGTATTTAATAAAATTAATCTACATAACATTATTAATGATAAAAATAATAATTTCCCTATAAATAATTTTTCTATACATAAATCCTTCAAATATAATGTTACACTTGGACGTAAGATATTTAACTACAATAAATTTTCTAAATTTTTAACCAATAATACTAATTATTCATGCTATTGTAATGATCCCTGTTATAGTAACTTCGTAAATAAAGATCATGGTCACATTATTACTGGGGATATTAATATCGTTGAAAATTATTTTTTACGCAATTTAATGGCTAATGGTACTAAATATCGTGTTCCTTCAATTACTAATATCAAATCAATCATAAAACAGTTTAATTTAGATTTAGATCTTTTTATTTATAAATTTTCGATAGACTACAATAAGCCCCTGGAATACTTCACTGAATGAAAACTTAATGTTTTAGATAAATTAAATATTGAACTTTATAGGAATATCGATACCTTTAATTTAAATTTTAAACAATTAAATGATGGAATAAAAAATTTACAAAATAAATTTATTATAATATATTTCGATAAATCTTATAACAACTATGCTTTCATATGTAAACATTATTACTCTACATTATTAAATCAAGCAATAAATTGTAGTTCAAATTTCATTAAAACAGATATTGATACTATTATTAAAAATAAACATATAGCTCAATATTATAAATTACTAAAATTAAAAAATCATAATTATAACTATCCTTACATTGTGGTTATTCTAAAATTCCATAAAATTCCTATAAAGTTTCGTACTATAACTATTGGGTGTAATACTTATAACAATAAAGCAGGTAAAGAATTATTAACAATACTTACAAAAATGCTAGATATTGCAAAAACTAATAATAAATTCTATAGTATAAAAATAGTTTACATCTTGTAAATAACATCAAAAATTTACAAAACATTAAGTACATCAAAACATATGACTTTAATGATTTATTTAATACAATTGATATTGCAGATATGTTCATGATCATAAATTTATTATTCAAGGAATATAGGAATTCTCTTAACATACAAATATCGTTATCTTACTTCAAATCTTTAACCAAATGTATTCTTTATCATAATTATATATTAATTAATAATACAATATTTAAACAAATAGTCGGTTTTCCACAAGGTGGGATTGTATCATCCATCTGTGCTTATCTCTACTTACATTATTATGAACGTAATACATCTATTGTTAATTGTTTTTTATACAGGTATCATGATGATATAATAATTTTATATTCTAAAAAGTCATCTAACTATTCGCTACCAATCAAATACCACAAAAATTTAAAATACAGTTATAATGATATGCGTAATAATAAAATTAACTTTGTTGATCTTAATATTACTCTTTCTGATAATAAAATTCTATTTGATATTTATGATAAACGTAATGACTTTCCTTTTAAAGTAAACCTCTTTACTCATTATAATTCTTGCCTACATAAATCTGTCTATGTCAGTATATTACTTAATTTTGCCCATAAAATTAAAAATATTTGTTCACATAATTTTAAAATGCATAATTTAAAAACTGTACAAGAAACTGCTATAAGATATGGTTATCCTTTACATTTGGTTAAAAAAATATTATCTGTATAAACATTTATTTAGTATTAACTGTCTATTTTCTCTTCAACCAATATTGCAAACATTAACCCATTAACGCCCAAATTATTTTCTTCGCTAAAATTTAAATTTTGTATTTCCCACCACTTTTAAAAGCAAATTAACTTTTATCTAAATTTATCAAGGATTATGTCTTGTGAAACAAGGTATACATTTTTCTTCCTCTTTACTGGAGGGAAAACCGCTTTCTTGCTGTTTTTGTAACCGTCCTCAAACGAGGACGCTGGGCGTTAATGGGTTAACAAGCTAATTTATGTAGCACCATATGTTATTGATAAGAACTCCTATAGTCTTTAATATATAATAAGTTATTACATGATCTTAAAAATAATTAACACATTGCGTAAAAAAATATTAAAAAAAATTAAAAAAAAAAAAAAATTACAAAAAAAAAAAAAAAAAAAAAAAAAAAAAAAAAAAAAAAAATTAAAAGTACAAAAAATTAAAAAATATGAATAATAGGATGGTTGGGTGGATTAGATGTTAGATTACGGAGGAGGGCGGTCTTGTCTGGATAATACGCAATGGTTAATTATTATACATTTAAACAAAAAAAAAAAAAAAAAAAAAATTAACTTTACACATAGCATTAAAGTTTATGTTTACCTAAAAACTAATATGCATACCTTAAAAATGATCAAGTTATTGAGATAAGATATGGTTGTCTATTGTATTTGTCTTAAAGAAATTATTTGTAAAATATTAGAATATAAATTATTCTTGGAAATTCTTAGCTATTAAATAATTTATTTTTTTCCCTATAATAGAGGGCAGCACCATAAGCATATAATTTAATTAATATATTAATCCTATAGATGGCAGCACTAAAATAATTTTCTGCTAGAAGTTGTAGTAATATATTCTAGTTAAATAATTAATATAGTAATATTAATAATTGATTAAAAATAAAAAATATAATACTTCTAACAGTAGCATTTATTTTTTTTCTAAATATATTATGAACTATATAGTATAATATATGTTCTACTAATTTTTATAATTAATGTTACAACTTTATTTTATTATCTATGTGATTTATGCTATGACCATCACCTTGACTGTTAGTAAGCCACATGTAGCTTGTATCTGATTGCACTACAAATCTTGCTAGGATTTGAGTAATGGTAAATATTTTTGTATATGTATCCTCTTTTTTTATTTTTTTAAGGAATATTATATTATTGTTATTTTGTCATATTGATTTTATTTTCTTCAATGAGTATCTTTCTACTAATTTGTCATGTGAATAGCTTCCAGTCAGTCGGGTGTATTGTGAGTCGAATTCTTAGCTTTCAGCACTCATAACAGAAACTGGTTGGATGTTTTTGCTTTTTTGTTAAACTATACACCCCTGAAGAAGAAGTTTAATAGAAAAGCCTTCTACTGTCTTTTTATCCATTTATCTTTCATTATTTTGGCAATCTGCCTTCTATTTCACTTCAAACTGCAACTGTTTTCAATAAGATGATTGTAAAAATACTGGTTTCAATGGTTTATTGTATGGTAATATATGAATTACTCTGGTTATATAATGTCCATTTATCCATATATTTCTTAGTAATTTGGTAATCTGCCTTCTATGTTTCTTCAAACTTCAACAGTTTTTAATAATATGATTGTAAAAATACTGGTTTCATTGATTTATTTAATGGTATTGTCTGAATAACTTTGGATGTATTTATAAAAGTATTTATATATACATATATATATATATATATTACGCTATCATATGTGGCACAAAAATCCCGATTATTTGTTAATTGTTTAATGACAACGTCCAAATGAAACGCATTTTATTGGTTACTGTGTAAAAGTCCTTTGGTAAGATTTAGGCTGTGATAAATTGGATTAAAGTATGTTATGTTATTTCACTTCATTTATGGATCTTCAAAATAATATTTTTTTTCTAATTTTTTACTTAAAAAAATAAATAAAATTCATGAATTCATTCATTCATTCAAACTTTTCAGTTTGAAATTACAGTTATGTGTTATAAATTTAATGAGTGAAAGGAGTACATTATTATATTTTAAGTAATTAAATAATACGAAAAAATGTCACGGGTATAATATATGGTGATTTATTAACTACGTCGTTAGCATAAAAATAAGGAGATTTTAATTTATCAACCCCAATGTGATATATGCACCACATTGGCGCGTTGTTTTTCGGACGGCAATTTAGAGAAAACCTCATTTTCAAATACCAGTTACATCCATATTTTTAAACTAATTTATATTATTTTAAAAAGGAAATAATAATAAATTAAAAAAAGTTTAGTTAATAATTGTAGAATAAAACAATTTATATCATTTAAAAAAAGAAACTAAAAGTAAACAAACGGTTTATTAAAAGATAAATAACAATAGCAGGGTTACCATGTGAGGCACAAAGAATTGTAATTTTGCTGCAATTGCTCCAATGTAGTGCGTATATGACATCTGTGTAAATTTCTCTAGCAGAATCTTCTAATACGGCAAAACATTAAAATAAATTATGAATAAAAGCAGCGTGATTTATTGCTAAGTATACAATCAAGGGAGACCAAACCGGTCGCCAAGGGCGGCTAGTATATTAGAAATCTTTCATCAAGACTTAAATCATAAACAGAAGTCCAAGTGCCACTTTATTTTTGTAAAGTCAAAATCTGTATTTTGAGGTACAATACATTAACGCTATTTCTACAGATGTCAATAATTTTTTTTAAGACAATCATAAATAAAGCATTGATCGTAGCAGGATATATTTGTGATTATTTTAAATTAAAAAAAATATGTGTAAAATACAGAAAAATCTAAATCTTAAAAAATGTCATTTGATGCCTTTAGAAATAGTGTCAACATTTCTTAACATTCATACCTCAAAAAGGCTATTCATTGGGGAAAAATATGTTATAATTCATGCACTTGGCATATGTGAGAACAACAACAATGCATAATCAATTTATAGAAGTGTAAAGTTGATCTTTATAATGCTTTGTTCGAGTAATAATTTTTTTAACCCTGCATTGTTACATACATTTACAAGAAGGAGTAAATAACAATTAAATGAGAAAAAAAAAGTTTCAAGATTAATTTTATTCTATTTTTCTATAGTTTTAACCCCTTCGGGACGAGCGACACGTATACGTGCCGAAAAAAGACTTAACAATCCTTGTTTATCCACACCAGTAAAATTTTACTGTCAAATTTTTCTTAGTTAATCGGAGCATTTTCTCGATTAAATAAGCCACAAATTTTGGCTTTTAAAAACCGGTGACAAAGCAATAAAAATTTCGTAAAGGCTACCGTCGCGAAGGAGTTAATGGAAAGAATATCAATAAAATATTTTTAATAAAAAAAAAAAAAAAAATCAATTTCCATGCGTATATTTTTCATATGAACTTTTATTTTTTTGTGTCAGAATATTTGAAAATCGAAAGGAAAATGTGTAAATTTTATATGTGTAGACGTTAAAAAAAATCCTCGCAAAAAACATAATTTGAAAGATATTATTTTAAAAGTGCTTCCTATCCACATTATTAAAGTTGACACTGACAACAATTTTTAAACTCTGTTTTTAAAATTTTATACCACTTTTTATGTATGATAACACTTTATCAAATACTTCTGTAATTGCGAGATAACCATTCTTTTTTTTTTTTTTTTTTTTTTTTTTTTTTTTACAAAAAACTTGCTACTACTAGAATATAAATATAGTCGTTTGTGATACTCTGCTTTATCTATTTCTTAAGATGTGTTAAAAAGTCGCGAAAAAGGATTTTGTTGCCTCAACAAGAATTTACATATTTTAAAAAATTATTACGAAACAATACAAAAAACGCTACATATGATTAGTATTTTCTAAAACTTTGAAGAATCTAAAAATATTCCATTGCTTTTTAAAATACGTATCATTGAATTTGAATTTGATAAAATATTCTAAACTCGACAGGAAACGCACTGCCATTATTGATTTCAGGATAGAATATTGAAATGCTTTGAAGGTTTCTGGTGGTAGACTTAGAGAAGAACATAATCAGATATAATATTGAATGTAAAATGCGCTTTTCCCATATAAATATCTTTAAAATATGCTTTAAACATCGCATTATAATGGGTTTTCAATAACATCATCCTTTATTATACATATTTCTGTATCACGGCTAGAATATTGTTTTTGGCATATCATCAAAATTACATATACTTAGTTTTGCTTTATTTTAAACTTCAATGTATACTTGTATGTTCAATGTATTATTCCGGTTTTATCTGGTTTCGTTTCGGGAAAATGGTTTTAGTACTAACACTGTGATGGAAACTTTCAAATTGTAAAGATGCGACTTATAAATGTTTTAAAGTGGATTAGACAATGGCATTCTCGTAAGTGTTCAAATTGAAAAAATCTTAAATACTTACCATCATTACTTATTACAGAAAAGAATGCATATCGAAAGAATGCATATTTTGAGAAAAATTATTTTAAAAAGAATGATTTTTTTAATAAGAATTAAACAATATTTAGTGTTTTTTCTCATACATTTACTTTATAAATCATTTCTAAAACGTTCCTTATTTTAACATCTATTTCGTAAGTAACATTCTGGCATGTAACTGAATGCATAGCTTTATTATTTACTTAAATACACAAAACTCATACCATAATTATTTGAGTGTAAAAAGGAGAAATACAATAGTAAAAAAAAAAGTACAAATGGTTTGTACTCTAGGAAAATACAATTTAATCACTACGAAAATATGCAAAAATATAATACATAGTTTATTTAAAAAGGTGTTAAAAATAAATAATAAGGTCTTTAGAACATAAAAAACCGTCAAATGATGTTGAAAATCCCAAATGTTCAACTACAATACAAACAGCCACCATGAGCGGGGTGGAAGGAAATTGTATCGAGAATGAGGTTAACTGTGAACCACATTCACTTTAAACAACTTAACACGTTAGCAGAGTCATTTAAATCAGCGCTTGTGGAAACAAATGCAAATTTATGCCTATGAGAAGCTACTTATTGAAACTGCAGTATGAAGGATGTAACAGTGCAAAAATGTACTTAAACTAAGTTAAACAATGAAGAAACAGTTCTTAAAATATAACAATCCACAGTTTATTTATTCGTTGGAGACAGACAAAAATAGATGGTAACTTTTAGACAGCCAGGTAATTAATCTTTCACAGATTCAGAGCATAACTTTTAAAAAGTGTCCAGCACTATGGGAAAATTACTTTATGAAATATGTCTTGAAAAACAAACTATTATAATTTAATTTAAGACAGAAATCCATATTTACCAACGCCGTATTTCATGAGATGAGATGACTGTAAAAGGGTCTTATTTTAAAAACAAGGAAAGCTGAAGAGCTTCCCATTTTCTAGAGAGGTTAAAAACCTTTTTTAAAAACAAGCCAAGTTGAAAGAGATTTCACCGGTATTTATACTCTGAAGGAACAGGCACGTGCCGAAACAACGCCCTCTCACTAGAACAATCTAGGATCAGTCCACTACACGGATAGGGATGACGGGAGTGACGCGATCGACGTAACGAGATCGCGACGCCATCTATGGACGTATCGGCATACTACGCCATAAGGAAAAGTTTACTTACGATGATAGGTCGTTTATCGGAAGTTTATTAAAAACCGGCAGATGATAATTAGATTTAAACAGATGAAAACTTTAAATGGATTAGAGGAATGGGACCTGGCTAATAAAAGGTAAGTTTTATTTTAAAATATTGATAAAAACCGAATGATTAATAAAAATAAAAAAATAAAGTAAAAGATGTTATTTATATACTGAAAAGACTTTAATGAGGCAATGAGACCAAAAGGGTTAAAGCTTGTTTAACACTAGACAACAAAGCCCCCCCTCTCATTGTCTCATGTCAAAGACCACAAAATAAACGTCAAAGAACGTTTAGGTCTGACATATAAGGGTCTGAGAGCCCACAGAAGTCTAACATATCTAATCACACACAAAAAAAAAAATTTAAATCTGATACTTTAACAACAAAACAAAAAAAAATTTCAAATTGGATTGCTATAAAAACATGGTTTTCAAACCTCAAAACAAATTGCCTAACGCAACTAAGTTAATAGTTAACCCTTCAACAATCAAAAACATTTTAAACTCGCATCTCGTCATCCCATCGATGACAAACAAGTCTAATTTCGCAAAAACTCGCAGAGAATGTAAATTCTCCACTAACTTTAACATTTAACAATTACTATTAAATTTAAACCTCAAAAATTCAAAAACTTTGAATAAATCTGAACCTCAAGAAAGTTCAAAAAATTTGAATAAATTTAAACGCCAAAAAGTTAGTCAAAAGTTAAATGCCCGATAAGGTAAGAAAAATTTAAAACTTTACCTATCAGACAAAAAAAAAATGGGACATAATTAAACCCCCCCCCCTTAAAAAAAAAAAAAGATTTCTCACTAAATAGAAAAACCATAGTAACTGGACTTGACAGAAGTTCGTTACATTTTAAACATATTTAAATACAATGAATATAACAATAAATACGTACCATTACAGAAAAAATTAGAACCTTCTATTTGAAGGACTAATTCAGCTTACACATTCACCAGCTTGACCTCTAACTCCATTCATTTCAATATTACAATAATTAACAAAAATTGAAACTTTAATTACAATATTTTTCACAAAAAAAACTTCTTTCTTCGCTAAATCAGTCCAAAGGCAAGATTCAGCATCTGATCAAGAACGGGACACTACAAGCTGCTCAGGCTTACAACTCTTGCATAAATACATTCAAATTTCTTCCATTCTTCCCAGCGCTAGGATTCTTTTCTCATTTACACACATTTAAGAACATCAGATGCCTGTTAAAGAAACAGATATTAATATCACAGAAAAATAAAAAGAACTTAAAAGATCGTGACTTTAAAGGATGGATAACTAATCTTCAAAAACTAAATAGATCATAAACTGGTTAAACCAGAAACTCTGTTCTAACAAACATAACTTTAGTTTCACTCACGCTAATTCCATCACAAAAATTTGCTCAAGGCCTTGAGACTTCGCTCTCATTCATAACGAGAGGTCAAGTGGCATGATGCTGGTAAGAATAACATGCTAGAATTTATTTCAAAAACATCTTATTAACATGTTAAATCTTTAAAATAGTAGAATAATTGGTACGTTAATTTATGTATAAACACTGTACAAACAATTAAGAATCAATATTGAAAACACTTTTAACAAATTTCAATAGATCAAACTTGGTCAACGGTTTAGTAAAAACATCCGCAAGATTACATCTGCTACGCACAAAACTTAATTGAAAAGCTTCCTGATATATTAAATCCCTGATAAAAAAAAGTTTAACATCTATATGCTTACTACGATAATTCTCGATTGGAGATTTGACAAAGTCGATAGCTGCCTGGTTATCCACTTTAAGTATCGAACTACTACCAATATCACGAGTGATCTGCTTACTCCGGCATTCCTGCATGATCCGGTCAAACCAAACCAGGTTTTTGGCAGCTTCAGTCAAAGCGACGAACTCCGATTCCATCGTTGACAGGCTAACGCACTTTTCCTTGAAAGTACGCCAGTCAACGGGGGAGTCGTCTAACATGACTATCTGGCCGCCAACCGATGTTCGGTCATCGCGGTTCGCAGCAAAATCTGCATCAGAGTGAGCGACCAAAGTCCCCTGATTACATCGTAACCGGAGATGGTAATGCCGAGTTAACTTAACATAACCAAGCAACCTCAGTAAACCTTTCCAATGAGCAGGGCCAGGATTAACCTGAAATTGACTAAAAATATTAACAGCGTAGCAGATGTCTGGACGAGACCTATTAGCAAGAAAGGATAAACAGCCGAGAACATTACGATATGGAAATTTAGACATACTCCTAATATCTTCATCTGAAGTGGGGCAATCCACCTTAGAAAACACTACACCCTTACTAATTGGGAGAGTTGATAGAGGAATATAAAACTTTTTAAAACGTTCACAAATCTCATCTATATAACTAGATTGATGGATTTCCAGAGAATCCTCCCCCTCGACAAACTCAACCCCCAAGAGTTTCTTAGTTTTTCCAAGGATTTTTAAATCAAAATGATTTCTTAACAAATTTAAAACCCTATCAATATTAATTTTACGTTTACCAAAAATAATAATGTCATCAACATTCAAAAGCAAAACAACTTCAGAATTAAAAACATAAACGCAATTACAAGCTTCTAATTTTACAAAACCAATTTCTAACAAAATTTTATTTATTTCGAAAAACCAGACCCTCCCACTTTGATGTAATCCATATAACGCGCGATCTAGTTTGCAGAAAAGATGATTTTTACCAGGGACTTCGAACCCGGGAGGTTGGGACATGTAAACGTCTTCTCTCAATGGAGCGTACAGGTAGGCGCTTGTGACATCACATTGAATATGGTGCCACTTGCAATACGAAACCAAGAGAGAGAAAAATAGTCGGATCACCCCAAAGTTAACCACAGGGCTAAAGGTTTCGTCATACGACTCACCTTTCACCTGTTTAAAGCCCTGGGCAACAAACCGAGCTTTGTAGCGGGCGATCCTCCCAAATTCATCTCTCTTGATCGTATAAACCCACCGACACCCCACTGGAGTTACGCTAGCAGGCAATTTCGCTAAATGCCAAACCCCCCGTTCGGACATCACCTGTATTTCTTTATTCATCGCATCAAACCACATCGCGCGTTGTCGTGATTTACAAGCCTGTCTATATGTTTTAGGGATCTCCTCGCCGTCTAGTCATGCACAAGGTTGCAAATGACTTGACTCTGGATCATCGGAATCATTTTCTGAAAATGTATCCACTGGAACTATACCTGAATAATGATTTGACGATTTAAAATCAAAAAGATCAGGATTAAAACGTATATTTTTCCTGTCACAATATCTTTCGATATCATGTAATGATCTCAAACGCGTAGATTGATCCTTTTCATAATAATAGATATCTACTTTATTTCCGGTTTTTCGTGGAACAGCACGACGCTCCCACCAAACATCTCGTAATGAGGAAATAGATTGAGAACTGTCATTGCTATCGGACTCGGAATCAACCTCTTCATCCTCACTGACCTGGGAATCTTGTGGAATATTGGAGGGACTTGGATTCATTCCTGAGTCTACCTCAGCAATTTCATCATCACGATTAGCACCAGGATCAGTGGGAAAAAGAATGTAATTTTCCGGGCCCATCACGACTCCTCTGCGCCCAAAATCATTACTAGAGTTCTCATCAAATGAAACATTTATAGATTCCACAATTTTATCAGATTCCGGCAACCAAACGCGATATCCTTTAGTCTTAAAAGCATAGCCCACGAGGACTCCTTTCTTAGCTTTAGCTTCCAGTTTGGATCTATGCTGTTTAGGTACTCCAACGTAAACTACTGCTCCAAAGGGCTTTAAATGACGAACTGACGGTTTTTTACCACCGTAAAGTTCAAAAGGCGTTTTATCCAGAATTCGAGGACAGACACGATTCCATGTATACACATAGTATTTCATGGCTTCTGGCCAAAATTTAGGGTCTAATTTACTCTCATATAAAATAGTTCTCGCACCGTTTACCACAGTCTGCATAAAACGTTCAACGACACCATTTTGTTCAGGTGTAAATGGGTTGGACAATTCATGTTTAATCCCCCTTTTTTCAAAATATTCTTTAAAGTCATCATTGACGAACTCTCCCCCATTATCCGTACGAATACTTTTTACTCTTTTTCCCAAAAAATTTTCAGCTCTTGCTATGTGAGCTTTAACAATTTCAAAAGCATTCGATTTAAACTTACTTGGATATCTAGAAACACGGTGAGAGAAGTCGTCAATGATGGACAAAAAGTAACGTTCATCTTGCCTACCCTCGGTCCTACAAGGACCCCACAGGTCGGCATACAGTAACTCTAAAGGTTGAGAGGATCTTATGCCATCAAGAGGACGAAAAGATACACGTTTAAACTTATTTAATTTGCAGACTTCACATTTAAAATTTAAGTCATTTAAATCAGGTAATCCCCGAACCCCCCTTTTACGACATGTATGCAATAAAATAGCTGGGCTCACATGGCCAAAACGGCGATGCCACAGCTTCATATTCTCAACATTACTTATAGAAAAAGTTACATGCTTTTTATTAACATTGGGAATTCGAGGAAAAACCTGATAAACGCCATTTTCAAGAAAGGCACTAAACAGGTACTCGCCCTCTCGGGATATTTCCACTGCACCTTGACCACCACGAAAAATACAACCATTTTTGTCCAACTGTGGACCAGAAATTAAATTACGCCTTAAGCGGCTAGAATACATTACATTAGTAAGAGTAACAATTCTATTACCAAAACGAAGTTTTACTTCACCCTTCCCTTCAATTGGGAATGAAATTCCCCTGACAGCAACAGTCATCTTTTCCTCATTTAAAGGTTTAAATACAGTAAACAAATTTTTATCACGACAAAAATGGTGGGACGCACCTGAATCAAATATCCAGGTGGCCCCTTTACCAAAATTACTTAAATTTGCCTGAGAAACAAAATACAAAGATGACTTACGTGTGCTGCCACTGGGACTTCGCTTAGAGACAGGTCTTTTTCGATGATGGTTGTTCCGGTCAGCATTCCTCCTTCGGTCACGGGATAATCTGTCTGCACTCCTTCGGTCACAGGGGTCAGCAGCAGGTGACGAGTCATCAGAGTAATCTCCATGCCTTCCACCTTCGAGCGAAAAACCTCGGTCACTAGATGAGGGGCGACGACTTGAAGAAAGTTCACTTGAAAAATAACGATTTCTGCTTTTTCCAGTCCTCTGGTACTGTTGTTTCAATGGTAAATTGCAGTGTGATCTGACATGGCCTAATCTGTTGCAATTCCAACATTTAACTTGTTTACGAAATGGAAATTTCTTTACTTTAGTCATCTGGATTTCAGGGACAACTTTTCCACTATCCATATCTCTGACTTTTAATCTTGTTTCTTCTGCGACTAATTCCGTTACAATTTCATCAAAAACAAATTTACTTTCCTCCCATCTCAAGATATTTTGAACAATACTATCAAAATTCCTAGGCAGATAACGAAGGAGCTGAAAGCTTGTATATTTTTCGTTAAATGTTGGATCAATGGACTTAATTTCATTTGAAACACGAAGTAGACGTGATGCATATAGATTTATTCCCTCATTTTCGGCAATCTTACACTCCATCAGATCGCTAAAAATTTTCATATGGTATGATCTGGAGTCAGGACAAAAATTATTTTTCAATTTCTTCCATGCATCTACGGGGTCACTACAGCCTTCTATTATTCTTCGGTAATCAGGTTCAATATTTAAATAGAGAATTGAAAGAACTTGGTTCGCTTTTTGATTAAACGCTTCTATATCAGCTTCAGTTACAGTTGCACTTTTTATTGGTCTGACCTTCGATTTCTCGATAATTTCCCATAGATTTTTCTCTAATAAAACATACTTGATATCCGTACACCAATTTGCATAGTTCCGTGAATTTAATTTCTCAATATGAATTATAGCAGCCATCATTTTATATATTTTTTTTTCTCTCTATTATCTGATAATCAAAAAAAATTTCAGCTCATAAACATCTATCTTCAAAAATCAATCACCATCAGGATTTCATATTCAAAAACTTTCTATCTGCCCCCCCCCCACTTTTGCACTTAAACGATCTATACAATATAAAATTTACTATACTGCATATTTAAAATCTTTTGGGCTTGCTCCATAGCTTTTCTGCCCATAACCTATCGAGAATGAGGTTAACTGTGAACCACATTCACTTTAAACAACTTAACACGTTAGCAGAGTCATTTAAATCAGCGCTTGTGGAAACAAATGCAAATTTATGCCTATGAGAAGCCACTTATTGAAACTGCAGTATGAAGGATGTAACAGTGCAAAAGTGTACTTAAACTAAGTTAAACAATGAAGAAACAGTTCTTAAAATATAACAATCCACAGTTTATTTATTCGTTGGAGACAGACAAAAATAGATGGTAACTTTTAGACAGCCAGGTAATTAATCTTTCACAGATTCAGAGCATAACTTTTAAAAAGTGTCCAGCACTATGGGAAAATTACTTTATGAAATATGTCTTGAAAAACAAACTATTATAATTTAATTTAAGACAGAAATCCATATTTACCAACGCCGTATTTCATGAGATGAGATGACTGTAAAAGGGTCTTATTTTAAAAACAAGGAAAGCTGAAGAGCTTCCCATTTTCTAGAGAGGTTAAAAACCTTTTTTAAAAACAAGCCAAGTTGAAAGAGATTTCACCAGTATTTATACTCTGAAGGAACAGGCACGTGCCGAAACAACGCCCTCTCACTAGAACAATCTAGGATCAGTCCACTACACGGATAGGGATGACGGGAGTGACGCGATCGACGTAACGAGATCGCGACGCCATCTATGGACGTATCGGCATACTACGCCATAAGGAAAAGTTTACTTACGATGATAGGTCGTTTATCGGAAGTTTATTAAAAACCGGCAGTTGATAATTAGATTTAAACAGATGAAAACTTTAAATGGATTAGAGGAATGGGACCTGGCTAATAAAAGGTAAGTTTTATTTTAAAATATTGATAAAAACCGAATGATTAATAAAAATAAAAAAATAAAGTAAAAGATGTTATTTATATACTGAAAACACTTTAATGAGGCAATGAGACCAAAAGGGTTAAAGCTTGTTTAACACTAGACAACAAATTGAAGGTGTTACCCACTCTCCTCCCATGACTGCTGTTTATACTACAGTTGAAAGCGCTTGAGATTTTTAACATCATTTGACGTTGTTTTATGTTGTAAAAACATTATTATGTATTTTTAGCACATTTTAAGTAAATTATATACAGTAAAACTCCCATAACAGGCACTCCCGAATAGCGGACACCTCTATTTAACGGACAGTTTTCCAATTTCCACTCCCAAAATTTACATTTTTGTATGTTTAACCTTTGAATAACGGACATTTCGAATAATAGCGGACACTTTATTCGGCGATAAAGGATGAAAAAATATTTTTTAAAGAAAAAAAAATGAAAAAAAGCAAAAAGGTCTGTGGATTTATCAGGACAATGTGTCACAAATTTTGTGCTCAGAGATAAATGTTGATAAAGAGCTGTTGAAAATCCTCCCCCTCCCCATGTTCAGAGCTAAATTCAGTGAGTTACCAGGGAGGAATTGAATTTCTTAGAGCATTGAAATGTCACCCAAGAATATTTTGAGATTTTATACTTTAAAAGGTCAAAAAGTGCAATTTTTCCTTCTCCACCCAGAACTTTACATACAATGTCCAGTAACGTCACATAGAAAAACATACCACACATAAACGCAAGGTAAACTTTTGTAACAGATTTTTTTTCACAAGAATATAATAAACAGTGGATAAAAGTGTTCACAATTTTACTCAATTTTATTGCTTAAAAATTATTTTAATTTCTGATTAATTATATAATAGAGGTTTTAGAGCATATAAAAGTCAATTAATGAAACATTAAACATTTCTTTGCGATTTTTGAATCTCTGAGGCTTTCTCAACAGCGGACAACTTTTGCGTTCACGAGTTGTCCGTTATTTAGAGGTTTTACTGTATCATATCTTTAATTTTTCATATCAAAATGAACATAAAGTTATAACATTAATACTTTTAAAATATATTTCATATCTTATTATATGAAAATATTCAATAATTTCTTCTTAATTACCACACAATTCCGACATCTTTTTTTTAAAATAGGGACATTTAAAGTTGCTTTCGCAGCCGCCGATCTTTTGAAAAGTTTTCCAGTAGTTTCTTTAATGTAATAATAAATTTTTGCACCTGGATCAATTTCTGAAAAGCTATCAATTTTCAAGTAAATTTTTTCATATTCAACAAACAGATTTTACAGATAATTGAGATAAATTGACAGCGTTGTAAAATTGGTGTAAATAATTTAACAGGCAGCGCTTTTATGTTCCATTATTACTGATATCCGCAACAGTTCTATTTCAAAAACTAACGCACGGAATTTCATACTTTCTGTATCTTCCTGATAAGCATAGATTGCCATTTAATTTTGGCACTGAGATAGTAACCTTTGAAGTATAAACGTGCATGAGATAGAAGAAAGTTTAGGAATTGTCACATCGCCTATTTTTTAATTTATCGAAAGTTTCGGAATTGTCACATCGCCTATTTTTTAATTTATCATTTCTATGGCCTGCAGACGATTACGAAAGAAAAATGTGCTTATAGTTATATTTATATAAATAGTTTAGAAGTTGTTCCTACCTTATATTCCATAACGATAATAAGCAAACAAACAAAGTAATGACTTTTAAATAAAACAGAACTATAAATATGTAATCAAACTACGCACTTAAATCAATGAAACTATCAGAATCAAAATGTTTGGTTGTAAATAAAGATTTTCAGCCAGTTTATTCGGCTGTTAACTTTTGTCAAATGACTAATGCGAAAATATCTTTTGTAATAAATTTCAAATCTAATTTGCTGTTTTTTGTTTTCAAGTGATATTTGGTATTGTTTGTGGGTCATTATTGTTAGTGGCATAAATAAAAAGTTTATTAAATGTAAAAAAAACTAATAGAACTTCAATTTTAAAAATGATTTTCATCTATATTATATGAGGACCCCAGAAGCCAAGGGGTATAAGTGACAAAATTGAAAAAAATGAGTTAAGTGCACAGGTTATCTGGAAATATTCTTTTTTTTATTTCAGGTAAAGAAATATAGGTCATTTTCTTATTATTTGCTGAGTTATAGAGATAAACCACTTTTTTCGAAAAACAAAAAATATTGATTAATTATACATTTAAAGAAAGTTGTACTCTTATTTTTTTAACAGTTATTGAAATGAGAGGTCAAAGATTAGAATGCAACAAGCAGATGTTTCCTATTTCAATTTAGTCAATTGTTATTGATGTTCCAATTTAACATCAATTATCTTTAAACTCAATTTACTCCAAATCGACATTTTGTTACTTGTACCCCTTGGCTTCTGAGGTCGTCATACATCCTTTGAACATTTCTCCCCTCCGTACAGCGATGGAAAAAAATTATAAAGACAAGTGAAAAGTAACTTCAAATAAAGAGACCACTTGGCTAGAAAAAAAAAATACAAATATTTATATGATAAAAATGCTTGAAATGGCGCATTTCAATTAAAAAAAGCTTAAATTGCAATTAAAAAAGGTTTAATAGGTTGCTAATAGGATAAAATAATAAAGGCACGCATTTTTTTTTTTATTGGAAAGAAAATTTTGCCTATTTGGTAATATCATAGAATTGTTTAAATTTGCGTAAAACTGTTGCGAAGTGATATTGTTCAATTTCCCTCCTTTTTCATCATGCCAAAAAGCATACAACAATCTGAATTCAAAAAGAGGAAAAGTTTTTGCTCCTAGAAAATATGAATGAGTGGACATGAAATTGCAAAGAATGTAAGCACATCTAAAACAGTAATTTATAATTTGTTGAAGAATTCAAAAGATTATGGCAAAAAGCAATATACATGTAGTTTTTCTGACTATGCGCCAACAACGTGGAATCACGTGTCGAGCTTCCCTATAAAAAAGAAGTTGGAAATTGCACGCAATGAAAATGGCAAATGGGGTACCTTCGTACTATAACTATTCATAAATATCCAGATTTTGTTGCAATAGCTGTTAAACTCTTACGCAAAAATGCATGAATGCGAAATATGATAAGATTGTATATCTGAAATTCAGTAATATGAAAATAATAAGACTCCATCTTAAATACTACGTAATCAAAATGACAAACCTAGAATCATTACCCATTTCTAAGTATCATTAATTTAATTTCGTATGATAGGATTTAATAGAATCAAGAAAGCTTTTATGTTACCTTTTAAAATTTTTATCCGATTTTCATAAAATTTGAAATGATTTGAGAAAATTCTCCAACAATTACGAAAATAAAATTTCAAATCATTTATTTAGTAGATTTGCACTGTTTTATGCGGACAGACGAACAGACCAGATGATGGTTATAAGTGCATCATGTTTATATGCATACAAACATTTACCATACACCATAATGTAATGGAATATTTATGAGTTTCTCTGTAAATAAACTATCAATGTTACATACTTTATTTCCAATACCGAACATGGCATAGTAAATCTCAATAACATATATCAATTACGGAGCAAACCAACTATATTAACGCAAGTTAGAGTACAGTAAGATAAACCAAATTCTTAAACATTTTCGACTATGTTGTAAAATGTTAAAAAGCCTAATAGTCTGAAATTTGACTTTCAGAAATTTGTATCCAATAGACGGTAGCATATTCTAATTCTTTTGTGCAACCCTGTATTTTGCCAAATTTTCTTTACCTATGTTTCTGCCACTATTTAGCTAAATTTTAATTATGACTAAAATAAGCTTAAATCTTGGGAAATCACAAGTCCAGAGATAATCTTCCATTGAGAGCCATGTGTCAAATACTTTTTGTGGCATTGTATATAATTTTCTATATTCTATAAACTCTTATTGGTGTGCAAAGTGTAGTTCAGTGTAAAACTATAACTCAGAGTTTATAGTAGAAATAATAACTCATTTAAAAATTACCTTTAAGGTTCTTTGGTTCATATTCCGTAATCCTTGCAGTCTTTGTTCTGTGGCCCTGTATATGATCTAGAGCATTGATACGCACTACGCAATAAGCAAAAATTTAGTTAAACTTAAAAACTCATATTGCAACTAAAAATGCACTTCTAGCAATCATCCCTAATATACAGTATTTCGGGTGCAATATAGTATCCAAAATCTTTTGTCTGTCCCTGTAAAACTATGAATTTTGTATTACGAAGGAAATAACTCATATTAAACCTTAGAAACATATGTCAATTTCATTGTGGATGTAATAATTTAACATGATTAAATTACGCAGAAAATGCATATTAATTTTATTCTGTTTGAAAGGTTGTAACACCATTAAATTGCACTTTAAACATTTTTTCCTATTCTCTGTAATGTAACGGATAACTTTTGACCGTCCTTGTGGTTAAACTATACATCCGATTTTTTATAATATTTCAAATGACTCAACAAAATTTTGCAAAAATTATATGTTTAAAATTTCAAAGCATTCGGTTGGGGAGTTTTTTCGTTGTTATATGCGGACGGATTGAACGGCGACTATAGGTGCTTCGTATTTACGACCGCACCTAGAAACGAGTTCTACTCAAATTAACACGTTCGCTGCCTCTCACGCGCCATCTCGTGGTATGGCGCCAAAGTTAAGGAGCCACTCACGCGCCAGCGCGTGATGTGGGGAGATGTCCAACAGCCAGTCACGCGCTGGCGCGGGAAAATCTTTCACTGATTCTTTGTTATAAAAAGTAAATCGGCTTCTGGGAAAAACCCACTTCTAGAGTGCGGCTTTAACTATCATCACATCTTCACGTAAGCGGCAGCGAACGTGTTAAGACAGAAATGAACCTCCCATGCACTAGCCGAACAGTACGTAATGTTTTGCAAAAGAATGCCAATATAAGATATGTTAAACTATGGTAACGTCCGTCAATACTTAAGAAGCCTGGATTAGAATCTGCTTAGAAATACATTTATTTTCGGTTTCGCTGGAAATATGTAGCCTTTTCGAACGAAAAAAAGTTTACTTCGGACACACCAGAAGGTATTATGAATTAATGGTAGCACTTTCAAAAAGATAAATCTCTTTTTAAGAAACGCCAATTCGGAGGAAGTTTTTTGATTGCGTTAGAAAGTTTTGTAGCCAATGGAACAACTCCAATCTTGTCTATTCGAGGTCACATGAATTCAAAATCACATATAGATATATTATTTGAAAAATTATTGCCCCTTATTACAGGTGGTAATTGTTTATTTCGAGAAGACAACAAAATTTTAAATGTGTCTCGTGAATAATGTCCATGGTTCGCCTCCAGTTCAGTCCAACCTTTATATTGGCCACCAAAAAGCCCAGATTTAAATCCCATAAAGAATTTATGAGGCAATTTATCTAAAGAAGTATGTAAGTATGGCAACAATAGGCAAATATAGGCAATTTGACATCATTTATCTAATTATCGTTATAAGACATTTCTAAACAAAAATTAACTGGACTTTTTGAGTCAATGACTGCACGATAAAAGTCGTTGAAAAAAAAGTGATTTTGTAGAATACTAATTTATTTAAAATATTTCATAATGTCCTTATAATTTTTTCCATGTTTCAAGTCGTATATTTCTATTCATCTGTGTTTTATAAATTTTATTGCAATTCAATTTCATATTACTAGGTCCCTAATGTTTGTTTATTACGTAGTAAATAATATCTGATTGTATTTTAAGTTGATGATTAGTTTAACTCATATTATTCATTTTCCAAATTGTCCTTATAATTTTTATCATGGCTGCGTATTTAAAATTTAAATTCTGCAATTTTACGAAATATGTATAACAAAAGAACTCAATTTAATAATCAGTAACGAAGAAATATTTTTTTCACATACATTTATGCGAGTATTTTATCAATTATATTTATACAATTTACTGTTAGAAGTATACGAAAGAAAATGTGTATTTATCTTGTCTAATTTGTTTTTGTTTGTAGACTTTTGTAAGTTAAGTGGAAATTTTAAATTCCAAGCAAACAGTTCTATTTAGATTATAAAAATGCACAAGTTAAATTCAGAGCCTTATCTCAAGGAACAGTTGCTTTTCTATCCCATTTTCACAAAAATGCAAATAGAGGGGAGCATCTCCGACACTTTACTTTTATTTTATATCAGTTTTATAACCCGAACTTTCCATTTTCTGAGACTGGGAATAAACAGGAGTTTTTTGTCGGCTTATTGATTAAGTAAATTTATGTTTGATTTAAAATACATATTTGATGTCTAAGTGTTAAAAATACCTAAAAAGTAACACATAAATATTACATTAGTATGCGCATTAATAGATGCGAGGATACAATTATATTATTTTTTTAAAAGGTAGTTTTTTGTTAAAGGGTAGTTACATTTTGACTAAAAAATATTTGTTACATTTTTCTATCTTTACATGTAGAATACATTGGATTCCTGAAAATTTTCGAAATCCAGTTTTTTGACGGATTTATATATTCCAAAGGTCAGAATTGAAAAAAAAAATTAAAGAATGTCTGTATTAGAGCTCCCGATTATACGTTTATACGAATATACGTATAATACGTATTATACAAAATACGTATTTGCTATACGTATAATTCGGCATCGGCGCTTATACGTATTACACGAAACAGCATATACGGTACATCGTATATACGGATTTTACCCAAGCGGTTAAACGTATAAACGTTTAAACGTTTTTTATTCAATGTATGAAATTTGATGTTTCAATATTTTTTTGCGGATTAGAGACATTGAGAAATATCCGGTAGAGTATCCCCATCGCGATTCTTTGTTCAAAGAACTACGATGTGTTTACGTAACTACTACTTCTTACTGCAGGTACTTAAAAAAATCTGAATACTTCCTCAGTTTAGATTTTTTTTTTTTTTTTCAAAAAACTAAGTTATTTATTATAAAATGTCTTACATTAGTTGTGGGTAGAATCAAACTAATCTTTGGAAAATCAGCGACGCAATACTTAGTTTTTTATATTTTCTTGTATCTTTAGAAGAAGAAAGTATTGGATTCGGGAATACTTTCGACGGGTTTACACGTTTTAAGGGTAAGAGAGTCCGAAAAACATGTTTTTACAAAATATCTGTTTGTCAGTTTATGAGTCTGTAACTTTGTCTGTCTGTATGTGACATGGATTTTGTGGGTTTTCTATCTCAAGACCTAATACACAGAATTAAGTAATATGTATGGGGGAGACTAGGGCACATGTGAAAATGGGGCATATGAGAACATTGCCATTTTTCACTAGTTATTATATGTTTTTTTATTTCAAAAAATTATCAAAGATGGGAGCACCTATAGACATATAGAAAAATTTTTTGAAACTCTTCGACATTTTGTTTGTCCCCAGGAGCCAAAATACTGCTTACTGTACTTAAAAGTAAAATCTCCAGCTTGATAAAAGAATAATTTTATTTATTTATCCTTTTTTCTTTATTTAACATATACTATGGATACTAATAAATATTTGTGATATTCTTATTTTTAAAATTGAGAAATGCTAATGATTTGTCATTTTAACTCTTGTTGGAATGTGGGACACTTATGAAGAGTCTAGTTGGGGCAGATGTGAATATGTCATTAAATTGCCCAATAATCCTTCAGTGATTCTATTCCTTTTAGTTAACTTCGTGAAAATAATGCCAGCTCCATTATCTATATTTTCATAGAAATAGAAGACATTTCTATCATATAAAGTAGATTTTGCGTAATAGAAACTTCTACAAACACAACTGTCAGCAAATACATAAAAAGCAACAAGCTCTTTACGTTCAATTGTAATTTAAATAAATTTCATGTTTTCTAAATTGCAATAAATGCTATACATTATTTTATTTAACAGTTTTCAATACTATTTTTTATGCATCATTAATGCAAAAAATACTACGTTTAACTATTTTGCAAATTTTTCTGTCTCATTTGTTGCAAACTTGTAGTATTATTTTACTTCCATTTCTAAAACAACTATTTTATTTGGTGTTTTGAAAATATATATATATATATTAAGAAAATAAATTTTTTAAACTTATAACTAACGTGAAATCTCCATTATTGACTCCCCCTCTTTCTTTTAAAAGCAAAAGAAATTAAATTTGGAGGAAGCTTATAAATGTAAAACAATTTTTTATCCTTAATTTACAGGCAAATAAGGCAAATATAGGAATGAGAATTTTTTGCCTTTTGGTAGTTTTCCTATAAATATTATTTAAATGCCCCCTCCCTAAAATCTCCCTCAAACAAAAAGCCCTAAACAAAATTTAAATTCTTTAATTATTTTCTCAAGTTTACTTCTTTATTTTTTTGTTATATTGCAACAATATTTTATCAATTATCTAAGCCCCACCCAAGTATACTTATTTTTATTTTATAATATTTTGCTTAAACATATAACTCAGAAACTAAATTAAATGTACATATATTTTTCTTTATGGTGAATTTAACAAATAATACTTAATATGATTGATGATAGACTAATATTGCAGACTAATGATTAAGGTAACATATGAAAAAGATAATAAAAGTACGTCAAAAATTTTTTTTCCTTGTGTTCACATGTTTTCCTTATGTGTTTACAACTGCTCTTTCGTTGGGGCACATATGAACATTTTTTTAAATTAACTATTTTAATTAATTATTTTTTAATTAACTATTAATAAACTATTAAGAAAAGTAAGAAGAACTGTAAAGTTATTTTTTTAAAAATACCATACATAAAAAAAGTTCTGTTTACTATATAGAGTAGTTTTGCTTATAGAAATTAACCCAGTTATGACAAAAAGCTATGTTTATGTGAACTGTTCACATGCATCCCAGTCTCCCCCATTTATTCAAGTACTCCCTGGTAGAAATTGTTGCTGACTAGTTTTGTATGTAAATCGTTCAACAGGTGGCTCTACTTTGCTGTATTTTATTTACGATTTCTGCAATAGCTCTATCTCTAGAATTAATGCACGGATTTTCATCAAACTACAGCTTCAGTTAATGCTTGATATGAAGTGATTCTATGTATGTTTTGGTAAGAATGTCAAGATTAAAAAAAATGAAATTTCATTATACATTAACAGAGTTAGAAAATATTAGCTCCATGAAAAGAATAGCATTTACGCTCGAGTGCAATCTTGAATGTAAAACAATAAGTGAATAAAGAATTTTTAAATAATTAAAAAGAAAAAACTAAATTTAACAAGAATTCACAATAAATCTGAAACATTTATACTCTCATTCTTTCCTCAAAAAGTGTTTAATTTTGCTGGTTATTTACAATGGATACAATTTGTATACATTACCTACACAAAATGTAAAATAACGGGGTATCTGAGCTCATTATCTTGAGATGAATAAAAAAAAACTAAATAAATTCAAAGTACAATGTTGCAAAATACTTTTGCAATTCACGGTAATAACTCGCTATTTTGAAAATAGATATTTCACTGTTAGTGAAACGAGATTGGCCAATCAGGAGTCTGATATTTTGTGAAATTTTTGCAAAATGTTTGAAAAAAATATACGCTTTTCATTGCTTGATCTTGTATATATAAGACATACTATAAGGATTCCTGTCGTAACGCCACCGATTTCCAAATTATTCTTCATTCAGTGACATAAGTCTGATGAAGTCCAATATTTAAATTAGATACGATACGTGGAATATACGTATACATTAAATATACGTATTCTAAAATATACGTTTAATTGATACGCCTTATACGTATCCGGATACGTTTAAACGTATATTTTAAAGTATCCGTATAGTAGAAAAACGTATTATACGGATATACGTATATCGTTTAAACGTATAGCTGCTATCCGTATTCTATCGCAAGCAGTAGTCTGTATGTGGGTCTGTGACTCCATCTCTCTGAATGGGATATAAATTTTGTTTTATCCGAAGATCTAATGCACGGAATTTAATAAAAATTTATATTATCTGATATAGGTGGTCCTTGATTAATTTTTGGAGTGAATTTCCCAACAGATAATGATGTTATGATGCATTTTTCTACGTTTTTCTTTTAAGAACTCAATAACTAATGCACGAATTTTCAACTGACTTCAGATTCGGATAGTCCTTGACATGAATTTATGCTGTTTTTTTTAGTGTAAATCATTCAACAGGCGACGCTACTATGCAGCTTTTTTCTCGATTTCTGCAATAGCTGTATCTCAAGAATTAATGCAGCATTTTTATGAAGCTTCAGATTTTGTTAATACTTGATATGAGGTGATTTTATTTGCGTTTTGGGGTCAATCTCCTAACAGATGGTGCTGCTATGCTGAATTTTCCCCTATTCCCGCAATAGCTCTATCTCAGAACTAATGCAAGAATTTTCATCAAATTTTAGATTCAAGTATACATTAATAAATATTATTGCTTATTATGTTTTGGTGTAAATCGTGCAAAAGGTCGCGCTTTTAAGCTGCATCTCCGCCGATATCCGTAATAGTCTTATTAGTAGAACTAATATACGGAATTTCATACCTTTACAATCCTCACGATGGGTATCAATTGTTATTTAATTTTGGCACTGTGATAACGAATTTTGAAGTATAAACAGGTATAAGATAAAACAAAATTATAGGTTTGTCTCATCCATCCAGTTTTGTCAATTTACAATTATCATTTTTATCATTTTCAAGACATTTTTGTCATTTTACATAATATAGCAAATGTAGTAGTAAGTAAAAACTTTTGTGGCAAAATAAACCGATAAAAATCAACGTTTGAATACACAATAAATAAATTTAGTAATTTGAACACAATCAGACGTATATGTTTCATGAATACTCAAATGATTTACGTTTTCACCTTGCATGTAATATATGGAATGATTTTATACATTAATTTTACACTGATGATGTGAGTCCTAAAACTCATGGCCCCACCAGTAGCCGAGAGTTTCCGCGAAACTGGTAGACAGGAGGTGCTGGGTTGAAACTCAGTGGCGTTAGTCGGCCTAATTCATCGGAGTTTTCCGCCGTTTTCTTCAATCTTTGGATTTCCTTTCATAAATACGGTTTAGGTTCCCTTAGACAACCCCCCACGGAAGGCATCCCCATCGTTAGGACCAATGTCCCTCCTGCTGATAATTGGCTGTCATAAACACAATCAACCAACCAACCAACCCAGAACTTAGGAAATGTATACGTGTGTTTATGTTCAAATTGCTTAATTTATCTGCTGTATCTTTAAACGTTGATTTTTAGGGATAGCACATATACTTCTTTAAAGTTTTGTATACAAATTATCTCCATGTTTCGTCTTCACCAAATTCATTTTCAAGACAAACGAAAATAATTTACAAGATGGACCTGTAATGTAATGATTTAAAATATCATAATTCACATTATGGACATCATTTCTCTGATTATTGACGTTATTTTATTTTAATTTTGCTTTAATCTATTTTTCCGTACTCGTAACCGTAGGGTAACAAAAACCATAATTTTGATAAGTTAAATGAAGCTGTATCATTACATATTGAATTTTCACGTGTTACAATTTCATTTTTTCTTCTTATAATGGATGGATAATGTGATGAATATTACAGATTGATGTAAAAAAGTATTTATTTTATTTGCAAAATTAAATTTCATTTAAAATACCTAATTTATTATCTGGAAACTTGCATTCATTTCTTATTTAATACATTATTTTAATATAATTAGTCATTTTAATTCATGTTTTGAAACGAAGACTTATTTAACTATATTTTCATTATATATGAATTTTGGAATTGCAAGTTGTGAAAATAGAAAACATACTACATACTTTCATTGCTCATTCTCTTTTGCATCAGAAATTTTATATCTGACTTAAAACCTAAGTAATCCTTCAGATATAGTTCTAATTTTGTTTTGTTTATATAAAATAAATAAATAAATATATCAATAAAAAACAACATTTGAAATTATTTTAAATTTTATGTTACCATTGAAAACTAACAGTCTATTAAAGTTACATTAATTCTTTTGAATTTATTTCGCAATACACAGATTAAATTTATATATTTTATGTACATTAATTTATAATTTTTAGATAGTTACAGACAATTTACTAATTTAAATTTTTAAAGAAAATGATAGTAAAACTTTTTAAAGTTCAATAGAATAAAAGAAAAATTTTTTATTTTGAAAATATTTCAGATAATTTTGTTGAGTATAAATGTATATTTTATACTTTTTCCAATAGAACTCGAATTGGGAAACATGGGATTCACAACAGCACGAACATTTCAGTCTACAAAAACATAACATAATCATAAAGGAAAGTATACAATAATATCTTTCCAAGTAAATGTTATTCCGAAATCTTTTTTATTTTTTATTTTTAGAGGTTGAAATAACATAAACACTATATTGCCAAAGGTGTTAATGGCCATTTCCCATTTTTGACGTTTAGTTAAATATCTAGAACAATACATATGGAATTATCTTGAAAATATATTTTTGTAAAGAAAATAGTTCAGGTCATATATTTTTTCCTGAAACCAAACAATGGACCGTCAATAAACTGAAAATAAATGAGTATATTTTGGATAACTCTGTCAAAACTAATGTAACAAAATCATTCAAACTGTAGATTATAGTTAAATGGCTTTTTGTAATCAACTGTGCTCATTTTTTTAGGACAGAATGTATACTTGTAAAAAAATTAGGTTAAAAAAACAAGAAAAAGTCCTAAATTTTGCCTAGCTTTTTGCTTATAGTTTGCTGAGTTCTTAATATAAAAATGTTTTTTTTTCCATAAAATATGACAAACAATAATACATATACAATAATGTGATTAGAAATAAAAAATTATAAAAATTGTATGAATAACAAGTAGGTATACTCAATGCTTTTTCACTGTGCATGCTTGAAAGCAATCTAAATATAATTTCCATAATGTGTTCTCTAAATGTATACAACAACTTTTATACAAATCTTTAAAACATAGTTTGAAAATTCTGAAAAATGTCATCGGTAGAATAAGTTCAAAATCCGTTGATCCCAAAAGGAAGCAAAAAGATGAGGGGTTGTATCCAAATATAGTAATGCGTACAATATCATATATGTTGTATTTACACTAATTAATGGATATATGGATAAGCCCCGGATCTTTTTGCTTTCTTTTGGGTTTGTTTCTTTGCTTTTGTTTATGACGGCCAATTATCTAAAGTTGGGATTTGAACCCTAAAGGGTGGGATGCCCTCCGTGATAAGAGAACCTAACCCGTATGTACTTTCTTTTGGGAACAATGGATTTTGAACTTGTGCTATTGACGATAACTTTTGCAATTTTTAAGAGACTTTCATAAAAAGTTGATCTATCCATTTATCTAATACATTATGAAAGATATATTTATTTTGATTTCTTCCACGCATGCGCAGTGAAAAAGTATTTAGTAAATCTGCTCATTATTCATACAATAATTATTATTTTTTTAAATTTTGATGACAGAGCATTGTGTTCAGTGCTGTTTGTCATTTTTTTGAAAAGAATTTTTTTTATATTAAGAACTCTGCAAATAATAAACAAAAAAAAAAAAAAAGCTTTACAAAATTTGAAATTGTTTTTATAAAAACTTTACAATAAGCCACTTAATCTTAATCTGCAGTTTAAACGCTTTTGCGGCATTGATTTGAACAGGATTATCCAAAAGATGTCCATTTTTTTCATTTATTGACGGTCTTCTGTAGAGTTTTGGGGGACAATCTTCGCAAAAATATATGATCTCTACTATTCTTTTTACACACTTGAAGTTTCAGGATAATTTTTCTTATATTTTTGTAGATATGTAACAGAATGTCAAAAATTGCAAGTGGCCGGTTACTTTTGGCCAGATAGTGTATACATGTATATGTATTTATTCGCAATTAAAGAAACATATTTAAAAAGCGAAGTTTGTTTTTCTGCCATTGATTTTAAAAATTCTCTCTGAGTGTTGTTTTATTTTTAGTATGTTAATCAGTTTTCTTTACCTAAAATAATTATTACTAGGATTTGTTTATTCTAAGTTAAAATTTTTCAGTTGCGTAAAAGAATTTATAGAAGAAAGAGTAACGAAATAAAATTTAATTTTTTGCTAATTTTAATGTTTTCAATTTATTATGCTTGTCTATAAGACTTCAAGGGACAATAGGACCATGATTTTACAATGTGATTCTGGAGATTATGATTGTTCAGCTGATAAAAGTTAATATTCATTTGAATTAAAATTCTTATAAATGTGTTCATTTAGATTCATCAGTCAGAAAATTTCAAAATTATGTTTGAAGAACAAGAGATAAAAAAAATTATACATATTTTTCATCTTTCTTTCATCATAGGTCCAGTTGTCTCTTAAAAATGGGCCAACTAGACCAGGTAGGCCTATATTCCACGCATGTTTGTGTTTTTTAATATGAAGTATACGATCCTATTTGGAAAAGTGTAAATTACTTTAAAAAATATATACCAGGCAGATCATGCAAAACATACAGGGTGGTTAGTTATTAACGTCAGGTGTTCAGAGCCCTCTAGTGAGTAAAGTTTTGGGCGAAACGTAACCAAATTTGATCAGCATACATAGTAGACCGTGGGATTTCGAATTCTTAAAAAAAAAAAGAGAAAGAAAATAAAAAGTTTAAAAAATCGCCACTAGGGGCAATTTTAGCTAAAATGGGACTAAAATGCATTAATTTGCATAAAACCAGTTCTGTGTAGCGGTAATGAGTATAAAAGGAAAGGCTGGGAGAGTTCTCAGACCAACTGCTTTGTGATGACTCTCACCTTACGGGATCATGCTTTGCTAGTCAAAAAAAAAAAAAAAAAAAAAAAAAAAAAAAAAAAAATCGCCACTAGGAGCAATTTTGGCGCATCAAAATTGTATTAGTGTAAATGTTGAATGATTAAATGGCAAAAAATACAGTACAGATCGATTTTATACTGCTGGAATACTGCCCGAGCGCTGATGGTATCTGCACATTTTTCATCTCTTGTTCGACAATAGCAGTTACAACTTCGTCAACTTGTTATTGACTAGTCACTTTGCGTCCTAGGCCTTGTTGCCGCATAATTTCAAATCGATGAATCATCTTTTGTAAATTTGTTACGCTCATCGGTTCTTTTGGCAAATCCTGTAATCGATGAAATTCAGGACGAGCATCATTGCAATTCTCGTTCTGCTGATATCATAGCTTGAATAGCAAAGTATGGTGAGAGTTGATAATGATGAGAACTCTCCCAGCCTTTCCTTTTATACTCATGATTGCTATACACAACGGATTTTATGCAAATTAATGCATTTTAGTCGGTAAACAACGCTAAAATTGCCCCTAGTGGCGATTTTTAAAACTTTTTATTTAAAATTTTTTTTTAAGAATTCGAAATCCCATGGTCTACTATGTATGCTGATCAAATTTGGTTATGTTTTGATCAAAACTTTACTCGCTAGAGGGCTCTGAACACCTGTCGTTAATAACTAACCACCCTGTACATCAACTAAAGAGCGTTTTAAGAGAAACTTTGCTGTCAAAGTGCATACAAAAATTACCTAATGTGAAATTATTAGATTTATTTCTTCAAAAAACAAAAGAATTAAGAAAGTATTTATAAACTTTAGTGTAGGTACTGAATATAAATGTTACACGTGTTTTTTTAGAAAAAAAGGAACACAAAAAATTTATGAACAAACAGGTAGATAAGTACTAAAGTACCTCATTACCCTTTTTAATTACCACAATGAATGCTTGATATAAGTTAAAGGTATATTTGGTGGTGTAAGAGCCTGTTAAAACATAACAAAAATAAGCTATATTTTATGTCGGTGACACAGTCAACAGAGGATTGCAAGAGCAAAAAACATTCAAAATGTCGATCTGTATTTACTAAAGAGTCAGAAACTTTAAATATGGCATGGTAGTTATACATGAAATATAAATATATTCTAAGAAAAATCGAAAGTAAATTTGGAATTTAAAAATTGTGAAACGAAGAGAAAGAGCGAAATGCGTTCTAAGAAATTCCTAATTTACGATTTCTGAGCAAGCTTAGGAAGTAATAAACCGATTATAAATTAATGGTTGTAAATAAATGGCGACAATCTCTGACCCTAACAGAGTCTATATTTTATACCTGTGCTGCTACCTCGTGGGGTAAGTAGAAAAAACAAATTTTCTAAGCAAGCCTTTAAAATTTTTCTAAATTACGTTTCTATTGAATATTAGGAAATACCAAACTGATTTGAATGTTAACGTTGTCAAGTTAATGGTGACAGTTCCTTTTTCAACACTGGCATTTTATTTTAGTGCCATTACCCTTTGAGAGAAGGTAGATCCATAGAAAAGATACTTGGATTTTGACATAATGGTTAATTTTAAGATGTAAATTCATTTTAAGAAGATAATTTCTAAAAAATTAAAAACTTCAAAAGAATATTGAAAGAGACGTATGAAATGAGCATAAAAGTTTCAAAATACTTTCTAAATTATCATTTATTTAGAATTGGTTTTAGTTTTTATTATTATTTTAATCCTCATTTCTAAATAATGCAGTTGAATAATGAAATTTAGTCAATTGTGGCTTAAAAGAAAGTTTTTAAATTATTACTAAATATATTATTTCTTCTGATAAAAATCAGGCATTCAAATATCCGTTGGCATACCTCAACTATTATGCGAGCAAAGCCGCGGCGTTTGGTAGTAACTAAAAAAAATGTAAAATTAAAAAAATTCATATGGACGTTCTGTAAAACATTTCTTTTGTCATTGAACATTGCTTTATATATCATACTAAAAAAATAACAATAGCAAAAAATAAGCAGTTTTATTTGAAATGAGGTTGATATATATATATATATATATATATATATATATTGGCCAAAATCCCAAACTATAAATCAGAGATTTGCAACAGATATTAAAATAATACTTTTTTTTGACAAATATGCCATAATAAAGAAAATAATCTTTTCAAGCAGCAATCTAATAGAAAATTTCTCTGAAACAACAAATCGAACGATTGGAAGTATCCCCATGAGTAACATGTGGATGTAAGATAATTTGGTAAAAAGTGCTGACTTTGATTTCACATTTTATTAACTTAACCGAGAAAGAAAAAGTCACAGTGTTATTTTTGAGAGACGTATGTGCTATTGCAACAGAAAACTTTTGAGGCGTTTAAGTGCATTACTCGGAAAAAAACTGTTTTTAGAAAAGATCCATTAGCATTCAATGTATTTGTATAAATTGACTAATTCCGATTAAATTTGCATAATTTAATTGTACGTAAAATAACAATTCATAAAAACACATAAAATAAACTTATGGGAGTGAGACTTTCAAGTGATAATATTTTAAGCGATAATACATTGGCTACACATTCTATAGAAATATAATTTTTAGAAGGTGTACAAAAGAGTTAAGAGACAAAAGATACAATTATTTTTTATAACTAGGCAACTGTTAAAAAAAAGCTTTGAATTTTGTAGGAAATATTGCTTTTGAGGAAGGGCTTGTGAAAAAGGTATAATTTCATAGCAGATATTTACATATTTAATTGATGTGTAGAACTGAGGATTTTCCCGAATTCATGAGCAAAAGTGTAAGGGAAGGTAAAGTACACATTAAACAGTAATTTTGGTATAGAACTGGGAAGTTGGAAAGGAAAATTTTGGCAAAAAACAAGAAATGCGGAAGAAATGAAGAAAAGAGTTTTATTGATGTAACAAAATTGAACTAAGTGCTCAAATGTGTCACCCCCCAACTTTAATACATACCGGACAATGTCTAACAAGTGATTGGCATACTTTTCCGATAGTTCCAGATGTTTCATTATTAGACACCAATTGACTCTAACGATGACCTCATTGTAAGATTTTCAGTCGTTGCTGAAAATGTTCGTGATATACTTGAAATCAGCAAAAAATTAAGACATTTGCATACCAGACGCTGCCAGTAGCACATTTAAACACTTATTGCAATTATTATGTCGATAAAACGCTCTTTTTTTATTTCCTCCACTTTTTTTTGCCAAAACGTTTAATTTTCGACCACACATTGCTACACCAAAATCGCTTATTTAAGTATCTTTACATTAACTTACCATTTGGCCCACGAATTATACAGCACCCTGTATAAACATATTTATGTTGTAATTACACTTTAGTTGTTTTTAACAAATCATTGTTAAATAATTCATAAAAGTTTTTTTTTCAGTTGAGTAAAAATGTCAGGTCTGAGCCCAGTAAGACCCTAACTCAATTCGAAGAGCATTGTCGATAAAAGCTAAAGGTTTTGGGTTCGAATCCCGGCCTGGGCACATTTTCCTTCAGGAATTAGAAAATCTTCTATTCATATTAATATTGACAAAGATTTTTTGCTGCATGAATTTTTCTATTTTTATGAAAAACATATTTGAACTCTATATATTGGCTTTATAATCGGAAAAATGGTAAAAATAAAATAAAATAAAATAAAATAAATTTAAAAATTTTAGCTAAAATTTGATATTTTATGTTACTTGTCATTTGTACACATTTATGATTTTAAAAGGCTTTTCTTGCTACATTTTGCAACCTAACATTCTGCAACTTTTTTATATTAATATTTTGAAGCATTAAGTTAAAAATAATGAAAGTAAATCTTAGCCTAGTTGCTTGATGGAAAATTCTTTTGTTTCCGAAGAATAACTTCTAATTTTTTGTTTACTGCTGCCATATGACATGAACAAAATATGTCTTATTTCATTCTTTGGATTTTTCTTAATCAGGGACAGAGATCATATTGGTTAAATTCATGACATATAAGAAAATTTTTAATGTTTTTAGGTATGAAATGTGATACGGTAAAAGGTAAATAAAACTTCAGAGAAAGAAGATTTTACATAAAACTTGACAATAGAAATTCTGAAATAATAACAAAAAGAAAACACGCATCTGTTCTAATAAACAAGATTTGTTAAGTAAAGTCTCTAAATAATGGACACCTCGTAGCGCGGGAACTATCCGCTCGTCGAAATGGTACGCTATTAAGAGAATCTTAGAGATTCCAAAATTGCTAAGGATTGCTTAATGTTTCATTATTTTTTTTACATAATTATGTGATTGATCTCTATTATATGATTAATCAGAAATTAAAATTATTTTTAAAGCAATGAAATTAAAATAAAATTACGCATATCTTTATCCACTGTTTATTACATTATTTACGAAAAAAAATCTGTTACAAAATTTTGCTTTTGCTTACGATTACATGTACGTTATTTTCAATGAGAAGTTTGAACTCCGTTAATAGTTCTAATCCTTTTAAATTATCTTATTTTACCAAAAAAAAAAAAAAAAATGTACAATTGTTTACTGTATTTTGCCTCTTTTTAACAGCATAAAATTTCGAATCATCCTGGAAGAGGGGGTTGGGGTCATAGATAAATGGAGGAAGAGGGAGGATTTTCCTTAGCTAATACCCTACATTTGTCTGTAATTGCAAAATTTGTGACACATTACCCTGATAAATTTAGAGGCTTTTTATTTTTTTCCTCGTTAAAAAATAATTTTCATCCTATTTTGCTAAAATTACTGTTCGCTATTCGGAATGTCCGTTATTCAGAGGTTAAATATACAAAAATTTTAATTTTGGGAGCAAGAATTAGAAAAGTGTCCAATAAACAGAGGTGTCCGATATTTAGGAATGTCCGTTATGATATTTCTACTGTATTTCACATCGAAGCTGTCCCTACAAATAAATAGTTTTAAATATAATAAAAAGGATTACTAATTTTTAAATATGCTTATTACTTTTTAGATATTTTTATTATCTTTTAAATAATTTTATAGACTACTTTCAAAATATAACGGAACAATTAGAATATATATATAAACAAGTTGATTAGAAAATTTTCATTCAGAGTAATGACAATAATAATAATAATAATAATAATAATACTCTAAAATGCTTCCAATAATATAAGTTAAAAAAATATTACACGATCACACGATCTAAAATATTTCTTTCCATAACAAACAAATATCAGAACATTCAGTGAACTGATGGGAGTTCGAGTTCACATTTTATTTATTCATCCGTAAAAAAAAAAGGATTTCGCTGTATTACTTTGAAAAGACGTGCGTTGTACAAATGACGACATTTCAAGCTTTTGTGTGCACGCCCCAGAAAATTGTCCCGAGAAAAAAAATCTTAAGCTCCATTAAGGGAATTTACATAAGTGGAATATCGTTGTTTAAATTTACATTGTTTAATGGCATGTAAAAGGAAAATCAAATAAAAAAACACATAAAATAAATATTTGGGAAGCCAGTTAACTTCATTTGATACTATTTGTGTGATAATATGGTAACTATCTATTTTGGAGAATTAAATAAAAAATAACCGACGAATAAGAAAATGTCTTAGAATAATTATTTACTCCAAAAATGTTTTACGTAAAATTAAAAATAAAATATTTTAATCTAAAATATTTGCACGTTTAATTACTTTAAAAAACTGTTATGTATCTACTTTAATGGTTTCCGTAAATGCGTGTTTTAATGAATAAAAAAACATGCTTAAACATTATTTCGCCAAATTATTTTCCAAGTTAAATTCTTTATTCATTTTTTTTCTGAAATTTTTTAGAAACCAGCATTGAAATACGATATTCTTGTGAGTTCATATGCATTATAAAAATTACAAAATTTTATTGCATTAAAGGTATTCAAATTCATTATTATAGTAATTTTAGTAATTTTTTATCCTTTCATGTGGAATATAATTATGCATTTTATTTATCAACATTTTATTTTGGATAGAATTTTGTAATGATGTACCACGAACTCTTAGACACCTGTGTAAATCATTTTAATTTCTAGCTACACTCAAAAAAATAAATGTGTAAATTAGACAAATTTACATATATATGTGTGTGAATTCCTAAAATTACACACCTGACATGAAAATTACCCAGTTTTACCAGTTTTTATGTGTATTTTAGATTATAAAACTAAGTATGTATTTTGTTATCACTTGAAAAACATAAATAAATGTGTAAATGCTGAAAAATGCCTCAATTTACTCAAATTGGTATGTTTCTGTAATTTATACATAATGATATATACATAAGTAAGTGGGTAAATTTCTAAAATCACCCACTTGTCATAAAAAATACACTTTATCTACAAAAAATACCTATTTTAAAGTGTGTGTAGTTTATGGCAATAAATTTATAAGTTGTTATCAGTTCATAAAAGCAGAAAAATGTGTAAATGTAGATAACACCTGAACTTACATTAATTAGTGTGTTACAAAAATTATAAATGTGTCAATTTTAAAGTAGACGTTACGAAAGGGATGGGAGGCTTACATATTATTCAGAGCTACACTTTTTATTTCATCTATCCCGTTCCATAAATAACATGATGGCATTGCATTACTGTAACAGCATTTTTAAATAATAAACTAATGTATTTATTTATTTTTATAAGATACTCTGACCACCTCTCTCACCCTCCCCGTTTCAGCAGCAAGTGAACATTTAAAAAAAATTAAAAAAAATTAATCTCGACACATGTAACAATATTTCGTTACATGTAGGGGGAACTGAAGGACATTGATACAGCTTTTATCAAAAAATTTTTTTGCTGTCTAGAAAAAAGAAATTTCAAGTTATTTTTCTATGTGATGTCAGCAAAACCTGTGTAGTGTGTTATAAAAATGTATAATCGTTTTTTATATATTATTTTTGCATGTAATTTTTAAAAAATCAAAAAAAGTAATTTGTATCAATGTACCCCATCCCCGGGGCAGATTGATACACTCTGACACGTCTGGGAAAAGTGGAGACAAAATAGCACCAATGCATATTTTTCAAAGAAAAATAGTTAGCAAACTATTTTATATATATTTATAGACATTAAAATGGCACACAATTTATTTGTAAGCGATATTAAAGCAATCAAAATGAAATGTATAATGACCTGATGTTCTGGCTGTTCCTGTCTGTTTGTGTGCTGTGGTAACTTTATCATATCTGGCACTTTAACCCCAGAATTATTTTCTTTCTTAGGAAAGGTGAAAGAATTACCAGGTTTTCTGGTTATAAATCGGTTTACAAACAGAAAATAAAGGATAATTATATTATAAATTATGTTTATAATATAATTATCCTATACTGTTCTGCAGCTTGTTTCTCTTACTTAACATTTCTCATGCCGAAAATACTTTTTCTCTGGAGAATCGATATAAATTGGAGATTTGCCAGGATGCCGTCCATTTCTTTTGTTAATTCTACTAGCATTAGATATTGTGTAAGTTTGTACGTCTTCTGTTTGCAAAAATACTATAAAATGTTCTAATATAAAGAAATTAGAGTTATTTTACTTCAATAAAAACTAATAGTGGAAATTTTTGACGAAAAATGGTTGAATTAAGGAGTGTATGATAAAAAAATAAAAGGTAATGAAAAATGAACTAGAAAAGGATTTAGGTTGTATCAATGTGCTCCGACAAAGACTGTATCAATGTGCCCCATACAGCCATTTTGAATAAAATGATTCGCAAATCCAACACTTCATAATTTATCTAACAATAAAGAATGAGGAACTGATAAAGAGTAGCTTTACTTGCCAGGGAGGGTATTCTTTTCGGTTGAAAATATTGGAACAGTTGTATAATACCATTTCAATTGTACAACTCAAATTTACTTTTGACCTACAAAAACAATTAATCATCCATTCCATTTCATCAAACTATTGAATGATTCGAAAACTTTCTGTATGTAGTTAATTTCACTAGTATCACCTTTTGGAGCTGTTGTGAATCTTCCTGTAATGACCCTGTGTGCTGTACAGGGGTGTATCAATGTGCCCGAGTTCCCCCTAACGTAAAAAATTATTCATTTAGCAAGTTAATTTTAATTTCGTTTTCTTAATTACCATTTGAAATTTGTACATCAAACATAAGAATGCTTGATTTTGTTATTCTAGTTTTTGATTAAATCGTAATTTCTTTTGGCCGTCTCGAAGACCGTTGTTTTTCCACAATTTTACTTGTAATTTTCAGTAATAGTGTTAGATTTCATTCTTAAATCGAAATTAGGAAGACTTCATAAAGAGTTATTATAATATAGATATAATACCTCTTTATGCTTATTCATAAATTAAAATTACATTTTTTGTACTGTTGGTAATTTTTCTGCTGCCCTTCCCCCTCCCCCTTAATTTAAAGGACAGTAGTTTATCCTTAAATAGAGTCAAAAACTATTTCGAGTTCATTCAATATGTAATATAAAATATAATTCATGTAATTAAGATAATTCTAAATTCGTATCCTGAGTTATTTTTACATTTTGCACATCGAATATAAGTGCACTTGATTTTACCCTAAACTATTTTAGGCGTCTCATAGCTTGTAACCTTTTACCCATTTCTTAGTTTAACTTGTATTTTTAGTTTAACTTCAGTTTGTAATTCAATTTATGGTCCTATTCACGAACTACTTTGACCCCTAGTTAGAGGTATCGAAAACTAAAATCATGGTGGCCAAAGAGGCAAACTGAATCCAAGCGTTGGCGTTGAGAAAAATATAGAAGTTATTCTCCTATAAAATATAAGGTATGTAATATCATATTTCGTATTACCTCCAATTCTTTTTATCTGATTTGTATATATATATGTATAAATGTGTATGCTGTTTGTTGGATTGGTTTTTTACATATAAAAAATTTTCACACGAATAATTTATTTGCCTTAAAAATGTCACCATTACCTAACTCCTGATAAAGGTCTATTAAAATAACAACTGTTATTTATTTCTTGAAATAAATAACAAAATAACATCGAATCAAAGATTATTTATTTCTTGAATAATTTTCATATTAAAAAGAATGTATGAATGTATTTGTAGCTAAATAAACGTGAACATCATTTTTTTTGGGGGGGGGGGGGTGCGGTGTTAAATTTTGAATCAGTTGTGTGAAAGATATTATAGTATATTTATAAAATATTATAAAATTGTATATCATATATATAAATTATATATTCTAATTTATAAGTTAAACAGTTCATCTTAATTTTATTTATTTACTGAAAATTTTTTGTTAGTTTTTTTTTTAACCCTCTCACTGACAAGCCCGTCTATAGACGTTCCCTAAGCTCCAGGTTTCACTGCAATGCAAGCAATAATTAAAATGATATAACTCAGTTGATTTAATGGATTTTTAATACATTGTGGAATGATTCACACTCAAGGATAACATTCATATTCGTAAACAAGATTTTTCTATAATTTTGAAAGAATCATATTTTTTAGCAATCAAAACTAAATGCTGAGAAAACAACATTACAATTTTGCCCTTTTGCAAGACTGTCAGAGGGTATTATAAAAATTATAATGTTATCTAAGTTTATTATCGATTAAAACTATTGCGTTGCTTTTGAGTTTCTACGTTACGTTTTCCAATTTTGAGAAATTTAAAATATCTATTTATCTTAATTACATTTAATTTTAAGCTGTGTTTTAATTTGAAAAGACATCAGAAGAACTATGTTCCACTAAAATAATCATAGTAAAGAACACATAATTTTTGCTTGTTAATTATAGATTTAATAAAAATACACATAAGTAAATTTCAAAAGGGCGCAAATACATTGATTTAAAAAAACTCCAGACCAAAAATTCTGAAGAAAATTTACATTAAAGTTATGGCTTTTTCTTCAAATATGCATTTTCCATTCCAATTTTGATTATTATTACAGAATTTATATGACATAAAACATATGCTTGTATGTATATAAAAAAATATAACAGTTGTGTCATAATGAATATTCAAAATCGAACTTATCAGTCCCCTTCCCCCCCTACATAAATATCCCTTGTCGGCTAAGTTTTATACACTTAAGACACAAATGTAATTGTCAAATAAATTTTACGAGCATTAATTTCGAAAATTTATAAGAGTTAATTGGTATTAGGATATAATCACAGTATTTCTCATTTTACTTTTTACTATAGCTGATAAATAAAAATACTAATTAGTTTGATATCAAAAATTTTAATTAGTATATCTGAAATTTTCATTTATGAAGATAGGATTCATTTCATTAATGTTAAAATATATTTGTATTTTTTTAAGACATAAATTTCTAAATATAATCTTAAATGCAAAAGATGTTATTTTAGTGATTCATCCTTTTTGATAGTCTTGATAATTTTTTAAGGTAAATTCTTTGCAAATGATAAATATTTATGAAAGGAAAACAATTCAACATATAATATAGGTGATTTATGTATATATAAAAAAATCAGCTAAAATTTTTGCAGGTAATATGTGTGTGTGTGTGAGATGAAGATTAGATACCTTTTCCCATTTTTTATAGTATTTTAGATTTTACTTTTATAACTATATGTAACAAAGTACCTTGAGTATAATTGACTTAGTATCTTGAGTCTGAAAAATAAATATGAAAAATTGAGTCTGAACTCTGAAAATAAAAAGTATGGAGATTGCAAGTTTACCAACTATCATTATTCCATCTGACTAGTCTAAAATCTATCATTAATTAATTATTTATTTTTCTTTATCTTAATTTTTAGTTGCACGTACTGAATAATATCTAAGTGAGGGGAAAATATAAAATTAAGAAGCAAGGAAGAATATAGAAAATAAAACGGCAATTTTTATGTGTATATTTAGAGGAAAGTGGGGAGGAATGGGACACTTTTTACAAAAATAATAAAATCAACTTTATTTTACACAAATTCAAAACTTTTGATTTATAGAATACGAAATGAAACACTTTCTAATGTCCTTGAACAATATAGAAACATAATTTGAAGAATCAATTTTATAATTAAAGAAATTGTAAATTTCAAAATGTGTCCTATACTTCCCCATTAACAGAGAAGTAATATTTGTACTACGATGGTTGAAGAGGAATATCAAAAACTAATGTCTTAAATGGCTATATGCTGAATTTTAGATCCGTAGCTGCCATAGTAACATAGTTTTAGAGGGAGGAGTGAAGTTCTAAAAATCTATTTATAGGGAGTTTTTAAGACGAGAAGGGGTGAGTGTGATAGGCTGATTTGGAGCTTATGACGCTACACTTGTGATAGTGGATGAGAAGTGGGAAATCACAATGATCTCGAGTCCAAACAGCAGTATTTTTATTGCATCCACTATCACAAATCTAGCCTCATAAGCTAAAAATCAGGCTTTCAACTACACCCCCCCCCCATTTTACTCCTCCATACAAAACTACATGAATATTGCAGCTACGGTTCTGAAACTAAGCATAAGATCAACTAAGACATTAGACTTCGATATTATACATCAACCCCCTATTGCAGTACAGATATTTTATATACACTAGACACAATAGTTATTGAACCTACATCGAATATGCGTATTTTACATATTACGCAAAGAACTGTGTAAATTACAATAACACAATAATGTGTGTTTTTGCATAATGCACATTTATCCGTGTAATCACAGAAGATTACACAGATAAATGAGTGAGAATATTACACAGATATAAGGGATTTCTTGCGCAATTTACACATTAATGTGGGTATTTCATGAGTGATCATTATAACTTTTACACACTTAGTGTTATCATCAAATTACACACTGGAATGTGTATTTTGAAATTTACACATGAAGCGTGTATTTTGGCAATTTAAACACAAATTTACACATACAAACTAATCGTTTTTGTATTATCGATTTACTCATTTTTGTGTGTACATTTACACTTTTATTTTTTAGAGTGTATATAGTACATTCGACAGCTAATGCTAATTAAACTAATTAAACTCTTGAAGTTTTCTCTTATCATTAAATGAAAACTGGGTAATAATATTTTTATTTTCTTATCTTTATCCCATCTTCTGTTTATTTGAATATCATATTTTGCAGAATACTTTAACTATATGTGTTGCATTTATGTGTATATCAAGAAATTGAATCCCCAAATCAAGATAAATATGAAACGTTGCATTAAATTATTTTCATGAGTCATTATTAATCAGTAAAAATAACCACGTTTGACAGTGCGCTTGGTTAGAGGTTTATTTACCTCTCTTAGATAAAAACAACCACTGTTGATGGTATCAAAGTCAGATAAACTTCGAAATACAGAGACTGAAAACTTTTGAACATTTTTTAGTTAATGACTCTAAAATTATATATAATAAACATAGTCAAGTTATTTTTCATCTTTCCGTTTTCAATATTCATTTTTAATCTGTGTATTATGTAGTTTTTTATTCAGTTGTTGTCCCAAAAGTGTCAATAAAAGACGTGCAGAACTATCGCTGATACTGTTTTATGGATATTAAATAAATATTTTTTCTCTTAAAGTGAGAATGATAAATGTAAACAAGGTACACAAAACCACGTATACTGCAAAATAAAATCTACATTAAACAAAGTGCGGATTTAAAATATCTTTAATAGTGATATTTAATTCTAAAATATAAGAAACTTGCAGGAGATCAGAGACAAATGTCACATCTTAGGAAGAGGTAAGTAATTTTAACTTGCCTATATTATTAAAGTTATAAATGTAATTGAGAAATTGTGCTGGTGCTTAGAAAATAAAATGATAGCTAACAATATAAAGTATTTTGACGAAATTTTCTACAGGCAACTTGCTTTGTGTGAAATGTGTTACTTTGCAGAAAGCACTGTAAGGACACCGAAATTCAATTGTGACAACTTATAAAATCTGAAGTAATTCCATAATATAGTGTGTTAAATCAACGTTGTAGCAATGCAGATGATGGCCCTTATGCTCTTTACATTGATGTAATTACATTTTACTCTAAGAAAGATAAGTTACCTCCACTTGTTATTTAAAATATTAGCATTATCATTAAAATTACGAATAATACTGTAGGTTCATATCGGAATTATTCTGTATTTTTGATACAATAAATATATTGCGACGCTAGTTTATTATATAAATAGAGTCTGCTCTAGTATGGTTAGTGCTATAAGGTATTCTTCGTAAATCGGGGCTCCAAATGCTCTAGATACCAGTGTTTTATTTTCATCGCCTTGACAAACAGCAAAATTACGTTTGATTAAGTATTGCGAAATAAACTCTATGAAATTCAAGAGCATTTGGAACCCATACTTACACGGATCACATGACAACATCAAGTATGCTATACCTTCAAATAAAATTACTCAAGAGTCATTTTGAATAAATGTTCCATAATCTACATTATTCAAAAAGTTCTAAAATAATTTCATGACGTTTTTTCATAATGGAGCTCTTTAGTTCCACTGATTCACAATTTGTTTTCGAAGTTAGTTTGGGTAAATCAAAAATATTTTCACTTGTGTACATTTTGAATAATTGTTCCATAATCTACAGTGGCGATCAAAACTTTCCGGCCAGTTAGTTTCTTTGATTTATTTACCAGAAGGTTTCAGCAAAAAAGAAGCACAATTGCTTCAAAATTTAGGAATATGTGAATGACCTCTGACCACATGATTATTTTGATTGGATACTGAAGATGCTTCATGCAAAGGGTAGAATCCGAAGTTCGCGTGTGCAAAGGTTTCCGGCAATTCGCCGTTCCTTAGTTTTTTTCTATTGGTAAAGTGTTTTTTGGTCGTGTTTGTGAATGAATGAACGTGAATTGCATAGATTAAAATCAATATTGAAAAGTTCAACAGATATTGTTCGTAAATGAGTGATTAGTTTGTCACTAAAGGGCCAATTTTCTCGAAGTATTGCGGTAAAGTTATCGATCGGTAAAACCGATTGTAAACGATATTTAAAAAATATGTAAAGATGGCCATGGCCTTCAGGACTTTTTGAGGTCCGGGAAACTACGATAAATGACTATTCTTAAAGACAGAGTTATCAGGAGAAAAAAAATGATGACCCGCATAAAAACTCCGTTGCAATATACAGCTATTTAAATATTATATGAAAATATTGCTGAAATAAGTCGCTCTACCGTGACAAGATGCTGACGTGATTCAGAACTTTATGGAAGAATCGGTGTTCTAAAAATTTTCATAGGTAAAAAAATATCAACGTACCCGACTAGCTTTTTCCAAAAAACACAAAGAAAACTAGACAAAAGCATTATTTTTCCATCAATATAATTTGAAACTTTCTTGGGAGTGATGGCAGACACTACGTCCGATGACCTAACATCAAAAGATATGATTAGACCTATGTTATGTCTGCAATGAAGCATGGCGGAGGACACCTTATGCTGTGGGGAGTGTTTTCTTCAAAAGTGACGGTCCGTTATTTAAAGACCACAGCAAAATGAATGATGTAATCTATAAAGATATCTTGCAGTAATATGTGCTATCTTATTAGAGGAAAAATTTTGGTGGCAACTATTTGTTTTAACGAGATAACGACATAATGAATGTATGCAAGTCTTGACAAACAATGGTTTTCGACGCTATATACGATAGACGATCTTTAACCGTTGGTTGTATGAATGTCACGTTGCTATGCCGTAGAACTTATTATTAAAGGTAATAAAATACTAATACGATAAAATACTAATTGTAAATGTTGTTTATCACTGCAGTTTTCTATTACAATACAATTTCTATAAAACTTGCGAAGGTGGCCGGAAACTTTTGAGAACATACGTTTTCCTTTGTACTTAATTTTTTCAAATAAATTTATTGATATTTGCATGTTATTCCATAAGTAAGTTCCTAACTATTATGACAATAAAATGTATAAGTATCACTTTGAGATTCCTCTTCATATGGGAATAGTTACAAATTAACTGAAATATTTTTGCTGGCCGGAAACTTTTGACCGCCCCTGTAGATTATTTACAAAACTCTTAAACACTTTTATGATACTTTTTCATAATGGATTTTTTACTTCCACTGGTTCACAAATTGTTTTCAAAGTATATTTGCGTAAAGCAAAACACATTTTCGCTTGTAAATAATTAGAGTAAAAATTAATCCATTATATTTTACTAAATGTTTCAATGCGGCAGAAAAGTTAATCATTCTTAAAGGAGCAAGAATAATTTTCAGCATAATAATTAAGAATTAAATACTTAACAGATATCTTGTTAAAAATTTAAAATGGATTTGACAACTGTGCAGTAAAATCTATCAAATCAGTCTGTTTTTATTTAATGCGAGACAAAAACAACGCTTAAAACCATTTTTCACTTAAATTCCCCTTGGGATAGAGCAAATTATTTTACAGCCTACATTCTCTCGTAAATCTTTCCACCCAATGTTGCAAGGGAGTTGAATATATCTATTAAAATTTACAGACTTCATTTATCTGCCATTTGTTAATTGAAATTTTGCAAATTAAGAAGGAAATTTTGTCCACAGAAATAAAATTATTTTACAGTATGTAAAAATATAATGCATAATTTATTTGATAGTTATTTATTAACTAAAGTAAATTAATTAAAAGATTGAATATAATAATTTAAGACAGACTTGAATACATTTAAAATATGAAAATTTATATACAAAAGATAAAAATACTAAAAAACATTTAAAAATATGAAAAGTGAAGGTTTCACCAAGCTACTAGCAAGGCATCATCATTACAAATATGCATTGCATACAAACAGTAGAACAAATCAAGAACAGTTACAGTTAGTTATTTTAAAAATATATAATATTCACTAAGGATAGAATGAACATCATTCAGAGTCAGTGATCACAATGGTACTTGTAAAGTTTTATCGATCGCAATGAACTCTGAATGAGGCTCGTTCTATTCCAAGTGAATATTATATATTTCTAAAAGAAGTAACTGTAATAGTTCTTGATTTGTTCCACTGTTTATTATGAAATGGATATTTGTACTGATGATGTGTTGTTGGGAGTAGCTGAAACGTTTATTGTTTGTATTTTTAAGTGTTTATTAATATTTTTATTTTTTGTACATAAATTTTAATTTTTTAAATATATTCAAGCCTGTTTTAGTTTATCTTATTTAGTCTTTTAATAGCATTTTAAATTTCGACGTTAAATGTATATGTGTCGCAAAAGTATCTTATTTAAATTAAGTGGTTGTCATAATATTCTTTAAGAAGTTTTAAAAACTTTACAATTCTACCATTTAGAGTGACGCTATCAGCTCATTTATTTTTCTGTTATACTTATGTACAAAAGAGTTTAAAAGTTTCTTCAGATATTTCAATAACTCTTTCCATTGAAAAATATCTAAAAGTTTGTTTCATTTCCTAAAGGCTATTGAAAAGTTTATTAAATGATATGGAAATTAAACTGAAGGGTTTTTAAGTTTCAAAATGATATCTATATTGTATTGTATAAGTAAAATTGTTATTCATAGAAAAGACATTTCTTTTATTTCATTTAAGAAGGAAATTAACTTTTAGAATCTCTGTCTTTAGGTTAAATTGAAACAGCAATTTGTTAGAAATGTTTTACTATTATGAAAACGGTTTTCAAAAGTAAAGTTATGATACTTTAAAATAACGGGTATTCTTAAATGTTACTGCAAGAACGGAGAATTATTTGATTTATATTACCACAAATATAAAGTAGAAATATTAAGAAATCATCCCTTTTAAACATGTAAGAAATAAAACAATCAGAATCTCTGATAGTTAATTATAAACAAAAATAATTTGATAGTTATTTATAAACAAAATTATTTTATTTAAATTAAATGGTTATCTTAATATTTTTTAAGAAGTTTTAAGAACTACCATTTAGCGTGACACAAAATATTTCTACAAATATGCTATTTCCTTTTAGCCCTTTGAGTCATCTATTTTACAATATCTTACACTATTTTGTATTTCAGCAATTATGAATATAGGAGACACATAAATGACATAAATAAAATCTTTGGAAACAATATTTTATTAAAAATTTTTCTAAACATTTCAATTAGATATATACAGGGTGTCCCAAAAATGACTGATGGAATTTAAAATTCAATAAGTTGCAAACGGTGACAGCTATTTAAAAATTTTTTGCAGGAAGGTTATGTATAATGTCAGGAGTCTTTCCCGTAATTTTTTATTTTAGTTCGCATCTCAAAAAATAGGTGGCGCTGAGGGCGATTAAAGGCCAGGTCGACGCTTCACTCAGCATTGATCACTTGGCCTTCAATCGCCGTCAGCGCCACCTATTGTTTGAGATGCGAACTAAAATAATAAATTACGTTACAAAAACTTCTTACATTATACATAAACCTCCTGTAAATTTTTTTAAATTGGTGTTACCGTTTGCAAGTTATTGAATTTTAAAATCCATCAGTAATTTTTGGGACACCCGGTATGTATGTTTTCATCATACGTGAGAGTGCTGATAAGTTCCTGCCTTTGATTATTTATAGATTAAATAGAAAAATAAAACTAAGCTCTATTAAAAGTTTAAAATCTTAGTATATATCAAATAATATCACGTGTTTCTGATAATTAGAATTTTTTCTGTTGCTGATGAAAGCTGCGATTGCATAGGCAGAAGAAAGTCTGACGTCTTTGGAGTTATGAAGCGTTTTGGAGTTTTTGTGTTTACTGGGAAAGTCAACAAAATACATTTACTATAGCATGATACAAACACTGCTATAGAAGCATCCTTCCTCTGTGAAACAGTCACAGCATTGTGAAAACTTAGATATCTATTTCGAGTCTAGTCGTTATTATGTATGAGCGGAGTTCCGAGTGGGCGCTTTACATCGCAACTGACACTGTCAATGAGCGGATTTTTGAAAACAGATACTTGACATCTCCTGTAAGCTTGTGAAGTATACTATTACCACGATTTTAGACAATCACAGACTTTTAGCGGAGGGGATTCCCAAATGTTTGAAGAGTGATTAGTGGAAGGAATGAATTCAGATTATAAAGCCGTTTTGGCCTTTTTCAAAACTGAGCAGGATTTGTTGGCTAGGTAACTGACGGTGAAATATGGTTTTACATCTATGATCCTGAAAACAAAAAAAACATTCAAAAGACTGGTTTAACAGTGGATTTTCTCCGCGGAAAAAGTTTCACCACAGAAATCGGCTGGAAACTATATGTCGTCAATTTTCTGAAACAAAGGCAGTATTCTGGTGGTGAGCTACCTAACTGAGGGATGTAGTGTAATTGGACAATATTGTCTTAATCCTAGGGCTGCCACAGGCGACTATTTTTATATTCTGTTACCACCAATATTTTTTATCATATATTTTGAAGGACATTTTTCTTGCAAATGTTATCTAAGTGTTTGTAAAAGATTTCTGTTTTGAGAAAGTGCTGTAAATTAGAATTAAAAACTAATCGCCAGTGGCAGCTTTGTAACCTTTTTGACCAATTGAAAGAGTTAATCAAGAATAAACGTTGAGGGAAGTTGACCATAGCGATCGTTCTTGTTTCATTAAATGCACTTACCTGCACACATTTTCAACGGTGCGGCTGGTAAATTAAAGACCTTGGGCTACCAACTGGCCAATCATCTGCTCTAATTACTAAAACTAGTTTTCTTAGTGTATTACCTGTTACCTAACTTGGACAAACACCTTAAGGGTTATTGTTTTGAGGACACTGATGATGTCAAATATGCTATTGAGAGCTGGTTCCGGAATCAATCAAAGGACATTTATTTGAGAGGACTTTAAAAGTTGTAAGACTTATGTAACAAGTGAAATATTCTCATGGCAGGCTGTGCTAAATAAATATTCAATTTCTTAACTCTAGCTATCTTTTGTCTAATAAAATATGGGAATTTATCTGCATATCCTCATACAATTAGATGAATAAGAAAAATACTAGCATATAATCTTAATGGATTTTAAATTAAATTAACTATAGTAACATTTTCCTCGTGCGCCCTCCACTCCTCTGTCAATTATAGGCGAACTTCTTCATGTTCCGATAACGCCTTATGTAATAGTACATAAAATCTCTCTCGGATGTGCAACATTTTCCGTAATTTGAATGATGCTAATTTAAAACGGTACTGTACCCGTATTATACCCATGCCCAGTTTTTAAAACCGCGCTAAAAATAGCGCAAATAAGCCTGATTACAGTAGCTGTTTTTTAAGACCATATTTTAATTATTATAGTTTATTTATTCATTATACTTTATTGTTCAACTTTTATTGTAAGTCATATTTTTTCGTGATTTATTAATTATAACTTATTTTCTTTATTTAATATTATTTACAATTTTCAAAGTTAAACATATCAAGGAATTTTATTCAAGTTTTTCGAAAATATTTTGCACCAGAAATGCTACTTAACTGTTTATTTGGTTTTATAAAACATGTATAATTTATATATATTTTAATTTTTGAAGAAAGTTTTGTTTCATATTAAAATACCTTCATACGGTACCAGTAAAATGACAGGTTTTTAGTATATTTAGTTTTAATAATGTTGAGTATTTAATAATTTTAAATTACTGTTTTAAACATGATTGATAACCATAAACAAGATTGACAACCGATTACCATTTTTAACAATCTATTTCTTGTGCGCACATAAGAAATAAGTACGCTTAAAATTGTCACAGCGACATTTTTATCTTGATTATTGACTTAGTTTCATTATTTAATTTACTTATTCAACCCCTTCGTGACGGGAGCCTTTTACGAAATTTTTAATGTTTTGTCACTGGTTTTTTAAAAACAGAAATTTATGCCTTGTTAAATCGAGAAACCGATTAAATAAGACAAATTTTACAGTAAAATTTTACTGCTAGGGATAAACAAGGATTTTTAAGCCTTTTTGAGGCACGTATACGTACCGCTCGTCCCCATGGGTTTAATTCTTCTTTTCTTATTTATTTCCCAATTTTTATTGATACCACTAACAATGAACAACATAACATACATAGTGTAACATGATATAGTTCAAGTACAGTTTTAGATAGTCTTCGAAATCACCAGAAGCTTTAAATGCTCTTCGGTAAAAGTTGTAATAATGTGGTTTTCCTAAAAAGAGTTATCAAATATCGAATGAAATCTTATTCAGCCCATTCTGAAATAAAGGTACTGTTACAGAATTTTTACTTTATATGATGCCATAAAACTGGATGCAGAAATATATACAGCGCAATAAAGAAAAGATGTTTCTTGTAAAATGCGATCTTGAAATAATTTTATTGAGTAGAAATCGAAACCTGATATCAAGTTATTGTTTAATCAAAAAAGATATATGCGGCTCATCGAGTTTAAATTGAAAGGGAAGAAATAAAATTGGATTCTTTGATTTCCTAGGAATGGGTTGGTCTCGTTTTTCTTCAATTGGAATGATCGTGCTTTCATGTTAGAAGATTATGTTTTCCAGAAAACGTTTCATTTCACTTTTTTATAAAGACAATACATTCGAAAAAGAGGCTGGTTTTATTTTATAAGAGTAGATTGAATTTTTATTTGATAGAAAGATCTAAAGGTTTTATAAAGAACAATTTTTTTCGTTTTCGTAAAATATAGTAAGACAATGGATTTCTTAGCAATATACTGATTTAAATCCCTAGAAAAATATCCTATAAAGAAATCCGATAATGTAAATAGGCTGTTGTTCTACTACTGTTTTATTGTGCAGGACATTACTTCTGTGACTGATTTGATATTACACTCGACGAAAAATTGCACACCACTGACAATTTTTTATGAGAATATGGAAAGGTTTAAGTTATTAATTATCAACCTAAAAGAATAGAGCTAAAATATTACGGTATTAAATGATTATTCAAATACTATGAAGATTATGGTATTTGAAGGTTATAAAATAATATATTTTAAGCACTGCGGATGCTTAAAAAACCGGGTGATTATAGTTAAAGTTGCAATTTAAAAAATCGATAATTTGAAAACTACTGGTCAGAATGACTTGATATTTTAACAGAACAATCATGAGGCAATGGAATTTTGTTTGGTGAAGGAAAAAATAGTTTCAAAATGTGTCGATAGATGGCGCTGTCAAAGTTAACATTGTCTGGAGGTATGCAAATTACTAATACGTGAGATTCATACTGCAGACATAACTGCCATAAAAATTCACAGCTCCAGCTCTTTGCATGAAAGCTTCATAATGACTCTGACTTTTGAAGCTTTTTTATAAGAACTATGACTGTGCACTTACAGCTATTAGGAAGTATCGGACATTAAAATCCATAAAAAAGGGTTCAGTAAGAACAAATGATCTGTGAATAATTATTGCTAAATTTGAATAGATCGGCTCATTTGATGTTAAACTGGGTGGCGGAACTGAAAGATGTGGCTACAGCATTACAAGAGCAGACTTACAGTTGTGCTGGAATTAGCAGTGCACAGGAAAATGGTCGAATGCTGGTTATGCCAAACAGCGATACGTACACGATGCATAACAGATACATGGACAGATACAAGGTGCATGAAATCCTACGAAACATCTTGCGTTGTTATCCGTACAACTCATATGCAGGAGTTGCAACCTGTTGGCCTAGAAGAACATCAATCTTTTGCACTACAATTTCTTGCCCAGACGGAAGTGGAAAAAGGATTGCCATGGAACATTCTATTGTCTGACGAAGCCTTGGTCTGGCGGTCGTTTGCAAAGTTTTGTAAATATGTAAAATCGCAGGATATAAGTGATGACACAACCAGATACAGCCATTACCTCTTCAGTCTGAAAAGATTACTATGTGTTATGGAATAACGGCAGTGCTTATCGTCAGTCCGTATTTCTTGGAGGAGATCACACCAGCAGGTCCCGTTACCTGCACTGTTATTGGCAAGCGGTATGGAGAAATTTTGCGTAACCATGTCTTTCTGGCACTTCAGCAGCATCAATGTATGTATCGCACAATATTCATGCAAGCTGGCGCACCTCCGTAGATAGCTACTCTTGTGAAGCAGCTACTGAGTGCTAATTTCCGAGGTAATAAGATCATAAGACACCATTTTTTAATAATGTAGCCGCCACGTTTCCCGGGCATGGGAAACTTGGGGGGGGGTTACCTGAAGAATGTTATTTACAGTGGGTGGATTCAGAATCTAGTTGACATGAAGGCAAGCATCGCACACCAAGTCTATTGAGTCAGTGCAGATACATTCCGATCTGTTAAGGAGCAAGCGATTTCGCGTTTCCAATTAATAGCATAAGAAGGCGGAGGACATATCGAACAACTAATGCCTTAATCATCAGTAAGGTGTTTGTTCCATGAAGCCTTTTTATTCTCATTTTTTATCATTATCGCTTTTGCCGCTGTAAACCTGCATTCTTGTCTTTTTGGAAATAAATTTGTAGCAATTCATTAAACTCTATTTTTTCCTTTTATCTAACAACATTCCTGTGTTTAAGGAATACATTTTTGGCTTTTCTCCTGCCATTACTCTGACAGCGTCATCTATCGAAACATCTTGGAACTATTTTTCCTTCGCCAAACAAAATTCCATTGCCTTACAATTGTTCTGCTAAAATATCAAGTGATTCTGACTAATAGTTTTAAAATTAATTTAAATAGATTTTTGAAATCGTAACTTTAATTATAATCACCCTGTATATTACACACTGTAGGAGCTTTTTTCCCCTTTTTCAAAAACAGTTTTTCATGCTTTGGAACACTTTTCTAAAATTCTAGTTTAGGTAATCAGTTGAAATTTTACGAAATTGTGTAACTGGCTTGTTTCTTTAAATATATCTAACATTATAGATCTGAGAGAATTATTTTAAATAATGAAAAATATGTTCTTAAACTTTTAAAATTTTTCAAAGTTGTTTTGTAAAATATTTTTAATTTTATTTTTTTTAAGCTAAAAGGAAAATTACCTCTTTTTATTATCCTCAAATAGTATGCTTTCTAGCACCACGACAAGTTTTAATGTAATATATCAGCATTGTTTTAGAAAAGTGTAACGAACAGACATATTTTTCAAAAAATATATTGCATGAAATTTATCCATGAAATTAATTTATTTTCATTTTTATATGGGCCATAATGTTTGTCTATTACTGTAAAAAAATTCATTTTTATCGCTATTTTTAAGTAAAATACATGATGTAAAATATTTCACAAAACTGTTTCATTTTACTTGTCGACATGTTCCATGCGCTCTCAAATTGATATAGTATTATGAAATATTACTTTCGTTTATTAAAAAAGGTGTGCACGTGCAGTACATATTATGTATGTGTTGAAAAGTATTCTATGCAACTACGTGTGTTAAGATAAGCATATAAAGATGGTATTAGAGTCATCGTAAAAAAGACAAATGTTTCTTAAATTAAAGGGACGGTGGACGTTAATTTTATTTTTTTAATTTTCATCATAGCAATATAAAATTTTCTGCATATATACATTTCTCTAAAAGCATATAGAACACCTTCCAAAAATAATTCCAATCTTATTAAAATTTTTAATTAAAAAAAACTAAAATTTTTAAATGATTTTTTAAAATGTTCCTCATGTCTCAATTTTTGAAATATTTTCTTGCTTTTGCATTTTTGTCACTTAAAAATCTGTTATAAACTAATTTGTATAAGATTTTTTCAAACTCTTGAATAGTTAATATTTTACAATTTTTTTTTTCTAAATTCCATATCGATTTTCATCAAAATTAAAGCCTTTTAATAAGTAAAAAATCAAATTTGACTATCTTAATGAAGACGAATTTTAAAAAGCTTACACAATTTCTTTCTAAACAATATCAGGATACTTCCTTATAAATTTCATAGATATTGGTCAAAAATTACGTCGCAAGAAACATTTCAAAAATCTAAAAACGCGGAAAAATTAGCTTTGAGAAAAACAGATTAAAAGGATTTAAATACACTTATCTTTATTATTTACTTCTTAAAACCTTCATAAATGATATTTTAATAAGAAAAAAACCATTTTGGTGCTATTATATGACAGAAATAGACATTTTGCGACAATGTTGCTCAAATAAAGGTCCATTGTCTACTTAAGATCTTATATTTTTTAATCACTTCTTCGGATGCAGAGATGGGGAAAAAGTGCATTATCCCCGACTTGTCTTAAATCTGCCTTTGAAGTGGTTCAAGTTTACTAAAACATAATATGGCCTTTTACTATTTATTTGGAACTCCGAAGACTAGATTGTGCACAAATCGATATATCATTTACCAAACTGCTCAAAGAATTTGGTTAATTTTTCGATTGAAGGTGAAAATTATAGAAATTAGTTTTTTCAATTGTGTTATGTGTTATAGAACAGTTTAATGAAACATAATATTTAAACTTATTAAAAGGGAGATTTTTTTTTCTAACATTACATTGTAACATTTTGAATCTATCTGATAATGTTTTAAAAGTTTTTGAAAAGTATGCTTGACGTATGATTTTTTTCTTGTTCTTATATAACCTCTATTTTTGATCGTTTTTTTCTACAAAAAAATTTTTAGGAAATAATATAGAAAGATTTTATTTCCATGACATATTTTAATTTTCTGACTGCTTTAAATTTCTATATGACCTTGTTTTAATCCATTGGAATGATTATATATACATGTGAAAGCGACTTTTTGAGAAAATATATTATTTCATTGTTTAAAAAAGAGAAATTAGTATACACACAAAAGCAAATGTATTTCATTTTAGAAAATTGAATTTAAACTACGATTATGCAATTTTAAATATTTGCAATGCATATCTTATCACGTGTAAAGATAAGCGCCATTTTTATTTTAAAGAAAAAACATGAGAGAATGAAATTTTGATGAATGTTATATGTTTGTATATTATCCAAATAGAGATCCTTGAATCGCACTTTTGAGGTAATCATTGTCAGAGATTTATAAGAGTTTCACTTCACTCATCATATTTAACACTATAAGATGTTATAAATGCTTCTATTTGTTAAAAGATAAATTAAGAGATGAATTTCATTTACAATAAAACTAAACATTTCACTCTTCTAACAAAATAAAATAAAATGGGAAAGCGATAACTTTTTGTTTTCAAAGCTATATGCATTATGCATGCTTCTAAAAGAGTTGTGGCAATGCGCGAACAAAGCATTTCTCTTTACGGATTTTACTAGGCTGATTTGACGTTGGAATTTAAATGTAATTTCTCCTGCATCTTAGAATGTATAATAGTATTTTTAATGTTATTATATAAATTTGAACTAATAAATATATCAATAAGAAATAAAAGGATCTTACGTTTTGAATATTAACCGTTAAAGTCCTAAGAATCTTATAGAAATAGTGTATAACCCGTTTTTTTCGTTTTGAAACATTATTTTATGGACAAATAAGAGATATGAAAAGTAAAAAATAAAGTTAAAAATTTTTAATGAATCAAAAATATGGTCTACGGAAATTTTAATATCTTAATATATAAGTGAATTATTTGACTAAGCTTAGAAAATGAAATAAGAAGTAAGCAAAAAAAAGAAAAAAAAACAAGGAAAATTTTTGATTACTATTTTACAATGAATCATTAAATTGCAAATCAACGTTTAGCAGACTAGAATTGAATACATGATTCTCTAATCAGGAAGTAACGTTACAAACACTGTCCGTTTTAGAATATTATATACAGATTGCTTTCTCAAATAGCATGCGATGAAGATTTGATAGAATTAACTATATTACGTTTCAGATAAAGTCAGACCTTATGTATTACATTATCTTAGTGTAAAAAAACTACAAAAATGTTAAAATTTTTCTGATTGTTTAGTTATTAAATGATAGCATTTTTTCCTTATTCAAACACCAATGTGTAAGATTTATACATATGTTGTAGCACATGTTCGATTTTATCGGGATAAACCCTCTAAATTAATAACTTGATTATACATAAAAATGTGTTCAGTCATGTTCTCAGGTGTTAGAATTTTGTAATAATCAAGACGACTAATGAGCACTTTTAAAAAGTGAAGTATTTTTTTCATGTACAGTTCTTATGAAATTATATTGTTAAATGATTTATATTAAATTACTTTTATAATAAGTTAGATTATATTTATACACTATATTGCCATTGATTATGGGACACTTGAGATTTTAGATATTTTACTAAATATCTAAAAAAATACATGAGGAATCATCTCGAAACTCTAAGTGTATAAATATAATAGTATACGTCATACATCTCCGTGAAGATTTTTTACCGAAACGCCATAGGGGACCTTCAACAAATTAAAAAAGAATGAATATCTTTTGAACAACCCTGTCAAAACTAATGTAGCAAAAGCGCTCAAACTCTAGATTATGATTGAATGCCTTATTGTAATACACTGTGTTCATTTTTATGCAAATAGCATGCACACTCGCAGAGTAATTAAGGTTTTTATAAAAATGATCCCAAATTTTTCCAAGTTTTTTCCTTATAATTTTCAGAGTTCTTAATGTAAAATATTATTTTTTTCAGAAAATATGACAAACAACATTGCACACAGTACCTTGTAATCAGAATTAAAAAATAATGAAAATTGTATAAAAAATGAGTTGGTTTACTAAATAATTTTTTACTGCGCATGCGTCAACGATATCAAAATTTCATTTGCATATTATGTTAGCTAAATGTATAGAGCAACTTTTGTGAAAGTCACAAAATCATAACTTGAAAATTCTGACAATAATCGTCAAGTGAATAAGTCGAAAATCCGTTATTCTCAAAATGAAGCAAAAACAAGAGGGGTTGTATCCATATATTCATTGATTAGTGTCAATATAGAATACACAATATGGGATGTACTGCTGCATTAGGATAAAATTCCTCATTCTTTTGCTTCATTTTGGAAACAACGGATTTTGTCCTTTTTCTATAGACGATTACTTTCAGAATTTTCAAGCTATGATTTTGAGACTTTTACAAAAGTTGCTCTATATATTTAGCTAACATAATATGCAAATGAAATTTTGATATCTTTGACGCATGCGCAGTAAAAAATTATATAGTAAACCTACTCATTTTTCATACAATTTTTATTATTTTTTAATTCTGATTACAGGGTACTCTGTGCAATGTTGTTTGTGATATTTTCTGAAAAAAATATTATTTTATATTAAGAACTCTGAAAATTATAATGGAAAAACTTGGAAAAATTTGGGACCATTTTTATAAAAACCTTAATTATTCTGCGAGTGTGCATGCTATTTGCATAAAAATGAACACATTGTATTACAATAAGGCATTCAATCATAATCTAGAGTTTGAGCACTTTTGCTACATTAGTTTTGACAGGGTTGTTCAAAAGATATTCATTCTTTTTTAATTTGTTGACGGTCCCCTATGGCCTTTCGGTAAAAAATCTTCACGGAGATGTATGACGTATACTATTATATTTATACACTAAGAGTTTCGAGATGATTCCTCATGTATTTTTCTAGATATTTAGTAAAATGTCTAAAATCGCAAGTGTCCCATATAATCAATGGCAATATAGTGTATATCCCTCATCAATAAAAACTAGAACCTCCGACAATGACATATAATTTTTCATTTTTATTTTCAAAGTATTTTACTTATTTTGACAAAAAGAAAAAGAAAATAAAGAAACTCAATGAATGTCATTGATTGAACTATTTTCCATATTATAGTATATAAATAATTTAATAATATATAAAACAAATATTCATAAGAAGTTTCTCGAAAAAATATACGATTAATTGTTTCATCTTAAAAAAATAATCATTGATTGATTAAATTTAAGGAATCGAGAGTAGTTTAACCCTTTATCTACCAACGGTATTTATAAGTACCATTAAAATAACTTATTGTAACATTCGTTTAATACGTCAGTTAGTTGTAATACTGTTTAGAATGAGTTACAGATACGTTTTTTTATCTTGTTCCGAAAACATTGTTGGTTACACAAAACAAAAATATTTTTAAAAGGATGATTTATTTTGCTTTTTCATCATTTCAGCTTTTTTGGCACTGAGGGAGGGGGATGCTGATTTTCCAATGCGAAAATATTTGTATATTTATATTGTAAGAACATCATATTTGCAAATTTTATTATTCTACAAAATACTAAGAAAATTACTCAAAAAATTGAGTGGGTTTATAGATATTGCACAAAATCCCTGTAAATTCAAATTCAATTAATCCTTCTAAATCCTTCAATACTTCTAAAATCCTTTAAATCTTTATTAAATGATTAATTAAATCTTTTAATTTAGTTTAAACAATTTGCGGAAAATTCTTTATAATGTAAAATTTTCATGAATTCATAATGCGGTAGATAAGGGATTAAAATGCATGATTCTATGATCAAGGGCTGACATTAACAAAATAGCTTGCAGAAGAATATTATAATACTAGCTAATCTACCCGGCGTTGCTCGGATTCGTCAAAAAGCAGCAATAATTGTGAAAAAAAACCCATTAAAAACAATATAAAAAAAAAAAACTCGAAATATTTAAAAATTGTTGCACGAATTTCGTTTAACGTTTATCGAAAAGAGAAGGGCTAGAAAATTGAAACTGGATTCTTTTTACTAATGTGGAAAAATCTTACAAAATTGCAAAAGCATTAAAAAGTTTATAAAAATATAAAACGAAATTCGAAAATTGTATTTCGAAATTCCAATAAACTTAGAGGAAAAGATGGCAGAATTTACTACATTCGGTCGAAAATTGAACGTCTAAAAAATCGAAGCTGATCGCGAAGAAACATAAACATTACATTAAAAATGACAAAAATTTAAAAATCACGGAACTAAAAATTTACTCTATTTGGATAAAAGTTTTGAATCTAATTAGTGTAATGAAATGGCAAGCAGTGAAATGCGAATAAATTTTTTTAAAAATCGCAATAAAAACCTTTAATGTAGCCAAAACCGCAAAGGAGAAAAAATTTCACATTAGAAAGAAGTTTAAAACCAAATTCCTTTTCTGTGTAAAAAAAAATCGTCGTGAACTCAAACAAACCAAAAAAAGCTAAAACATTGCATTAAAAATCGCTGGAGATTAAAATAGAAGAGCAAAAAAATTATCATAAAGACTAAAAATTTGAAGCCGAATTCCCGTTAGGCTAGAATTTTTAAATCGAATTCTTTTGGAAAATGTCAAAAAATGACTGTGAAAGCCCGAAAATTGCACTGAAAATAGTATTAAAAATCGCAAAATTTTAAGAAATCGCTAGGGTAAAAATTTACTGTTAAAAGATAAAATACTGCAATCAAAAAATTAACTATACTAAACAAAATGTTTGAAATCGAAATCAGTTTCCGAATCTCAAAGAAACGCTACGAAACTTGAAGAAAGGCTAAAAATCACATTGAAAATTGCATTAAAAATCGCTAAATATTTGGAAGTCAATGCCTAAAAAACTAATATGATGGGGAGGAGGGCGTGTAATCAGAAATTATTCATGAATAACAAAACGCTGACATGGAACGCCGAAAATCCTATTAAATGATAAAACAGTGCAATCGAAAAATAACTATATGATAGGCAAAAAGTTTGAAATCGAAATGGGTTTCCGAATGGCAAAAAATCGCCAAGGAACTAAACAAATGGCTAAATGTCACAGATGTCGCAGCACAGATATCAGCACAGATGTCATATATGCACCTCATTGTCGCGCTATTTTTCTGGCGCCAATTTGGCGAAAACCAGTTACTTGCATATTTTTTAAGTAATTTCTATTATTTTAAAAGGGAATAATCACAAATAAAAAAAAGCTTAGTTAATAATTATAGAGTAAGACAATTTATATCATTTTAAAAAAGAAAATAAAAATAAACAAACAGTTTTTTAATAAAAAAGTTACAGTAGCTGGGTTACCATGTGACGCACATATAATTGCTATTTTGTTGCAATCGCACCAATGTGCTGCGTATATGACATCTTGTATCTATTTCTCTGGCATAATCTTCTAATTTAGCAAAAAATTAAGCAATTAAAATAAATTATGAATAAAAGAAATATGATTTAATGGTTAGTTTACATTCAAGGAAGACCAATCTGATCGCCAAGGGCGGCTAGTTTACTGTATTTGGGTAAAACACTGTAATCGGAAATCATTAACGAATGATAAAAAATCGGCGCAAAGTGTAGAAAATCTTGAAAAATCGTATTAAATATAAATATATGAAAAAATCAACTACATTAGGCTAGGGTATATAAGGGTAAAACATTGCAATTGGAAAACTTTCGTGAACGGCAAAAAATTGACGCAAAATGTAAAAAATAATTTAAAAAAATTGCTAAAAATCACATTAAAAATTGCTAAATTTCAAAATTCGTAAATGGCAAAATTTTTTTAAAGAATAAGAATAAAAATTTGAAATTAAATTCCTTTTACAAATTTCAAAAATTAGCCATGAAATTCTAAAAACCACTAAAAAATCATTGAAAAAATCATTAGAAATAGCTAAATGTAAATGCATCCCGAGAGTAAAAATTTATCATAGTCGGGTAAAACATAGCAATCGCATTTTTCATGAATTACAAAAAAGTCGACACAGAATACAAAATGTATCCAAAAATCGCATTGAAAATAGACAAAATTTAAAAAATGTAGATGGTAAAATTTACTAAATTATTCTACAAATTTAAAACCAAATTCCTTTTTAATTTGTTTAAACATCACTGTGGGGATCGAAAAAATGGTACTAATCGCATTAAAAAGCATCGCATTTAAAATAGCATTGAAAAATGCATTAAAATGCACTTAAAAATGCACTATAAATCGCTAGTTGATTTTAAAATTGCAGTAATCAGAATTTTCTCAAATGGATAAAACATTCTAATCTGAAATCATATCCGGTCGATCAAGAAACTAATTGCCAAACTATAAGATTATACGCCAATAATGGCTGATCGTAAATGTCACATTGACTTGATATTAAACACGTTATACACATGTTTGTTACTTCATCAAGTGATTTTTACTTCGTTATTTTATTTGTATTTTATTAATGTTTTTTTTAAATTTATTTGTCCTTTCATTGTTTAACATAAAAATTACATCAATTTGCATAGTTTGGCGAGTCGTTTGATGATTTATATAATTTGGCGAAACTGATCGACAGTATTACACGGAAATCTTTTATGGATGATAAAAAATCGACGCGGCACGCAAAAAATCTTTAAAAAATGAATTAAAATTCTCTAAAATTACATACAATTAAAATTTTATTAATCAATTTTTATTTTCGAATATGAAAAATTACCATAGAACTAAAAATCGCTAAAAATGTCATTGAAAAATGCATGAAAAATCGTTAGTAATAAAAAATAGCAGGGTTAAAAATTTATTCTAATAGGGTAAAACATTGTAAATGGAAATATTTCATGAATGACGAAAAATCGACATCAAGCGCAAAAAATCTGGAAAAATCGCATTAAAAATCGCTGAAATTCATGAATGTTAGTAGACAGCACCTTGCGAAAGGGGAAGGAAACGAAAGGGACGATTGCCCCGGGAACGGAAATTTAGTGTATGCCAAATTTATACTACCAATGTCGTTTTTTTGGTCTATCACAAAAAAAGTTCACTGGGGGGGGGGGGGAGCCAAATATTTTGGGTCGGGTTTAGTTTTCTCGTCGCTTGCCCCTGCTAGTAGACAAAATTTAGTACATTAAACTAAAAGTTTGAGTCAAAATTCCTTTTACTAATATCAAAATACAGCGCAAAATACGAAAAAACATTAAAAATTGCACTAAAAAATTCACTAAAATCCAAAAGTCATTACGCGAAATACAAATAAATTATATTGAAAAGAGAACAAAACCCATTATATTAGGTTAAAAAGATGAAACATCATTCTTTTCGCTAATGGGGGAAAAACCGCTTCGAAACATTATAAAAACCTGCTAAAAATCGCATAAAAATTATATTAAAAAATCAAAAATTGGCTTTCGAGGTGCTAAACTTCATATATAGAGGAACTTCCCACCAAAATTTTGAAGCTCTTCGTGCAGCCGTCTCTCCAGGACATCTTCGGCATTTAAAAATTTTTAGTATATATTATAAGCTATCTTAAAGTTTTAAACAGGCCTTCTTGTTACATTTCCTAATTTTGTTCGCGCCCATCTCCTTTCGCACCCTGAAATGTGTTACACCATGCTTTTTTAAAATTTTCCCCATGTATTATAAACAATCTTACAGTTTAAAACAAATCATATTGTAAGATTTTCGAATTTTAACATAATCGCTGTCTGCTGGTTCCATATTCCACCACCAGGGAGCGCACTCTAGTCTTACCAAAACTATATCTAAACAAAACTCCGTTAAAAAAAAACCTATCAGGAGATATATTACTCGAGGGGGTGGCGATCTTAAGCAAAAATTTAAGATATTTGATGAAATTCCTATTAAAAAATAGTGGTACCTAAACTTTTGACATTTTAGGTAGATTTCGCACAAAAAAATTCTACCTATTACATTCTCAACGGTTCAAGCTTTTGATAGAAAAACTACGGAAAAAAATACATACTAAACGCAAAAAATCTTCAAAAATCGCTAAAAATCGCATTGAAAATCGCATTAAAAGTCATTTAAATTCAAAAATTGCATCAGACAAAATTTTGTGTATTAGGGTAAACGTTTGAAACAATTTTCATTTTATCAATGTTTAAAAATAGTCGCAAAATGTGAAAAAAAAACACTAAAAATCGCACTAAAAAATCGTTAAAAATTCAAAAATTGCTGTACAAATTCCGAATAAACTTTGTTGAAAAGAGAAAAAAAATTGCTATATAGGGTTAAAAGAATGAAACCGTATTCCTTTAACTAATGGGATAAAACCGCAAAAAGATCCCTAAAAATCGACTAAAATTTTTTTAAAAAAAATCTAATCAAAAAATCGAAAATCGGACTTCTAGGTGCAAAACTACATGTATAGAGGTACCTTCCCTCTAAATTTTGTAACTCTACGTGCAGCGGTCTCTTCAGAACAGCGCTGACAGACAAACATCCTTGTCTCTTTATTATTATATATATAATAATAGAAGAAGAAGATTATTTAGATATCTTTGCTTTAGTAACATGTTGTAATGATTCTAGAGATGTTATTGTATATTATGGAAAATGCTTTTAGAAATCATTATTCCAAAAAGCGATACTGAATCGCTATTGGCAAAAATCATTTCTCCGCTTTTTAAAAAAAATTGCGATTGCTCAACTTATTTTTCGGCATATATTTTATAGTGTTGTGCTAAATTTAAGTTAAATATTACTAAACATACCAACTTAATCTTGTTATTCAATCAATTGTGCATGTTTTATTAAGCTATTGCATAGCTTTTATCGCGGGCTTTGAGCGCGGTGACCGAATCCAAAAATTCCGTAACGCGAAAATTCCTAACACATCCGTAACGAAAAAACCTAACACTCGGCTAACGTCGTTTCCGTTCGGAAAACTTCGGGACGTTATCCTTCGGTAGACTTCGGCAGACATTGACGTGGTGTTTATCAGATATTAGGATATCAAGTCTCAAACTTATGTTTCTTATGATCTAATTTTCATAGCGCGGCCAAATTTTGTTTAGTAATTTATTATGAGACAACGTTTATTTTGGTGGTCTTATTTATTTTGGTGACAGGAGACCCCCCACCGTGAGGGTCGAAAAATTTAAAATGCTTATAACTCGCGATCTGACTTTCGTAGCGCGGCCAAATTTTGTTTGGTAATTTAATATGAGACTATTAACTTTTGGTGACAGGAGACCCCCCCCCCCACGGTGAGGGTAGAAAAACTTAAAATGCTTATAACTCGCGATCAAATTTTCGTAGCTTGGCCAAATTTTGTTTGGTAATTAATTATGAGACAGTGTTAATTTTTGTTGACAGGAGACCCCCACGGTGAGGATCGAAAAATTTAAAATGCTCATAACTCGCGATCTAATATTCGTAGCGAGGCCAAATTTTGTTTGGTAATTTATTATGAGACATTGTTAATTGTTGGTGACAGAAGACACTCCAAGATGAGGGTCGAAAAATTAAAAATGCTTATAACTCGCGATCTAATTTTGGTAGCTTGGCAAAATATTGTTTGGTAATTTATTATAAGACAGTGTTAATTTTTGGTAACATTAGACCCCCCACGGTGAGGGTCGAAAAATTTAAAATGCTTATAACTCGCTATCTAATTTACGTAGCGCGGCCAAATTTTGTTTGGTAATTTATTATGAGGCAGTGTTAATTTTTGGGGACATTAGACCCCCCACGGTGAGGGTCGAAAAATTTAAAATGCTTATAACTCACGATCTAATTTTCGTAGCGCGGCCAAATTTTGTTTGGTAATTTAATATGAGACTGTTAATTTTTGGTGACAGGAGACCCCCCACGGTGAGGGTCGAAAAATTTAAAATGCTTATAACTCACGATCTAATTTTCGTAGCGCGGCCAAATTTTGTTTGGTAATTTATTATGAGACAGTGTTAATTTTTGTGGACATTAGACCCCCCCACGGTGAGGGTCGAAAAATTTAAAATGCTTATAACTCACGATCTAATTTTCGTAGCGCGGTCAAATTTTGTTTGGTAATTTAATATGAGACTCTTAATTTTTGGGGACAGGAGACCACCCACGGTGAGGGTCGAAAAATTTAAAATGCTTATAACTCACGATCTAATTTTCGTAGCTCGGCCAAATTTTGTTTGGTAATTAATTATGAGACAGTGTTAATTTTTGTTGACAGGAGACCCCCACGGTGAGGGTAGAAAAACTTAAAATGCTTATAATTCGCGATCTAATTTTCGTAGCTCGGCCAAATTTTGTTTGGTAATTTATTATGAGTCAGTGTTAATTTTTGGTGACAAGAGACCCTCACCGTGAGGGTCGAAAAATTTAAAATGCTTATAACTCGCGATCTAATTTTCGTAGCGCGGCCAAATTTTGTTTGGTAATTTATTATGAGGTATTGTTAATTTTTGGTGACAGGAGACCCCCACGGTGAGGGTCGAAAAATTTAAAATGCTTATATCTCGCGATCTAATTTTCGTAGCGCGGCCAACTTTTGTTGGGTAATTTTTTATGAGACAGTGTTAATTTTTGGTGACAGGAGACCCCCTATAACTCGCGATCTATTTTTCGTAGCGCGACCAAATTTTGTTTGGTAATTTAATATGAGACTGTTAATTTTTTATGACAGGAGACCCCCCACGGTGAGGGTCGAAAAATTTAAAATTTCCTTTAACTCACTATCTAATTTTCGTAGCGCGGCGAAATTTTGTTTGGTAATTTAATATGAGACTGTTAACTTTTGGTGACAGGAGACCCCCCCCCCCCTCACGGTGAGGGTCGAAAAATTTAAAATGCTTATAACTCGCGATCTAATTTTCGTAGTGCGGCCAAATTTTGTTTGGTAATTTATTATGAGATATTGTTAATTTTTGGTGACAGGAGACTCCCACGGTGAGGGTCGAAAAATTTAAAATGCTTATAACTCGCGATCTAATTTTCGTAGCGCGGCCAACTTTTGTTAGGTAATTTTTTATGAGACAGTGTTAATTTTTGGTGACAGGAGATCCCCTCATCGTGAGGGTCGAAAAATTTAAAATGCTTATAACTCGCGATCTAATTTTCGTAGCGCGACCAAATTTTGTTTGGTAATTTATTAAGCTATTGCATAGCTATTATCGCGGGCTTTGAGCGCGGCGGCCGAATCTAGGAATTCCGTAACGAGAAAAAATCCTAACACACCGGATAACGACGTTTGAGTCTGGCAGACTTCGGCGCGGTATCCTTCGATAGACTTTAGCAGACATTGACGCGGTATTTTTGCGTAAGTTGATAAAAAATGCTATGCAATAGCTTTACCGCGGCAGTCCCCGAGTGCCACACATATTTTTTTTGTTTTATTGTTATCCTCTTTTAGTTCATTCTTGTAATGCTTTTTGTATGAGATTTAACGTGAATAAGTAATTATTCCAATGCTTAAACAATTTTTAAAATAAATCGAAGAAAAAACATTACCGTTAAATACATTATTTGCTTTTTGAAAGTACAAGAGATTAATTGATTGCATTTTATATGGTTTAGGTTTATAATTGCCCCACTAAAAATAATCTTAAGATTATCTAAAGAAATTTCCATTTTCTTCAGACATTTTACAGAAATCCGAAGAAAATTTGCAGATTTAGCTTTATCTTAAAGATATCTGCAACATTTCTTGAGATATTCTAAAAAATATCTGCATAATGGGCTAAATACCGACAGATTTCTTTCATTTTTTTTGCGAAATAAATACAGATTTTTTAGTGGGGTGGTTTCTAGATTATATTTTGAAAGATTAGTTGTTATAATAATATCTATACGCTTTAAGTAAATTTGTGACGACAACGAAGAGTTATTTTACAAGATTTATTGAAACAATATGTTTTAAGCAGCGAAAGGTTTTTATAAAACCGAACTAAAATTTGCAATAGAAGACAGGGGGGACGATTCCCCAAGATTATACGATGGTAATGCATCTCTGTAATTTCAAAATAGTCAGAGTAAATGTTGCATTTTGTGAGCCTATTTTTTTAATCTCTAAGGTCTTTTAATAAATTGGTATTATTTATGAATAAAAAATGCAAATTTTTTATAAGGGTCCGTCTATAAATGATGTCACACGTTTTTTCCATATGTTTGACGCCCTTTCCCCCCCCCCTTTTGTCACATGTCACGCTTTATTACGTAAACATATACTTGCAGTTCAGAAACAAAGCATTACGTTTTAGTTCACATCTCATATTTTATTTTAAAACTTTAACTATGTGTTTTAATGACATTTGTGAGCTGAACAATTAAAATGATTTGTATTTTGTATGAAATAAGATTTACAACAAAATGCTTACAAAAAACAATAATAATAATATATACTAGTAATAATTTTTTAATATGAAAGAGCAATTTAAAAAAATAGTATTTTAGAATTTGAAATAGAATTTAACATATTTGGCTTTAAATCTTAACTCTATGAACACAAAATATTTAAATTTTAAGATAACTTCATACTTCATAATTTAATTTACTGAATTTTAATGCTTTTATTTTAATCAAAATGTGTGATGTCACATTTCGTCATATCCCCCCCTCCCACCTCCTTGTCACAAATTGTCACAATTTTGTGAACCTCTCTCCCCACCTTCAAGCGTGACATCATTTATGGATGACCCCTAAGTAGAATTTATCATTTTTTAAAAAATACTCAGAATATGGACAAAAGTTTACCATATGTTCAATACATAAAATGACGTCATTTGATCATCGCACAAACTTTCAAGAGTTTTTTTTAAAAGTTTTCACGAGTTTTTAGGAAGTGCACCAAACTGTAATACAAAACTTTCATCAGAAAAAAAATCTTTATCTACGTAACCATTCCAAATTTATCTTTAAATCCAAATACTAATTTTTAAAGTATTTATAAGAATCTAAAAAAAATGTGAGAAAAAGTCATAATGATGAATGTTTATTTTAATAAGATATAGGCAAAAAAAAAAAAAAAAAAAAAAAAAAAAAAAGACTAGCCTGAATTGCTAACTTTTTAATAGTCCTATGCGTCCTCGTGACCTTAATATGCAAAGACAAAGTAGCAAAATAACTGACTTCTAACAACTTTGTTAAATTCTTCCAATGTCTTGTTCCCCACAAAATAGATGTAGAGATTTATCATTAATTTTCATCTTTGTATTTTAACTTACATCATTGTAGTGTTGACACCTTACGTGATATAAAAGAATGAAGTCCATAAGATTATCTGTTACATTTGTACAAGTATAGTAACATTTTGCTGTATATTAATGATTGTAAAACAAGTAACATTTATTATAGTTCTTCTTAAAGGTTTTAAATAATGAAATAGTTATCAGAGACGCTATAGTTATTAGAATAGATAAACAAGATATATTTTGTGGCTAAGTTATTTTATACCACAATATTTATTATCAACTCGTTAAAAGTCATTACTTTAAGCAGAAAAACTTATTAAATTACTCCAGTTGCAACACTTCAACACTTTTTAACATAGTTGATAGATGTTTATGAATTCAGTTTAGTTCTCCATCTGCCCGTGCAATAGAGCATTTCAATATGCTTAATGATTTATGTTTGATGAAATATTGTTATGATGAAATATGATTTTTGAATGTTAAAGAAATTTGTTGCAGAATGGCTTTCATTCAAAGTTAAGTGTATAGCTTTTGTAGTTTCACGAAAAAGATATGCAAAAGAGTTTCATTACATTATGGTTTTAGGAAAAAAATCGTTAGTAGTGCATTTTATGAAATTTGTTATTTTAGATATTATTCATTCATTGTTGTAAAGTCAGAATGACATGAAGGGCCACTTGAAGTATTGCGCTGTAATATTTAACACAAAATTGCATTTAAAATATAGTAATCTATTACTATAATTGTCGAAACGTCAGTGAAGCCTTACTTAGGAGACAGGAATTTTTTTATTCAGTTTGCCAGTCTGTTCGTTCCGCGATAACTGCCGTAAAAAGACAGATTTCCTTGAAATTAACTAAGCACATTTATGAGGTATCCGGATTCAGCTGTATAATTTCCTATTATGTTTGGTTCATTCGTTCGGAAAATAGAGGACATTTTATTTTGATCCATGCTGCTTTCCTATGGCGAATCAAACAATCTTCAATTTTTCATTTGTTGAAAGAAAATGGGTCTTTTGATTAATGAAATTAAATGACAAAGTATAGATAATTGAAATTTCTCAATATGGGTCTTAAATTATTCTTATTAGTTTGAAATTTTGTCTATGCTTTTGTCAGATTTTTTTTATTATTTTTGTAAATTTTGGTGATTTTTTAGACGTGTTCCACTAATCTAAAACATTTTGTTTTAGAAATGTACATGTTTTGTTTTAGAAATGTTTATTTAAAATGTACATATTTCATTATTCCTCTTTCTTTTATTTGTTGCATAGCAACAATAACTAATGCGTTTTAACACTTTCTAAAAAAGTTGAAAAGTGTTTATACATTCGGTTTGTCTGGCCGTCTGTCCGCCCTCTAACTCTCGTAAATATACTCGGATTGTCATGACATTTTTGGACGTTATTGACATTTACCCTAGCACGAACCCTATTGAAAATAAAGTTTCTACCATGATTAGTTTATTTACAAGGACAGTTAAAATTTTCCATTACATTACGGCCTATGGGAAAAAATCGTTTCAAATGAATTTTAAAGGTGTTACACCCTGTCAAACATATTCAAATTTATATATATCTACGAAATGCACTTAAATATGCATTTTGTAAAGTATGCAGTGGAAAGAATTGTTATTACTCATTTACAGGACCGCACAAAGGAATTCCATTACATAATAATAAAAGGGGGGGGGGGGTTATTAGCAACATTTTTAACGCTTTCCAAGAAAGTTGAAAAGTGTTTATGCTTTCGGTTTGTCTGGCCGTCTGGCCGCGCTCTAATTCCCGTAAATATACACTCAGACTGCCATGAAATTTTTGGACATTATTGGCCTTTTCTCTAGCAGGAACCCTATTGATAATGAAGTTTTTACGATGGTTAGTTTATTAACAGGGACAGTCAAACACTACATAAAGATTATAAATAGAACCTTTAGTTTAAGGACAAAGGTGGACTATGAACTTTTTAAAAAGTAAAATATTTAATTTTGTTTATTTTTTAAAATATGTTTCAAATGGTGAACTCATAGTGTTTCAATGTTAAAAAAACAGTGATAATTGAAAAAACATTAACTATTTATTTAATTAAAAGTTGAAAACAAATTGTATTTTTTAAACTTTTCATTCATTGCCTTTGATATCATTGCCCTTTTCAATATCTAGCGATATAATTACCTTATGGGTAAATATCAGATGTCGAAATATTTATAATAATCAAGCTTTCATTTTATATTAAAACAAGAAAACCGACATTTTGAGTAATCTGGAGGGGAGGGGGAGGGGCATTGTATACTTAAAAAAAATCTAAAAGCATTAGTTATAATGTGACAGTTAAAGACAGCAACTTGTTATTTCTAAAAGATAATGCACTATCTCAAGAAAGTTATTGCTGGATTAAAACATATTCACACTATAGTGTAAACCCAAAATAATCATAAAGCAAATATTTATTAAACATTATAAATAATATATGTAGAGGATATGGTATATGGAGTCAGAACGAGAACGTGTTATTTTGAGCCAGTTAAATTATTATCATTAAAAAGATAAATTTTGAGCTTACATCAAAATTAAAATTAAAAAATGAACATAGACTATACATTTATTTTTGAAATAATAACCCTTTATCATTCAAGTATAGAGATAAATAATGGTAGAAATCTAAAGTATATTTAATATATTGGGTGTACTTCATTTAAATGAATATCTATTTCTTCCGTAGCTATGTTTACTGTGAAAAAAAATTAGATATTAATGAAATACATATTGAAAGATTATAAATAAAAATGTATTTTATAAAATTCTTTATTTAACTAAAGTAAGATAAGTAAGAGTTTATTTTATTTGAAGCAGTTCTAACAATTCGAAAGATATTCTTTTTTTTTTCTTTTCTATAACTCCGAAATCAACTGAAACCTTTTTATCTATGAATAACAATACTTTGTCATTTTTTTTCTGTGAAGAAACTTTTTCCTTTGCTTATTTTTCATCGAATGTTAACCACAAAATTGCCCAAAGGGAGAATTTCGATACAAGTTAGAAGAATAAAATTCCATTCTTTTGTAATATAAAAATGATATGAAATGAGACATTAGGAAACTTTTTATGTTGACTATAATAGAAAATTTATATTGTTAGAGGATCATTTACGCAGTTTCAGTTAAGAATGTCTTCTTTTGTATTTCATATTTATGTTTTCTTTAAAGATCTATTGTAAGTTTTAAAATTTTCGAATGACGCATTTACAACTTTGAATACACAAGTTTAAATTTCTTTTGTATTAAATCTTCAAATGCATGAAATATTATTTCACAAATTTAAAAAAAAATGTCATGATAAGCTGATATTTTTCCATTGCCCTGAATTAACGTATATTTTAAAAGGAAATATAAATTTAATTTTTTTTATTAAATAAAGTTACTCTAATAAACACAAAATGATACATTATACCTGTATAATGTTCACGCTTTTTAGTTGTGGTGCATTGTAAATACTATTTCACTGATGCCACTATTAGTTTTATGAAATTAATTATTACGCATGAACTTATTAGATACAGGGTGTCTCCGATTTAAGGGCTAGATTTTAAGGGAAAGTAAAGTACACATAAAGAAGCAATTTTGGAATAACAATTTGGGGTCGGAAATGAACGTTTTTGCCAAAAACGAGAAAGGCAGGGGAAATGAAAACAGGTGTTTTATCAATGTCACAATTACAATAAGTTCTGAAATGTAAGCTTCTAACAAGTGACTGACGTATATTTTGCAGATTCCAAGTATTTCGCAAATAATTTCAGCGACGACTGTAAATGTTGCACTGAGGTCTTCATCAATGTCAATTGATGTCTAGCAGATGGAACCTCAAGAACTACCGGAAGAGTAACATGAATTGATTAATTACATAATTAAACTAGTCAGATGTCGCAATCCCATGACTTTCTTCTATCTCTACATGTTAATACTTTCTGAAAAAAATGCAGCATTGCAATGCCATCAGTACGATGATTTTCACCAAAACCGAGCAATAATTTATGTCTATCTCTGACTGCATCTGAAGTTTGATGAAAATCCGTACATTAGTTTCTGAGATTGAGCTATCGGGAAAAAAAAAATCCGGTGTAACAACGACACTCGTGTGTTAATGTATACCAAAAACTAATCAGAATAAATTTTTATCGTGTATTAACTGAATCCAAAAATTGATGAAACTCTTGCAATATATCTATTGCGAAATTCTGAAAAATGCAGGATAGCAGCACCACCTGTTGGTCAATTTACACCAAAAATTAAACAACACTAATATATATCAGTGACTAACTGAATTTGAAGTTTGATAAAAATTCGTGGATTAGTTTTTGAGAGAGAGAGTGCTATTGCAGCACCAGCTATTGAGAGATTTGCACCAAAATGCAATAAGAACAAAATTATATCAATGATTGCTTGAAACTAATGTTTTATAAAGATACGTGCATTAGTTTTTAAAGTATAACTATTAAGGAAACTATAAATAATGCTGAATAGCAGCGCCAAATTTTGAGATATGTGCATCAAAATCTCGTAAGCTCCAGTTTACATCATTCTATTACTGAATATAAAGGTTTGTGAAATTTCCAGGAGAATCCAAGTTGCACTTACGCCATAGTTACATTAGCACGTTGACTATTCCGTCAGTCAGCGATTACTGGCAGTCTAAAATATGATATAAAACTAAAACAGATACATAGTTTTAAGTAAATTACTGAAAAATTATTTAAAATTTATTTAAAATTCACTTAATTTTTATTTATTACAGGATTATACTTTCTCCATAATTACTCAAAACAATATAATTTTTTTTAGTTTTACCCCATATTTAAGGCTGTCATTTACCAATGACTTACACGGCCTAAAAGGAATGTTCAGTGTCAATTACCATGGCACTCAAAGTGCTAAAACATTTAGGATAAATCTTGGATATTTCCATTATCCATTATTGCGTATTAGCTCTATTAATACCAAACTTCGAATCTATTTCTAAATTTAAAAACCGAAAATTCGATAAATTAAAATCTGAATTTTATTTGAAAACAAATGAACAAAAATCTTTCAAATTTAATAAAGTAGCAATTTTTTTATTCATTTAAATGTCTTTGGAACTTAACTTTTATAGAATTAAAAAATATATATTCTCATATAAAATATTTTCTGAACTACACATTTTAAAAATACATAGTAGTTAAATCAAAAAAATCAGTTTTATAAAAAACAAACGAACATTTCCCCTAGAATTTAGTTTAAAAAAAGATTTTCATAAACATAGCATTTATGAAACTTTTTACATTTCACTCATTAAAAAGGTGCTTTTTCTCGATTAAAAATACCAGAAAATAAATAAGGAGATATTCCCTAATCATATTATTCACTTTAACAAAGAAAAAAATATATACATAAAACTGAACTTAGTATAATTTTATTCAAAATATTGACTACTCTTCTAACGATATCTTTTTCGCTCAAATTAAGCAAAATCAAATGAAGCGATTTCTTTCTTTCTGAATACAGAAATTTTCCTAGTTTTTGTAATTGTTCTCAGATAAGAAATATTTTCATTCACTTCTATCTCGGTGTGTTTTACCCACAAAACTACTCAAGGCAGAAATTGCCCTTAAGTGAAGAAAAAATCTTTTATTATGGGAATAGAAATTAAATCCGATATTAAAGATAAAACGATCATTTGACTAAAGTAGATTTTTATTTTTTTTATAATTCCAAATATTACATTCAGTCATCAGGGAGAATTTTTAGTTTACATTTCAAACATTAAATAAAATAAGATTTTGTACCGTTATTTATACAGTAAATAGGAATATTTAAAGAATATAAAACTTTTGTGTGTACATATAAATTGACTTTTTTGTGTGTAACAATGCTTTAAAATTATTCCGAAGAATTTTGGGATTTTTTTTATTGTTGTATTATATTTTCGTTTCTGGTGCACTTTAGAAAACTAATTAGAAAATATATATTAAAATTTATTTTCCGAAAAGAATATTATACATTAAACATATATGTTTCTTTTTTGTTAATGTTTTGTACGAAGATCACATTTTCTTAAAATTCACAAAATTTATTTCATGTTTGCACATCAAAAAAAATTCAAATGTTTTTAAAGTCTTATATTATTTTCTAACTAATAGAAATATACTGAAAATTAAAGAAATATATTGTTTGTATTCTGAAATCCTTTTGTAAATGTTGGAAATCTTTCTTTGTTTTAAAATCAAACACTTTAAAATATGTAGAATCAATGCTCTTAGTGTCATTTAAAAAAGAAAAATGTCTGATAAAGAGAAAGAAATAACAGTATAGACTTTTTATGTGCATAATTATAAGAAACAAAAAAGGTACAGAAAAAATGAGCAGGCTAATATTTATTATGCCTCCTAAATTATAAAAAATACATTAAAAAACAGAAAACAATTATAAACATATAAATTTTATTAAAGTTAGCTTGAATTATAAAAGTTATCGTGTCTATAAAAAAGTGATATATATATATATTACAAATTTAAATTTTTTCACCAAAATTAACCCTATATTATATTAATTTCCTTTTAACAATATTCCGTATTTATTGCAACTTATTAATTTAATGTCCTATTATTAGATATAATCTATTAATCTTTATAAAAATGACATAAATTCCTAATTCGCCTTAAAAAACACTTATTCCAATATGCGTAATTTTAAAAAATGGCTCTAAATTAAAAATATTCTTAATTAAACTTTATTCCTTAAAATTCCTAATAAAATTCATTTTCCGCAGTTTATTATCGACCCTTTTTTAAGAAAATCTTATTAAATCTATTCCAAAACCATACTTTTCAAAAATATCATTCTTTTTATTTATTTTTTCGCGTTTGATATTTATTGCGTTTCAATGAATTCATTTCTTTTTTTTTCTGTGTTAAATTATTGTCTGTAGAATATATTCGTAATTTTATTACTTTCGATTATAAATTAGTTCAATATTAATCTTTTAAAATAAAATTATTGTTTGCAAAAGATCGAATCTGTCGTTGTTAATCTAAACACTTGATATCAAATTCTGTTTACATAAAAGAGTTATGATTATAGATTATCGAAAATTCTAGAAGTTTTTTATTATTGATTTAAGCGAGGATGTAAAGAGATTATGGAACATTTTCCATTTTCTTTCGATGATTCGGGTTTTGACGACTTGCGGAAACTATGTTTATATGATGGAATGTCGCTCCGGGCATTTTCCCGCTCAATATGAATACCTTTTAATAAACTAGTTTGGAGCCGCTAATGTGCAGTTTTATGAAGCTTCTACGTTTATTATTTTACTTAATTTTTATCTCGCCACGACTCCTGTGATATAATATGGGGAAACTTGCAAATAATATTACTACTTCCCTATCTCAAAATGTCACACACACACACATACACACACACACACACATATATATATATATATAATTTTTTACAGATGGTAGTTTTGGGATCTAGGGGTCATGATTGGTGTAAATCTGAAAAAAAAATTTCGGAAATTCCAACATAGAAACGACTGGCATAGGTAGTATGCCATGCGAAATCTACCTAATTGTAAGCAAATTTTGGTAGTACTTCCTAAATTGCACTCTCCAACCATCTCTAACATATAGTTCTTAAAATGTTGATCGTTTTTTTTAGATGGTATTCAGTTTTACACCGCAGAAAGGAAAACGCTTGTATTTCACAAGATAATATTTATAAATTAGTACAATACAATGTATCAATATAATTTCACATGTGATTTATGGAAATGATACATGTTCCTGATTTTCTTAATCAAATGACAATTTTAATCACCATACATGAATATTAATATAAAAAAGTTCTCTTAGTAAAATAACTATATATATTTTATTTCATAAAATATGAAATATAGTACTACAGCATTTTATTAATACATTAGAAAGGCATTAGAAGTTTTATACGAACTGAAAATATTGTGCCATCCTTTTTTTCTTGCTGATATGGCATTTTCTAGCAGCAACGTTCTAGGTATTACTCTGAACTTTGTGGAATTTTTTTTATTTTTTGACATCGAGTGTTTTGCTGTTCAAAAATAAATCATGATGGAGTATTCTTATATTCCCATATACTTTTATTTTTTATATCTTAAGTTATTTCATTTTTATCACTGCACATTTTATTTTCAAGTACTTAATGAAAATATGAAGTTTGATAAAACCAGAAAAAAGGAAATTTTGAATATAAACGTAGAAGGTATTGTAAATATAATGTACAGTCATGGAAAAAAAGTAAACTTCCCCTACTAATTTTCCAACAAATTGTCATAGAAGAAAGTTACTGGTACCGATGTCTACTTTTAAATGACTAGCGGACCCGCCAGACGCTGTCCTGTAGTCACTTTTTTAATTCGAAAATTTAAATTTTTTTGATGAAGCTGTAACAATCTGGACCGTTTTGATGATTTTTTTTTTTAATTTATTACAATATCTAATGTCATTATTTACATTTATAATAATTCGACCAATCGATAGCGTGTAAGTATATGTATACTTATGTGAGTATATATATGTATATGTCCATGATACTTTTAATTTGCGAGAAATTCCTAATATTATTAGTTTTTGCCTAATTACTGAACCAATTTCGATGAAATTGAAGTGGTACAAATTCGAGAGTAACCTCTTATTTAACACACAAACGAAATTAATCGTTTGGATAGTTTCGAGTAATCGGTGAACATATATAAAAAAAATACATACGCGTCGAATTGATAACCCCTTCCTCCTTCTTTGAAGTCGGTTAAAATGTATAATACGGAGAAGGTAATAGTATACATGTATGTCAGGAATGGGGTTCGAACCCACGTTTCTTCCGAGAACCAGAGCTTAAATCTGGCGCTTTGAACAGCTCGACAATCCTGACTACGCTCTATTCGGTGAGATTATTCAACGTCCATGTTACTTTTAATTTGCGAGAAGTCACTAATTTTATTAGTTTTGCCTAATTACTGAAAAAAAAATACTGAACCAATTTCGATGAAATGGAAGTGGTACCAATTCGAGGGTAACCTTTTTAATTTAACACAAAAAACAAATTAATCGTTTGGATAGTTTCAGAGTAATCGGTGAACATACATTAACAATAAAAAAATAAATAATAAAAAATAAAAAACATACGCGTCGAACTGATAACCTCCTCCTTTTTTTTGAAGTCGGTTAATAAAATTTATAATACGGAAAAATTTATTGCAAATTATACTCGGATGTAAATTATGTCAGGAGTATATCGAACTCACGCTCTCTTTCGACAACCAGAGCTGAAATCTGGCGCCTTAGACCGCTCAACAATCCTGACTACGCGCCAGTCGGCGAGATTATTCAATGTCAATGTTACATTTAATTTGCGAGAAGTCACTAATTTTATTAGTTTTGCCTAATCACTAAAAAAGTACTGAACCAATTTCGATGAAATGGAAGTGGTACCAATTCGAGAGTAATCTTTTTAATTTAATACAAAAAACAAATTAATCGGTTGAATAGTTTCAGAGTAATCGGCAAACATACATAAAAAAAACTATATGCGTCGAATTGATAACCACCTCCTCCTTTTTTGAAGTCGGTTAATAAAATATGTAATACGGAAAAATTTATTACATATTATACTTGGATATAAATTAGGTCAGGAGTGGGTTTCGAACCCACGCTCTCTTTATTGAACCAGAACTTAAATGTGGCGCCTTAGACTGCTCGGCCACCCCGACTGCACTCAATTCGGCGAGCTTATTCAACGTCCATATTACTTTTAATTTGTCAGCAATCACTAATTTTATTAGTTTTGCCTAATTACTAAAAAAGTACTAAACCAATTTCAAAGAAATGGAAGTGGTACCAATTCGAGAGTAACCTCTTAAATTTAACACAAAAAACAAATTAATCGATTGGATAGTTTCAGAGTAATCGGTGACACATACATAAAAAAATATATATACGCGTCAAATTGATACCTCTTGCTCACTTTTTGAAGTCGGTTAAAAATTATAATACGGAAAAGGTTATTGTACACATGTATGTCAGGAGTGGGGATCGAATCCACTCTCTCTTTCGAGAATCAGAGTTTAAATCTGGCGTCTTAGACCGCTCGGCCATCCTGACTGCACTCTATACTACGAACGTATTCAATGTCCATGTTATTATTAATTTGTGAGAAATCCTAATTTTATTAGTTTTTGCCTAATTACTAAAAATAGAACTGAATCAATTTCTAGGAAACGGAATTGGTACCAATTCTAGAGCAAGCTCTTTCATTTAACACTAAAACCAAATTAATCGGCTGGATAGTTTCGGAGTAATCGGTGAACATACATAAAAAAGCAAAATACGTACGCGTCGAATTGATAATCCCCTCTCCTTTTTTAAAGTTGGTTAATAATACGGCAAAGATTACTGTAAATCATACACATATGACAGTAGTAGGGTTCGAACGCACTATTTCTTTCTCCGAGAGCCAGAGCTTAAATCTGGCGCCTTAGACCGCTCAACCATTCTGTCCGCACAGTATTTTGCGAACTTATTTAACACTTTTAATTAGCGAAAAACCACTAATTTTATTAGTTTTTTGCCTAATTACTAAAAAAGTACTGAATCAATTTCGATAAAATGTGAATCTAAACCATTTTAGAATCCACTGGAACAAACACAAAAAGTTTCATTAAAATCGGTCCAGTCGTTTAGGAGGAGTACAATGACATACACACGCACAGAAGAATTATATATATAAAGATAAAGATTTGCATTGGATACTTAACTTTAATTTTGAAATTGGTTTGGCTGGCCCCGACTCCAAAAAATCAAATAAATGCACATAAATATAATAATACGCATGATAAATGCTACGCTCTTAATTCAATTTCTTATTACAATTATGTAAGGAAATTATTTTTCACTTTGCAGTAGTTTTTGAAGTCGGTTCAATTTTTTATAGAAAAGTTTACTTTTCTCCTTTTAGTTAAAACTCAACAATATTTTGAAGTCGGTTAATTAAAATTATAATACAGAAAAAAATATTGTAAATCATGCACGTATGTCAGGAGTGGGGTTCGAACACACGATCTCTTTCTTCGAGAACCATAGCTTAAATCTGGCACCTTAGACCTCTCGGCCATTCTGTCCGCACTCTAGTCAGCGAACTTATTTAACACTTTTAGTTACCGAAAAATCACTAAATTTATTAGTTTTTTTCCTAATTTCTAAAAAAGTACTGAATCAATTTCGATGAAATGTGAATCTAAACCATTCTTGAATCCTCTGGAACACAAAAAATCGGTCCAGTCGTTTAGGAGGAGTTCAGTGACATACACACGCACAGAAGATTTATATATATAAATATGTATATAAAAGTTGCTTAGGGAACAATCTACATATTAAAACAAAAAACTTCATTTTTTTCAATAGCAATATCCAATTTTAATATAATATTTCAAATCCTTGGTTCGATCTATGCTTAGGAACCAAGTTTCATGTCATTTGAAAGATAAGTTTTTGAATTGTAAATCTTCAAAATTTAGTGCTTCTAATGTTAAATTACATTTTCATATTTTTATTAATATCTCCTGAAATTATAATCCTAATGGTCTAATTTTCTATGTAGCAATAATACTAAAATAACCAGACATAAATACGTTGAATTTACATTTTTTTATAATTTTACTAGCAGTTACCCGTGACTTCGTTCACATAACATTTAAAGAAGAAATAATTGATCAATCAAGCACAAAATTTCGATGATGAAAAGCATGTGTAATTAACTTTTTATTGCGAATTTATGGTAAAAAAACTTTTGATAATCCCTATTTGCTAATTTGTTTGCTGGTCAAAGTTTTCCTTTCAGCGATTAATTCTAATAGATAGAAACATTCTTGAATTCTATTGTTCAGCCCTGTAGTTTTCCAAGTGCCTTTAATACACGAAAGTATCTTTCTAAAATTTATTTCAAACAAAAATATTTCTTATTACTACCTAAATTACATTTTAAAAAATTATCATCCGAAGACAACCTTGTATCCAGTTCTTTGCGGGACCCTGTTTATCATTTTATATATATACTACAAACATTTCTTAATTTACTAAATGCAGTTCAAAATAAAAATGCATATTTTATTTAAAAACCACTTTTAAGTAATTTACGCTCATATTCAGTAACATTTCCGAGATCTTTTGTGTAACCCTGTATATCTAAATTTAACTATTTATACTATTACCATTTATACTCTCCATTTAATATGCATACATTTAGCGAAAGTTAAAAGCACATATCATAATTCAAAGTGCATTTCATCCATGCAACAGTCATCATCCATGATATACAGTACTTCAGATAGAATATATAATATTTGAAATCTTTTGTGTGTCCCTGTAAATTCTATGCACTTCGTATTATGCATGAAATAACTTACATTAAGCCTCAGCAACATATATCAATTTGATTATACATGAAATCGTTTACCATAATTAAAATATGTCGGAAACTGTTCCTCCCTTTATTCCTATGCAATGGAATTCTTCTGTCTGACCCTGTAAATGAATAGTAAGTGCCCTTTTCACTACATACTTTACAAAATGCATATTTTAGTGCACTTTGTAAATGCATATAAATTTGAATATGTTCTACAGGCTGTAACATCGTTAAATTTAATTAAAACGATTTTTCCCCATAATGCCGTAATGTAAGGAAATTTTTTGACTATCCCTGTAAATAAACTAATCATGGTAGAAACTTTATTTTCAATAGGTATTCCTGCTAGGTAAACGTTAAGAACGTCCAAAAATTTCATGGAAATCGGAGTATATTTACGAAAGTTAGAAAGCGACCAGACAGACAGACAAACCGAAAGCATAATAACTTTTCAACTTTGTTCGAAAGTGTTAAAAAATCGAGCCAAAAATATATTAATCAGTGATTTTATTTTCCACCTTTTCCCCATAAAAAATTTCTTCCATTGATAATTATGAGTTTTGAATAAAAATATTCATTTGTATGTAACTTATAACTTATTAATTAGTATAAGTAAAAAATATTTCTGATTCATTTTAAATAAGACGTCATTATTTATCTTGCTCTATTAGCTACTGATATTCATACCCCTTGTATTTTTAACGACTGCTGTAAAGTACCTGTTTTATTTCAACTATGACGTCACATTTTCATGAGTGAACCATTTTATTAAAAATATAATTCTTTTTCATTCTTTTTACTTTTAATTTATGTCACCATATTTTACACAAAAATTCCCATTAACTAAACAAATATCCTTGTTAAATGTATTATAAAAAATACACCTTTTATTTTTATTTCAACCATGACGTCATATTTATTTTCTTTTAAATTATTTTATTATAGTTTTTCGCGTGGAAGTTTTCTATTAAAAATTCATTGCCGCTGAAAAATTATTATTCCAATTTTTTATTTTCTTGGCAACAGGAAAGGAAAATGGTTAAATTTTATCTGAAAAATGCCTATTGATTTTGTATGAAAAATAATTAAATTTTGAAATATTAAGGAAAATATTTGAATAAAATAAATAAAAATTACCCTATTATTTAATCCGGACTTCTAACTTTACGTCTGCAAAATTTCAAAGCAATCGGTTCAGTAGTTACGGCGTGAAAGCGGAACAAACAAACAAACAAACAAACAAACAAACAAACTCACTTTCCGATTTATAATATTAGTAAGGATGATACGAATTATGATATTAATATTCGAAAATTTTAGGAATTGCAACCTACAATATTTTTTTATGAATTTAGATTTAATAAGTCCTCCTTTATGAAAATTCAAAATTTAAAATTTTTCTTAAAAGTAGCTTTTAAAATATGCTTATAAAACGGCAAAATAATCGTTTAAGGAGCTGTCGTCTATGATAGAATGACTGTCATCCTGCAATCTGGCAGTCTTCAATGACTATCATAAGTTGCCTTGATCAAGAAGACGACTTCCTTGGTCAACAATGGAGTATGGAACTTCAATTTGGATACAGCCCCTAAAATATGTTCGCTTTAAAATATGTAATTTCTTCGTAAATTATTGTAACGAATTGTGTGAAAACTAGTTTTTAGGCTAATTGAAGGGTATAGAGTTCATTTATGCTATCAGAATTGGGTACTGCTATAGAAAAAACAAAGTTAGGATCGTTTTAACATATAAATGCCCCTCGAAGCAAATTTCCTTTACATCATTCAAAAGTAGATTTTATTTTCAATCGTTTGGTTCGAGTAACTTTTTTCTACGACAATTTGTTGAGCAGTTAGTAGGGGGTGTTTACTTTTTTTCACGACTGTACAGTCACCGCCAAAAAAATCTTGACACTTTCGATTTTTGATGTTTTGTTAAATATCTAGAAATATACACAAGGAATTATTCTGAAACTCCTGGTGTGTAAACAAAATAGTACACGTCATATATTTTGACAAAGATTTTTCCCGAAAATCTAACAGGGGACCGTCAATAAATTGAAAAAGAACGAAGATCTTTTGGATCACTCTGTCAAAACTAATGAAGCAAAACAGTTTAAACTGCAGATAATGATTGAGTGGCTTATTGTGATAAGTTGTGTCGATTTTTATGAATATAGCTTGAAAACTCGTAGAGAAATTAAAGTTTTTATAAAAAAGGTCCAAAATTTTTCCAAGTTTTTTGCTTATAATTTTCAGAGCTCTTCATAAAACACAATAATCTTTTTTACCGAAACGCCATAGGGGACCGTCAACAAATTAAAAAAGAATGAATATCTTTTGAACAACCCTGTCAAAACTAATGTAGCAAAAGCGCTCAAACTCTAGATTATGATTGAATGCCTTATTGTAATACACTGTGTTCATTTTTATGCAAATAGCATGCACACTCGCAGAGTAATTAAGGTTTTTATAAAAATGATCCCAAATTTTTCCAAGTTTTTTGCTTATAATTTTCAGAGCTCTTCATAAAACACAATAATCTTTTCAGAAAATATGACAAACAACATTGCACATAACACCTTGTAATCAGAATTAAAAAATAATAAAAAATGTATGAAAAATGAACGGGTTTACTAAATAATTTTTTACTGCGCATGCATCAAAGCTATTAAAATTTCATTTGCATATTATCTTAGTTAAATGTATAGAGCAACTTTTGTGAAAGTCTCAAAAACATAGCTTGAAAACTCTGAAAATTATCGTTAATAGAATACTGTCAAAATCCATTATTCTCAAAATGAAGCAAAAAGATGAGGGGCTGTATCCATATTCCATTGATTAGTACCTACACAGTATTGCACGTACTACTATATTTGGATACAACTCCTTATCTTTTTGCTTTATTTTGAAAATAACGGATTTTGACCATATTCTATTGACGATAGTTTTTAGAGTTTTTAAGCTATGTTTTTGAGACTTTCACAAAAGTTGCTCTATACATTTAACTAACATAATATGCAAATGAAATTTTAATAGCGTTGACGCATGCGGAGTAAAAAATTATTTAGTAAACCCGTTCATTTTTCATACATTTTTTATTAATTTTTAATTCTGATTACAGGGTGTTATGTGCAATTATGTTTGTCATATTTCCTGAAAAGATTATTGTGTTTTATGAAGAGCTCTGAAAATTATAAGCAAAAAACTTGGAAAAAATTTGGACCGTTTTTATAAAAACTTTAATTTCTCTACGAGTTTTCAAGCTATATTCATAAAAATCCACACAATTTATCACAATAAGCCACTTAATTATTATCTGCAGTTCAAACTGTTTTGCTTCATTAGTTTTGACAGGGTGATCCAAAAGATCTTCATTCTTTTTCAATTTATTGACGGTCCCCTGTTAGATTTCGGGGAAAAATCTTTGTCAAAATATATGACGTGTACTATTTTGTTTACACACCAGTAGTTTCAGAATGATTCCTTGTGTATATTTCTAGATATTTAACAAAACATCAAAAATCGAAAGTGTCAAGATTTTTTTGGCGCTGACTGTATATGTTAATAATAGTAATAACATGGAAACAAAATAAATACGTAAATACTTACAAAAAACATATTTTTCATAAGGATATTTTTTAGATATAAATGAAATATCTTATTTTATTTCTGTAAGAAGGCAGCACTGTTTGATCAGATAGAACTTATTTTATAACCAGGAAATCAGCTAATACTGTCTTTTTCTGAAAAGATATCCAAGTGTGTTATTGTGTTTGGCTCCAAATTATGCATATTCAAAAAATTTTTTTTTTCTCATGCAACATTTTACTGTTATTTATTTCTAATAAGCTATATTTATTCATACATATTTTGTATGAAACAATTTATATTTTTATTTATTTATTGAATAGAAGATGTACAGTCGAACCCTGTTATAGCGAATGCGATATATAACGATTGAAAATATTTGTCCCGCCTGTTTCCTGTTGTTCTGAAATCTAATTTATTCTTTTATAGCGAACCTCCAAATCATAAAAATTGGTTATTATGAACAATTTTTTCCAATCGTTATGATTATTTTTTCCGCAGATGTAAAAACAGAAATTAGACTCAAATCTTATAAGCCAATACATGACGGCTAGTGAAACCTACTGCAAATTAGCGATAAATCTTTTTATTAATAGTCCAGTAGAAATAGAATTTTACCTTGCAAAAATTTGGGTAACTCTGATTTTTTTAACTGTATAAGTTGACTTCTAATGAAAAAACAAAATTTTCGACCTTTTAGACCTTGTGCGTTTTGTCTGTATCAGAATAATCAAAACTTTTTGGCACTTTTTTTTATTTTTCTTAAATAACTCGGTTCCAATGCATTTTACAGAAAAAATCCCAGTTAAATTTTGTTGAGAATAAAATTTCCTACAGCATTCACTTTCATGTTTGTAGATTTCTTAAACAGGAAGCGAGATACGCAGCGGGGAAAAAAGGTAAAATTTGCAAAAAGTAGAAAAGTAAGCAAATGGTGTTAGTTTTTTAAATAATAGTTTTCTGCTTAATGTTTTTGCGTTTAAAAGACAAAAGTGTCATAATAAACTTTAAACCAGCATTCTTTGCACCACAGATTGGAGAGAATGTATATTTTAGTATGTACTTCATAAATGCATATCAATTTTATTATGTTCGAAAGAGTGTAATATTATTAAAATGCACTTGAAACTATTTTTTCCATTGGCCGTAGTGTAACTGAATACATTTGATTGTCCCTGTAATTGAACTATATTCCAATTTTCATAAAATTTGAATTCACTCTACAAAATTATGCTAAAATTATATATTTTAAATTTCAAACGATTTTGCTGCATAGTTTTTGCGCTATTATATGCGGATAGACAAACTCTAGGACAGACGGACGGATGGACTATATGAGACCTATGCTACCTATTTACATAATTATGAACGCACCTAAAAATAGTTACTATATAAAAATGGTCTTAAGAACTTAATTCTTAAGTGTAAGATAAAATTTTAAATAAAAATTATTAAATCGAATTTCAGAAGTCTTTATTAGATTCGTTCTAAAATTTTCGCATAATTTTGTATTGAAAAGCATGCCCAATCTCCATATATTTATGCAAAATTATAGGTTTTAATTCAATATTTATATGTGCGGAAGAATATTGATTAAGCAGTTTAATCTCCCTTGATTACTGAAATTTATTTGCAGTAAGGATAAATCTGAAATTTCCTATTTACTATCTCTTCTACATTGTGAGTCTCGTGTATCTATCACTCAACATGACATATTCAGGACATTACTGAATTTATAACTTCACTGAACTGTCCCAATTGGAATTTGATCACTAAGACAATATATTTTCCCATTATCTTGTTTAAAGGACTGATTTTGTTAAAGTATTTCTTAAGGTTATATACAGAAGCTCTGTCAAAAAATGATAAGATAAAATTAAGTACATTTTATTATTTTACCTTTTTTTGTCGCCTAATAATAATGCTGAGCATTTAAATCTCAAGTTTGAAAAGTATTTATTACGTACGTGTGGCAAAAACAAATAAATACATATATGTACATTTTGTCGCAAACTTTTGCAAATTATTTCTTTGTGTACTACTAGTTTTTTCACAGCAAAATAAAAAGACTAATTTTAAAATTTTAAGCGAATCCACTTTGAACAATTGAAACGTCGCAGAGAAAAACGATAATTGCTGTTGTTTAAAATTTATGTCTTCTTTCAATTTATGTTTAAAAATTAATCTTAGGGGGGGGGACGTCTTCATATTAAAACAGAACCAAGCTCTGACATTTTTAACAAAACCGAATTTTGACACCTTACTGAAATGTTTCGGCATATCTTATATTAAGATACAAAACGCGAAGTCATTCTATTGAATAGTGTTAGAATTACATAAGTTTAAAATTTGGAACTCGTAATGTTACATTTTTTTTTTAAGTCATTGAAAAACAGATTGTGGTGAATGCAGTTTTCCATGCTTAAATCAATTTTAAAAATATTTTTCAAAATGAGCTGTTAGGAAGAGATATTTAGAGATTTTAGAAATCAATTTTTGTTTCAAAATTCATATGTTTTAATTCTTTTTTTTTAGAAAATCACACATACATTTTAAATATATTAAAAAAAATTATTTATTGCAATTTATTCTCTGTTAAAAATATATACAAAGCGTGTAAAACTATAAGGACAGCCAAAATTAGTTTTTTTTTTTTTTTTGATAAATTTCGAAACAAATGAAGCTTTTTTTTCGTGAAAGCTGCATCATTAAGCCGAAAAGCTAATAAAAAAGTAAAAAAAAATCAACTGCGAGTATTTTATTATGAAAATAAAGTAATTGTCGAAAAAAAAACACTATTTTTGCTTTTGTAAAAACTTTAAGGACACCAAAATAAATTTAATATAGTAACCAAAGAAACAAATATTTAATTTATTATGTACTCACCTAAGAGTTTCGTGATTGCAAACATTCCATCAGACCTCGATATCATTAGTTTTTGGCATAGTTCGGAATTGTTTTTGCATTATTTGTCTTCAGTTGCAGATCTGAGTTACGATTCTGAAGAAAAATGCCTTCCATTTTTATAAACTTATCTTACTAGATTTCCTTATAATTTATCGATAAGATTTAAATCAGGATTTATAAGCGGCCATTGCAAAGCTTCAATATTTTTCTTATAGAACTAAAGATTTTTTTCATGATTTGTGTGGATAGGCGCATTATCTCGCTGTTATATCCCTTTTTTAGCTAGAAGTGTTGCAAAAAATCAAAAATAGTCAGAAAGAGTTTGTATATGTGTCTTCGAATTAAATTTTTCTAAAAGATATAAAAGTGACACCACGTAGTTGAATGAGAAGCAGCCCCATGTTTGCAATGAATCCGTTGCCTAATTGATGCTTTAATAAAAAAAAATTTTCTTTTCTTAAATCATTCCAATAAAATTTCCAGTCATCAAGATCAGTTAAGTTTCATTTCTTTTAATCGGAGAAAATTAATTAAATTGATTTAAGAAAAGAAAAAGAGAATACATAGAGAAATGGCATAAAATTGAATTCTACATAAAATGATATAAAATTTAATTAGACTCTAAATAATAATAATACGAGTTTTAAAATGTTCATTACCCATAAACAATAAATAGATGAACTTAAAATTCAATAGATTATGAGTGTGCTTCAGTCAGTCAGTTATTAATAATAGTTAATTATTAATTATAAAATCTACAAATAGAAGTTACATTTCATGTACACAACCCTATTTTATATTATAACACTTATCAAATAAGGTAAGATCTCTACATAGGATTCAAAATCCAGATTTTTAGCGTCAAGCACTTATTTCTATAGCTCCAAAATTTGGTCTCCTCAAAAGTGTGTTTTTATTGTTTATACGTTACTTCAAAATATTGCATAAATTCTATTTTTGCACCAATAGAAACAGTGTGTTTTAAATATGAAACGGATTGATCGATTTAGTAATTTTCAAAATAAATAAATAAATAAATAAAGTTAAATAAAATAAATAAATAAATAAATAAAGTTAACATTTTGTTTTGTTTTTTAACTCTTCTTAACACCAGTCATTTTCGTGTTAGGGTAATGATAATAACTAGCGGCACAGCTATCAAAGATGGTGGGTAAATTCCAAGAAAAAAATTAAAAGAAATCAAAATTAATTTACTAATTGCATTATACTGTTATTTTTAATTATATTTTCTGAAAATTTTGTTCTTAATTAAATATGATTAAAGTTATTAACTCATGTATAAATAGCATAATAGAAAAATAATACGAAAAATAATTACTATGAACACTAAAGAACATAATAAAGATTTCAAAATAAATATTTGCATTTATAAAATGCCGAAAAAAAAATAATTCACTATAATCGAAAATTTAACAATTTACTGATTTAGAGCAAGCATTTTATCGCTAAATTATACATTTTTCGGATAATATTTAAATATTTTTTTTTATTTATTTAAGAAAATATATCCTTCATTTGAATGATACAGCATTTAAAATTAGATGTGTGTAACATTAATATCAAAGTACTTTTATAAAATATGTAAAATTAGCATTAAAACTGTCTGCTTACCTTCAATTATCTTTCGCTTCTTCTCTGCTACTTTTAAATGATCAAAATAGTATTTAGCTGCACTTTTTTATTACAGTCGGCTCTTGTTAATTCGAAATCGGATAAATCGAATCTTTGCTTAATTCGAACTAGACATGAAGTCCCGAAATTTTCAGTGGCAGAATAACGTTGAATATTTTCAGTAATTCGAACTCATTTTATCTTAATTTCGCTTATATCGAACTAACCAGAATTATTTTTTTTCACTTTTTCACTTCTTCATGGACTTATCAGCTGACAATAGTTGAGGAATTTCTGCATCCTTAACTGTAGAAGAAATTGTTGGAGCAAATCACTAAAAATAGAATGAGAAGATAGAATCGTATTCTGGTGATTCTGATACTATGTCCCAAGTGCTTTCCCTAACCAGAGAAAAGTCAGGTACACAATTGAGTGTTTGCATACATTTATCCCGATGCAGCCGTCATCTGACAATTAACTTGACTGTTTGTTACAACTAATTAGAAAATCATAAATGAATAAGACTATTTAAACAACAATTGGTATTTTTTTCATAGCGATGATAAGTAATTTGAATAATTTCTCAAATAATCATAAAAGTTCAAGTAATAAAATTATAGTAGAATTAATAAAATTGTAAAATGTAGTTGTTTTGTACTATATTATATTTTTTTTGTTTTATTTATATTATTTTAATATTATTAATCAGTTTATGTATTTATATCTTTTAATTTAAGTTATATTCTAACGATAGCAACCGAAATAAATTTTAAAAATAGTACAACATTAATTCTTTTCTAATAGCACCTCTTTAAACATGTTTTCTTTTTATACTTTCCATAATTTGAACTCTGGATAGTTCGAACATATCTTGTGGTACCGAAGTGTTCAAATTAACGAGAGCCGACTGTTTACAAAAAACAGCACTAGGCTATCTAGTATAGCGGACAGCGAGTAATTGCAAGTTCGAACTGAAATTAAGTATTTTATATAAAAAATGAAAATGTCCAATAGAATGAACGCGGGGTGTCAGGAGGTATCAATTCTTATCTACAAAAATAGTTATACGTGTCAATTAACTTTTAATGCTTTTGTGTAAAAGATGTAAGAAAATCATGCACATGAACATTGTTTATTAACTATTTGGGAAATAGTTGTTGTCCTCTTTAGAGAATTGGTAGATCTGAAGTATATCTGAATCTTTTTATTGGTTGAATTCCGCAACTTATGTTATTTTATTTGTTTTCTGATTGGTCCATGTTAAATGTTCAAAAAAGGAGTACTTCTATTGCCACAGTTATAAAATAATAATAATAATAAAAACTTAAAAAAATAATTTGAAAGTGAATTGTGATAAAGATTTCAAACAAATTTCACGAAAAAGTGCATTTTTGTCTCTACGCAACGATGTAAAAACTTAAAATGTGCGATGTTTAGAAGTTTAAAAACTTGCAGTTCCGAAAACTGTAAAACTGAAATTTCATTTAAAATTTGTTAATGATGGGTTCTGAAATATTAATGTCTATCTATGTCGTTCGTAATATGAGACGTTCAGAAGTCAGTCTGATTAATATAACTCCATCCAATAAAAAGGCACATTTTAAACTATTAAAGCTGTATATCTATAAATTACTGTTTTTTTTTTCACCATTGGTCTAGGAATATTAATGCTTAATGCATGGCGTGAGTATTTTATGACTCGTTATGATCACCATGAAAACGATGTTTATTATTATTATTAATTTAAATATAGAATATATTTCTAAATCTTTAAAAGTTTAGTCTTTGAAAATATCATTTTTCCAAATAGTCGTTGTAATTTGTTAAATTGCAATTTTTTATTTCTCCTGGCCTTCCCACTTATCCCAGTGTTTGACTTATCACTTCATGTTTATAAAATTGACTATATTCCCTCTTCTAGTACTCATACGAATAAAGTAAAACATATTTGGAATCGTAACCAATTGCTCTTTCAAATAATAGAAAAAAAATCGAGAATTTTTACTAAAGCAGCCACTTTAATGTAGAAAAATACCATAAGTATTAAAAAGCTTGCTGACTAATATAAAGTGTCATAAAAAGCCTGGAAAATCTCTGCCTCATGCTTAAGAAACTTTCAACATAATTCGGCGTAGGTAAAATAATACAATTTCCGAAAGATGTGGTCACATTTTAGAAATTTAATTTTTCGTACGGGCGATTGATATATGGTATATGATTGATATATGGCGTTGTATGAAGTTCCTTTATCTGCGATTTATTCTATCGAGCTGTCTAAATGACAGACCCGATGTTATGACAATAATGTTATCTGAGTGAAAAATGCCCGCCGGTCGTCGCCCAGCTAGCTTCAACGGTAAAGGATTGACCTTGTTGGCCAAGGATCAGAGTTCGATTTCTGGTATGGGTAATTTTCCCGTTACTTGGAAATATTCAATTCGTTATTATATGTATATTATCATATTGTATTTTTCGCAACTTTAAAAAGAAATACGGCAAATTTTTATGTGCCATTTTCCCACATCATATTTTAAGTATTAAAATGATGAATTTATTCAGTTATTTTCATTAGAGCGCTAAATCAATTCAGTTACCAAATATTTTTTAATTTGCAAAATCCATATTTAATGTACTTAATTAGAAATCAATTTTAATCCAATAGCTTCTCACCAAACTTTTATGTATTTCTGTTCCCGAAATGCCTCGAGGGGAAATTAATACTTTTCACTTAATGGGATCAATTAAAATTTTCGAAAATCGGGACATAATTATTTTAACCGTTTTAATTTAGGTACTTCAATTTTCTATTAAATTCCAACTATCCCCCTGACAATGACAAACGAAGTGATTTTCTATGACAACATGATTACTTTCTTGTTTAGAAAAATGTAAAAATAAATCATTTTAATCGATGTAGTTCAATACATTAAATAACTTTAATATTGAAAAAAAAAAAAAGATTTTAAATTTGATTGCTGTCATTTAAAAACATTGCAGAAACGTATTACAGTCTAAGAGAGTGAATAAAATCCTGTCACATAACAATCTGCTCCCAATTAGAATTCTAATCAAACATACAAGAAAATATAACCTGTGATTAGAACTTGATGAATATTGGAAGATTTTGGCGGTCGTTTCTTTTTTCTTTCTTTCTTTCTTTTTTTTTTTTTTTTTTTTTTCGAAAGTTAAATGAAAGATGTGAATACATTAATTAAATGACTCAGAAACTGCAAACTGATTGCTTAACAGTTATATTTTGTTAAAATTATAAAACTACCTATAATAATAATAATAATAATAATTTATACCTACTTAGCCTTTATTTATTTACAAATTGAGTGATTAGTTGTATGAAGTCACGTTGGAAAGTAACCACGAGGCAAGATTAAGAGTAACAAAAGTTTATCTGAAGTAATTATGAGAGCAGTTAGACAGAGTTGACAATTTTATGGGCAAAAAAGTTTTTTGCCAGGACAGTGGCAAAAACTAAAAAAAAAAAAAAAAAAAAAAAAAAAAAAACAGGGCAAAATGGCGTATTTTTATTTGTCTTTAACATGTAATAAAATCTATAAGTTAATAAGGATAATAGGGATATAAATAATTAAATTAGTAACATATTTATTTAATAACTTAATTTTTATATAATTTGCTAATTAAAAAAAATAATTAAATATTTTTACATATTTTAAATCTTTATCAAAAAGGAAAGATTAGTAATTTAGGGATTTTAGGAACAATTTAAAAATCAGATTTTATTAAAAAATAATTTGATGGCCATTAATATTACTTTTAAATATCAAAATGTTTTATATAATTTTGCTGCTTTTGTTTAATACAATGAAACTTAAAAATGTGTAAATATTTATAAGTATTTAAAACGAATTCATAATTATTTATCTGATAAACTAGTCTATTTCATATAAAAAAGTAGTTCAAATAAATTAAAAATTATATACTGAAAAAATTCATTGTTAAGTCTTGTTGGGAGAGTAGAATTTTTTATCATCCATTTTACACTCCAAAAAAAGGACAAAAAAGTTACATTTATTTGATACATTTCATAAAATGCATAGTTATAGTTATTTAACTTACGAGTTTAAAAATAAATTTAGACTATTGATGTTCTAATTAAATATCAATATTGATTAAATGTCAATATTAACTAAATATTAATTAAATATAATATTATTTTTACTTTCATAAAATATTTTTTTTTTTGAAAAAAAAAAAAAAAAAAAAAAAAAAAAAAAAAAAAAAAAAAACAGAATTTTTGCCATTTTGAGAAAAACTAATTGTTGGGAGTACGGTTTGAAATGACGGTTTTTTGCACATATGGAAAAAACATACCAACCATGGGTTTAGAAGACTTAAATTAATGATGATCACAATTAAACTAAAGGTTCTAAAAAACTGAGGGGAGAATGCTTTCCCCAAAATTTTCCTTAAATTCAAACTCTTAACTCAAACGAAAATGACCTCTTTGATGAATTGAAGAAATAGAGTAATTCAGACATTCTCGTTCACTCTAAATGGCTACTAAGTACACAGTAATTAACAATTTAAAATGTCTCTCTAAACACTGTAATGTCACTATCAAGGAAAGTCCGTAGATTTAAAACAGTAATTTTTTATTTCGCATAACAAACTTTATCTATTTACCATGCTGGCAAGATTTTGTGTAACAAAATTTATGTCGGCTTGGCCTACAGGCGCAGGTAGATTTCGAAGTTAAGTACTCATTTTAAAAACAAAAGATAAAATATGATTAAACTCAGTTTAAAAACTTTATCTGGCTGCTTTTGAAAAAAAATTTACTTTATTTTTCTGAAGGAGCTGGTTTTATCAGAAACATCTTATGCGAAATTCGGCTCAAAATGCCCAATTTTGACAACAATTTTTGAAATTTATTCTGATTTTATGAAAAACTCGACCAACACGGCACATCATAGTGTCTAAATAACAAAAATTGTCAATTGAATGCATTTGACAACAAAATCGAATTTAAAAATGAGTCAGAAAATAAGCAACTTGTTATTTGAATACCTACTTAATTGTTCAATGACGATCGCTTAGAATAATTCTAATCAAAATGTCCAGTTTGACAGCATTTAAAAAAATATATTCTACATTTATCAAAAAACTGACAATGCGACCTGATTATACAGTTTTTAAATAAGAGAACCTGTCATTTGGATGCAAATAATTGCAAAAAGGGTGTAATGCTTTTTGTTGCACGTCCCAGACATTTTCTTACTTATTCAGACATCAGTTAACGATTTTCAACTCTATATATTTTTCATTAATGAGGAGATAGTCGTTTTAAATCTTAAAAAAAACTAAATCAAATTTCCGTCTTTCATTTTTTGTTAATTTTTTTTTCTAAATTTCATGTATCAAACAAAGCGCAATAAAAGTAATCAAATTAGAACTCAGGCTGTTTCAAATTGTTGTTGTACGTTAATACAGACTCTTAATTGAAATTTAACTTTGTAAGCGCTTTTTCAGCATTCAGTTTTAACTACTTGTGCAGAGTAAAAAACATGCTCTATAGACAGTTTTTTGTTTTCACAGAAATAAATAAAATAATTACATTTTTACTTCAACCGGCTGTTTGCGAAGAGTTGCACTCGATTTAGCCTTTTTTCGGAATGAGAATTCAGGAAATTTTAGTGGTAAAGCAAAAAGTGTAAACTTTTGTTCACGTTTACATTTATGCTGAATGGGCCTTCGATTGTAAGGCAGGCCAGGCACTGAGATGACTCAAGCAGCGTGGTACGCTTTTTAGGAGAAAAAGCAGGTTTGAAATAAGTTTCTTCTATGTTTCAACCTGTTTTTCTCCTAAGGGGAATAATATGTTGCTTGGGTTACCTGAGTGTGTGACCTGTCTGAGAATTTCTTTTTTTTTAATTCTCTAACGAACTTCTTACAAAAGAAAATGTAATTCCACACACTCAAGTTAATTACTATGTGGGTGTCTGGAAATGACGTAGGTTGTGTTTCAATCCTTCGCAGTTCGTACAAAAGACGATTACCATGAACGGGGTAAAAGACTAATTTAATTTTCTCATGCCAGTGACGCATCATATACTGTCCGGTGAAGTTATTGTTGGGAGTTATAACATCACTGCACTCTTCAATCCCGGAATAAGATTTTTTCTTTAGATTTTGGATTGCACTCAGCTGTTTGCTACGATCCTTTTAATTGATGAAGCTGAATCCTTTGGTGCTGCCATCTGAAGTGAAGTTTGAGTATTTATTTTTTCAAATCACCAATATAGAAGTAAGGAAATGGCGATGGGACTGACAGGGCCGTAAGTAAGGGGGCGCTATGGGCGGCTCAGCCCCCTAAAATATTTTGAGCCCCCCTGGAAAAGATTCTAAGATCACTAAATGAATTTCTCTTCCGAAAATTAAAAAGAAATTCTGTTCAAAAATCTCATTTAGTTTTGAGAGCCTTTCACAGTTTTGCTGAGTTACTAAATTGTATCTAAATTAAGTATTATAACACTCCCTCATCCTGTTTGTACATATGAAGCCAGCATTATGTTGAATTTTGCATCAGTTATACACTTAAAATTTTTATGATCATTTACTTTTCTTATCATAAAATGAAATTATTACAACAGTTTAATAAGAAACATAGTACCTACAATGCGAATATCCACTAATTTATCTTTCTGTGTCAATAAGAGACAGAAAAAAAATTATGCGCCCCCCGTACATTCTCTTAAGCCCCCCCCCCTATTGTTCACTTCTAGCTACGGCCCTGGGGACTGATCCAGGAGTTTTTTTTATGCAAAGCATGGAAGAAATGGCTAGTTAAATCCATGAAAGCAAAACTTTTTGCTTCTACTTCTATAAATAGTTTTCCTTTAATGCTAAAAAAATAAACAAAAGCTTCAAAAGTTTTTCTTGTGACTGCAATTGGCTATTTGAATACTTTAAATGTTGCATATACACGTTGGGTAGATAATACAGAAAATCCATTGCCATGTAACTTTTTCAAATTATAAATTATTGAAAAATACAAATAATAATAATAATATAATTATTCCATGTTAAATATAAGTTATCCATTTCAGTATAAAATGCGAATTTTTTTCCGGTTTTTTATGATATTTCTATAATAGTAATTTAAGGACATGATGTAATTTTATCATTGCTATTGTAATTTTAAAAATAATATTATATAATATTAATAAAATAAATACTATATAAAACCGCTACCCATTATAACTACTTTATTCGTTATATCAAGTACAATTAATAAATAAAAACATGCTAAATATATTAAACGGAAGATGACATTAAAAAATTATCAAGAATTTTTATTTTATACTTTTTGATAAGAGCAGGAAAAAATGATTATAAAATTAAAAAAAATCTAAAATGATTTAAAATTCCTTAATGAGACGTTACATTAACATCGTTAAAAAGGAATTTTTTCTACGAATTTTAAGGATTAACTTTTTCCTCAAAGATAATTTCATACACTTTTTTGTCTAATTAGTGAGGTAAACAATAATCGCAGTTTTTGCGCATTAAACATCCTATAAAGCATTATTTTAAAAAGTAATTTCTGCATTATTAATCCAAGATTTAAAAGAAAAATCATTGATAATTCTTGCAAGAAAAAAATAGGGTTATTTTTTTGTATCTGGATGTGATTTACGATAATGATGAAAGTTCTAAACTCACTGAATATTTCTAACGAAAAATGAAAACATAAGTAATTTAAAATTTCTTCAGCTTAAGCTTTTAAAATAAATTTTAATTAAAGTATCCGTATTTGTTGGGTACATAAAAAAATGTACAATATTGAATAATTACACACAATTTTAATTTAATTGTAATGCAGAATGATAAAAAAAAACCCCATAAATATTGTAATATTTTCGTAACGTATTTTAAAAAAGTTTTTTTTTTTTACTTTCTTTTTTAGCAAAATTTTACGCTGTCGTCGGGAAACGTACGAATAGGTGCTGAAGAGCACCTGGCTTTGAATAGAAAGAAAATAGCTAGAGTTAAGAAATTAAATTATTTTTTCAGAATATTATCCCACTAGACTCATGGTGTTTTTACATAGTTAATGCAGTTTTTCTAGACCTGTCAAATAAATATTCTTTGCTTGATCCCTAAAACAAGCTCTCATTAGCCTATTTTACATCTTTAATGTCCTCAAAATAATTAACTTTAAGGTTTTTCTTCAAGTTTGGAAACAGAAAATTGTCTGAGAGGGCTAGGTATGGTAAGTGGGAGGACAAATAAAAGTGAGTATGGTAAGTAAACAAATGAAATCACATGGCCTTCAATTTAGTAGCCTCTAAATTGAAAGCGTGTAGAAGTGCATTGTTATGCAACAGAAAGATCCTTTTGATCGACTTCCCTTGGCATTTATACTTGATGAACTTCTTAAAAAGGACCAGTAGGTTAGCATATATTTGCTTAGTTGTACAACATTCGTGTGGTAGGTTGTCCACCTGCAGAAAGCCGTCTTTGTCCCAGAGAATTGTCACCATGAGCATTACTGCCAATTTCTTCGTCAAAATTTCTTCTGCAGTGGATACCGACTTTGGTATAATTCTTTTGATTGTTGCTTGTTTTCCGAATCATCGAAGTAAAGTTAAGTTTCTTTCCCAGTTGCTAACGTAGACAAAAAAGGTCCTGCTTTACTGACTTTTCCTACAGAAACAAGACCTTCATAACGCCTCATAACTCCGAAAATAGAAACATTTCTTGTGCCTCTGCCATCGCAGCTTTCATTCCCAAGAGAAAAAGTTCTAATAGTCAGAAACAGCTAATAGATAGTACGATTAAAAAATTCGGGGAATGCGACCATTCTTGACAACGAACGCAAGTGCCTAAAGTAAAACCGTTTGAAATGTATTCTCCTAAACCTTTCCTATTTTCTCATGTTGGTTTAGTGCATGACATGTGACATAACTGCACGCGCAGCTGATATCTTCAAAAGTGAGTTACCTTTGCCCTGCGTTGTAAGAAAGTTGGCTTTTCTTGAACATTGTTGCAGCATAAAATTCTGTCAATGTTTAGGTAAAACACCAATGAAGACTTTGAAACTGCTAAGATAGGTGTACGATGAATCTACCACGGTGAAACTCAAGGTTTATGAGTGGCATCGAGCAGGGGTGTAGTCGTAAAAATAACAGAGGATATACGCTCTAAGAAGAGGTTATACGCTCAAGTCAGAGAGTATACCCTAGAATGTGTATACTAAAGCTTTCTTTAGAAACAGAGTGTATACGGTGTTCCTTTAAAAAATCCAGAGGGTATACGGCGTATATCTCCGTGTACTCTCCACTAAACCCCTGCCATCGTGTCTTAAAGAGGGCCGAGAATCCATCGAAAATCAAAAATGTGTTAGACAACCTTTGCTGAAACTACACACTGGTACCTTCTGCTTGACAATGCACCATTACATCTTTAATAACTGATAAAACGATTCCTCGTCATAACTCGCACTAGTGTGCTTTCACATCCTACCCCCCATCAACTGGACATAGCCCTATGTTATTTTTACCTGTTCCCATCAATGAAAAACATTTACAGGGACGCCGTTTTTAGTCATGAGATAAGGTAGAAACAACATAGCAGGAGGCCTTGTTGGAGGTTGTGAAAAAATTACTTCCAGCGGTGCTTCCAGAAGTTATAGGAACTGTTGCAGAAGTGTATCGTCATGCTGGGTCACTACTTTGAAGATGGATATGCTTCGATACTGTGAATTATTCAGAGTAATGTTTTTTATAACTTTTCCCCGAACTTTTGAATCATACTACGCATTATTAAATTTATATAATAAGACTTTAAACTTTCAAATGTGTCTAATTTTGTTTTTTTATTTTACTTATAAATAGTCAAAGTCTGGAACTTTTCATTCAATTTTGTCTCAATTTCTTCGGTATTGCATACTATTGTTACCGCAATCTAACTTTATCAAAGAGACCATAAAGAAATAGAACAATATGTAGTAAAACGTGAAATGAAGGTAAAACAAAGAAAAAAAAGCATAAAAAAGAGTAATTTTGGTTACATACCTTTTATTTTTACATTTATGATGGTTTTGACAGCATTTTTCTAAATCATTTTTAATGAAATTACTTATAGTACTGTTTTGCTGTCTCTAGCTGCTACATCACAAGCAGCATTCTCTATGATGATTTTATATGTTTTTTAAAAACCAGTTTTCCACATTTTTTTGTGTAAAAAGATAAAGATGTTCCGACTTTTGCACGAATTGGTGCAGAAGGGTTTTTTCCGTTAAAAAGATGTTATACGAGGGAAATATAACTAGATAGCAATATTAAATCTGGGACTTTTTAAGAATACAAATATAGATAATTAATTGACACTAATGAAAATTAACGTTCTAAGCAGGAAATGAACATTAAATCGAAGTTTCACTGCTTTTGTATTTTTATAAATAGTTTTTTTTGATCAAGAAGCATTTCTCACTAAAATTCTTTAAAATGGAAAATAGATATCGAAATTTAAATGTAGATATAATTTTGATATAATACACAATATGTATAGATAATATATATAAATAATAAATGTATTTCTTGCAGTTAAAATTCAAGATTATAAACATTAAACTAAATTTTCTTGTTTTTAAATTAAATATGTATAATATAATTATTATGTGGATGTCTTCATTTAGTGTAGAATAATCTATAAAGAAAATATATGCAGTTATGAAATGAAATAGGATTCGCAGTTTTACACATTATTCAACAGGTATTATACCGTCACAAATACATTTAAGTATTTTTTTTAATTAATTTACGGGTATTAATTTTATAAACATTAGAAATTTTTTTCATTGTATTTTAGACTTAAGCAAAAATATCAATAATGAGATTTTTATTTTATAGTTAACAAACAGGACTATTTTAGGAATACTTCTTACAATATGATTAAACACTCCATGGGGTCTAAACAACGAACTTCAATATTATATAATAATAATAATAAAACTTGCCATGCATTATTGAATATCATTATACCGTCTTTAGTGACATTTAATTCTTTTTTTAGTGTATGAATGATACATTTATGAGAATCGGTAAGTATTATTCTTGTACAATAGAATTAAAAACAATGTATGTTATTTTAAAATCAAATATTTCTTTATTAATTTTTAACTTATTATAAAAACTTCAAAACGTTAAAAGCATTAATGAAGTAAATTGGATTTTATCGTCTATATTTCTTAACTACAGTTCTATATTTAAGTACTGATCAATAAATAAATAATTAAATATTATGAATAGCGTTTTTAACAATACATCGTATCTTAAAAAAGTATAATTATTGATATATATATATATATATATATATATATATATATATATATATATATATATATATATCAATAAGTATACTTTTTTAAGGTACGATGTAGTGTTAAAAGCGCTTTTCATATTATTTAATTATTTATTTACTGATCAGTGCTTAAATATAGAACTGTATTATCGATTTTTTTAAACTATAGAATGTGTATTAATGTACAGCTCATATTCAAAATATTAGAATAATTACCTTTTTTTTAGAAATTGAAAATATCGTTTGGTAATTTAATGTCTTTTAATGAAAATATGCAAACGATATTTTTATTAAGAACTTATTGTTGATTAAACTTACTTGTTATCTTAAATTTAATATCATTTTTGAAAAGATTAATTGCAAAAAAATTATTTTGAAAAGTCAAAATATTAGAATATTTATTCAAGTGGTTCAAAATATTAGAATATTTCACATTAATTCTCCTTTAATTATTACCAATTCTTAACTGGTGGCATCATTGATTAAATTCAGACTATTTTATTTAAAATCAGTATTCTTTTTTGCAGTTTGTTTCTTTTTCGTCTTAAAATGGGCCGTGTGAGTGATATTCCTGAATCTACTAAACTTCGTATGGTTGATTTGTATCGGCACGGTAAAAATCAATGTTTTATAGCGAATTATTTACATTGTTCGCAATCGAGCGTTAGTAAAATACTAACACAATATTCAAAAATTGGAAAATTTCAAAATAATCGCCGAAATGGTGGCCGAAAACCAAAAACATCTGCTAGAGATGACAGGAAACTGAAGCGTATAGTTAAGAAAAACCGTTTTAAAAGTGTGCGATTCTTGCACCGAAAATGGAAAGAAGAAGGAGTTGAAGTTTCTACATCGACAACATTAAGACGTCTCCATAAATTTAAATTTGAATCTCGTGTACCGAAAACAAAACCTCTCATGACTGCAAGACAAAAGCGTATAAGATTGAATTGGTGTAAATCAAGACGTTTATGGAGCAATGAAAATTGGAAAAATATATTATTTAGTGATGAAAGTATGTTTTGTGTTTCATATGGTAATCAAGGTATTCGAGTTTGGAGAATGAAGCAAGAAGCATTTGATAAAGAATGCCTTAAACGTTCCGTAAATTTTGCTGCTAGTGTCATGGTTTGGGGTTGTATGAGTGCAGAAGGACCTGGAAAGTTATGTATCGTCTACGAAAAGGTTAACTCTCTGATATATCAAGAAATTTTAGAATATTACATGATTACATCATCAGAAGATTTATTTGAAGATGATTTCATCTTTCAACAAGATTTAGCGTCCCCGCATACCTCGGTGTCAACTAAGAATTGGTTCCGCCAACGCAACATTAAAGTACTTCCTTGGCCACCAAATTCACCAGATCTTAATCCCATCGAAAACTTATGGTGTATAATGAAGAAAAAACTTCAAGAAAATCCTCCTTCAAGTAAAACTGAGTTAGTGGCACGTATAAAGTCTATTTGGGCTAATATTGATAGAAATGTTTGTAAACACCTTGTATATAGTATGCAAGATCGATTGTACGCTGTTATGAAAGCTAAAGGGGATGCTACAAAATATTAACTACCATTTACTTCATATTCATAAGGTAATATTGTTGCGGAAAATAAAATATTCTAATATTTTGAACCAATCTAAATTTTATTCTAATATTCTGGTGTGTTTAAGGAAGCTGTATACCTAATTTATTGTGCTGTATTTTATATTTTATAAATGTTAAAATCTTATCTAAACATTCCAGATTTAATTTATAAGAAATTTAATTGCATTTACTTAGTATAAAAAATAAATAAATGACAAATAATTTTTTCTTATTACTTTTTCTCAATTATTCTAATATTTTGAATATGAGCTGTACAATGCTTAAGGCAGAACATTGATTTACAACTCGTTGCTTAAAAATAGAAAGGTAAGTATCTTTCTAGATAATTTATTTTACAATATTTTTTTCTTTCATTAACTTTTTGCACTAGGAGAGGGCAAGAGTAGCTATATATTAGAATTGAATTCCACAATTAAAGCAAGAACGAAAAATTATGCGTACTGCATGGATTACAAACACTTTCCAAGGTTTTTAAAAAACAAAAAAATAAATAAATGAATGAATAAAAAATAAACACAAATAAACATTTACAGTTTAGAAAGGTGAAAAATGGCGCCTACACTGTAAAAAAAAATGTAAAGGTGCTAAACTAAAACTTTATTCCATTTAACAATAATCGCAAAAATTCATGCAACTCATTCTGTTTCATGAGATTTTGCTGTTACCGTTACATAAAGTTTTCTAGGAATTCCAATTTTCCAAAAAAAAAAAAAAAAAAAAAATTACAGAATTTTTGTTGCAGTGCAAATGAACAATTTGAAAAAGGCTTAACCATATGTATTTGAAAACCAAATTTTTGACATACGATGGATAATTGGGAAAAAATACAGTTTTTTCGTGCTGCTCTCTTTTTATGACATATTTATATGCATGTATACTACATACTAAGCTAAAAGTTAGTCCGTTTAAATGCATAGCATTGTTGAAATTTTTGTTTTAGCAATTTTCGCCTCACAGTAATAATAATAATAATAATAATAAAAAAAAAAGAAAAAAAAATTCTGTGACGTTATTAAACTTTTTCAAGGAAACAGGGATTTCTAGAACTTTTTATGTAAGGTTAACAGCAAAAATTCATGTAACCGATTCTGTTGCATGAAATTTGCTGTTGCTTTTACACAAAACTTTTTGGATGAAATTTGCTGTTGCATACACATTTGCATACACATAAAGTAGCATTAAAAAATAATAATAATCTAAAAACGCACATCCAAACTGAAAACGCATTTCTAGCAATTAGTGTTCGCAGGCTTCAGTAGTTGAATTACTGGTAATCTTTTTTCCATAAAAAAAAAAAAAAAAAAAAAAAAAAAAAAAAAAAAAAATCGATGGATCTGGGAAATCCATTTTATATTTTTGAAAGGGATTTCTTTCTCTGATACTACATAAAACTTGAGTTTTCTATCCTTAAAATAGTCTATTATAAATATATTTTTACAGAGTTTAGCTAGGAACTTTTTGATAAAATTGCCGTCAATTTTGGGATAGGAAAATTTTATCAATTAAATGATAAAATTCCTCTGATTTAAAAAAGTGGTGCCGAAAAAATTTAAAAAGTTTAAAATTTTCTGTCTTAAAGGGCTTAAAATTAGATTTTATCTTTCAGAAATGATAATAACTGGCAAAAAAATCTTCAAAGAGCATAGGAAAATCATGACATAATACTTTTTGATGATAATTGGTAATTATTTAAAATAAAGATACTATACTATACGTACTCTAATGTCTAAATTTTGAAAACAAGCTCAGTTATCCAATCATAGTCTAAATGCAGTAAAGCTTTAATTATTAAAATAATGAAAACAGCTTCCTATAATCCATTTTAAATGAATGCGAAATCCTTTCAACTGATTCATCTCACGTTTCCATTTAAAAGCATTTATTGGCTTTCCGTTAAATATATTAATGCAATTCAAAACATGTAAAGTCTCAAGTAATGTCTGTAGAAGAATTTAAATGACTTCAAAATAAAATATGTATTATAATCATTTATGGCAGCAATAACTTTATTGAGCACTCATATTCTAATGTAGCAGGGATATTTCTTAGAAATTATTTTAAACTAATAATTTTTAACTCGTGAGTCGTGCATGATCCATTTCAGAAATTGTCTAATGTCATACTGTGTCATCTTTAATTAATGTTTAAAAACAAAATCTTTTTTTTTAATATCCTATTTTAAGACGTCTTTGAAATTGTTAAACTGGTATGGGTTAAACAAACCATTTAACATTTTTTTCTTGTATTTTATTGACATACGGATACAGGAAATACCAATAAGAATGAATTTACCATTTAGGATTTCTAAAAGTTTATACATAAATCAAGCACAAAAACACATATTATCCTTTTGAGATCTGAACAAAATAAAATACAAAATTTTTTTTCCTATGTTAGTCTTTTATTTCAACAAATACGCATAAAAAATGAGGTATTTAGAAATTAATACATTTCAATTTTTTTAATTTTGCTCCATAGCGCATCCATTTAAATGAATGTTCACGCCATAGTCGCTTTAAAACAATCAAAAAATCCCTAAAGGGTTAGTTTACAGGCGGATGTAGATTTCGAAATTGGGTACAAATTTCACCCCTAAAATTTAATTCAAGGTTAGAGATAAACCGATTCATCACTAATAATAAGCTCTAGGAACCTAAACCTTTTTTGAAAATTCTAATACACACACATACACACATGCATATATATATATATATGAAATAGATTTAAAAATGGCGATAACGAAATGAGAGAACTTCAAAATGCTAAAATATGGCAATATTAACATTGTCTGTTTTTTTTTTTTATCATGTTTCAGTATGTTTTTACAAACTCACATGATGTTGTATATTTACCTGCATTTGTCCATTAAATTCCCAACATGACTTAATATTTACTTTAAAAAATCGTCAAGCTATTTATTTCATATTCGTTTTCAAGTGGAAATCTTGCTATAAAAAGTTAAGATGTAATATTCAATTTTTCTTAAATTCGTCTAATTATTTTTTTCATTTCTCACTTGCAAATCTTGCAATAGCAAAGTAATTGTTGTAGTGAGAAATATTGTTGCAGCGTATATAGGGTTCTTTCGATCTTATGGTTAGACAACTTCAAACTCTTTTCTCTTAGAAAAGTAGAAAACAATTTATTTACAGATCTTCAGAACAACAGAGTCTTCAAAACTCACAAATATTACTAGATTTTCAAAAATAACTGTTCAAATCTATCGTACAAGTGCAGATATAGGTCCCAGAGACTCAAAATACAACGTCTCAACGAGAATTTCTATGGTCCTTCAAGAACTGCATGGTAGTCCCACAGGAGGTCATTTTGGTGTAATGAAGACCCTTCAAAAGGTTCGAGAGCGTTTTTACTGGAATAATGTTCGCAGTGATGTAGAGAAGTGGTGTCGAACTTGTGACACCTGTGTAGCAAGTAAAGGTCCAAAGAGGCGCACCCGTGGACGATTGCAGCGTTATAATGTAGGAGCTCCTTTCGAACGAATTGCTCTAGACATCCTGGGTCCTCTTCCTAGAACATCTGATGGCAATAAGTACATCCTCGTTGTCATGGACTACTTCACTAAGTGGCCTGAAGCCTACGCCATTCCTAATCAAGAGGCGGTAACCGTAGCAGACATACTGGTTCAACACTGGGTTTCCAGATACGGAGTTCCATTTCAAATCCATTCCGATCAAGGAAGAAACTTCGATTCGACTGTGTTTAAGGAAATGTGTGGACTACTCGTCATGGACAAAACTCGAACTACACCTCTACATCCTCAATCGGACGGCATGGTGGAGCGGTTCAATCGTACCATCCTAAATAGCCTCTCTCTCCTGGTGTCTAGAGACCAACAGGATTGGGACAAGAAATTGCCTCTTTTCCTGCTTGCCTACAGGAGTGCCACTCATGAGGCCACTGGTTACTCCCCTTCTCAAATGCTCTTTGGTCATCAACAACTTGGCGATATCTCTAATATTTCGCAAAGCTGCCATAGACATTTACTGAAAATAATAGACAAGTTTGCTTGATAACAGAGACAATGTAACAAAAACTAATATTAGTAAAGAAATGGAGCTTAATAAGAATATTTACATTATTTTACAGTACAAACACTAACTATTTACAAAATTCGTAACAATATATTATGTTTTTTTCCATTATTGTCAACTGTTATATCGAAAAAAAAAATTTCTTTTTTTTTTATAATTGTGCTGTCTGAGTTCATTTTGTCTAAGCCTTGGTAAGGGCGGTATTCAAATTTTGGAACCCCACCCCCTTCCCATTTCCACACCCTTGAGCCAATTTTGCACATTTGCAATCTCTTTCGAGTTATTAACCATTGCAATGTATTTGGTGAGTTTGAAGACAATTTGTGCATAACTGCAACTTTTTTCGTGCGGACAAAACTTAGTACATGCACATATACGTATATATATATATATATATATATATATATATATATATATATATATATATAAACTTTTTAGATGAAGTTGATTTTAGGTTCCTGGGGTCATAGAGAAAGAAGAAAATTTCCAAAACTTGTGCCATTGTAATGACTGCAATAGATAGTATTTCTTACGAAATCTACCTAAAAATTGTAACTTAATAAATTATAACAACCATTCAAAAAATGAATTTCTAATGAATTTGACATGTTAGATTCAAACTCAGATAATGAGTTTACCTGATTTAAATTTGCCGGATTCAAATTCTAGTTTATTCAATGCAAGCGATCTACTAATAATTTAATAATAATGAGCTAGACGCATGTGCGATCTCTCGTTAGGTTTAGAGCTCCATCACATTCTTCCTGCCTTTCGGTGTCTTTAATCTAATCATTTTTCGTTTTAAATTTGCCTGGTTTCAATTTTTTTATTTTTCTCCCTACCCGGTTTTGTTGGAGACTCGGCTATTCGGGACGTGGCGTGGTCGGGATCTTTAAACATGGCTTCCGGTAGAGATTCGCAGTAAGAAAAGGAAAGCTTAAAGGATCACGGACGTTAAAAAAAAAAAAATAAATAAAATGCGGATCACCACAAAGCTCATTCTTGAACTTTAACAAGAACCATTTTCCAAATGGTTAGAAATACTAAAGATATGGGAAATAATAGAATTAATTATAAAGAACACTGTTAAAAATAAAGGTGACGAACCGGTTGCATTTGACGCCCAGGGGTGAAAAAGTTAAATCACTTGGCACCAGCAGGCTTGAAAATGTGTTTGGGGTGCCATTGGGTGTTTCACGCTAATTAGGGTGCCGCGCAATGCTTACCGTTGGAAGATTTTCACCCTTTAGTTATTTGCGCATGCTCTGTAACGTGTATCTTTGCACTTTAACTCGCTGTCACTGGTGGATCAACACAGCAATTTTTTCCTACGATGACTATCACCGCTATACGCTATCCCGATTTTGTTTAGAACTTCGGATGGCTAACTTTTGGCGGGCTTTTTTATATAAAGCAACCTTTGAATTTCAGAACATATGAACATTTCAGGGTGACTTTGAAGGTGAGCTTGATGGCCGAGTGGATAGGGCGCTGAGCTTGTAATCAGACGTTCTGCGTTCGAATCCATCGAGGGCCGGAAATCGGTTAGTATATTTCTTTAATTTTTTATCATTGGGCACTCTGGATTAAGGGTGCCATCTTTTCACCCTAATTAAAGGTGTTAAGTTATTAAAGTATTTTGGCTGCTTTAGGGGTGTCACCGGTAAGACAAGCCTTTCATCCTTAAAAGGTACAATGTGTCACCATTAGTTTTAACAGTGAACCTTAGGAAAATACTAACATCTGCTATTAAAATCTGGAAATTTTTTTGTGAAACAAATTGAAATAATATGAAAAAGCAAAACCAAATTTACCAGCAAGGAGTCGAATTCCAACTTGACAGATATATTGCGTCATTTTGTAAAAAAATCAGTTATTCTCAAAATACAAAAGTTGAATGTTAATTTTTGATTTATTTTTAATTTTTATTATTTTTTGACAAAGCACTACAATACCAAATTGGTTTTAGTTTGCTACAATGAAATAAAGCATGGCAGAAAATAGAAAGCAAAACATCCATTTTAATGGAGATAAGTTTTCAGCAAGATGTAGCTTTAAGTAAATAAAATGTATGCATGCAAACACTTACGGCAACATTTTCAAATTTGTTTTGATTTCTCAAGAATAACAATAAAATATAAATTGTTTTGTAAACGAATCCTTGTTAAAACACAAAGCTCTTACATTTCTATTTACCGGAGATAAATGTTGAATTTAATACTTTTAGCTTAACGAAAAGGAGTTTAACAGTTTAACTTGAAAGCAAATGGCAAAACGTGTAATTAATTTGCGAAGTATTTTATTATACCCGAAAAGGTTAAAAATAACTTGGAAAGATATTTATCATAAAATGCTAATTTTGTGGAGAAAATACGTGTGAGAAAAACCAATAGTTATGGTCAGTCATGTAAGTGGGGCTTATCACTATTATTATTATTATTATTATTATTATTATTATTATTAATGTAAAAAAAAAAGAACTGCGAAGTGTTAAAAAAGAATCTTAATGCATATTTATTCGAAAAAAAAAACGTATTTAGAGAAGTCATTGAGAAGCATTCATTTGATTGTCACTAATTCCAAATTTGAATTTTCACTTTATTTAATCTCAGAAATTTGCAAGTTAATAAGACAAATGTATTGTTAGGAAATAATTGTAGTTAACACAAACATGTCCTTGCAATCTGATGGAATAGACAATTTTTTAGAAATTTTAATTCTTAATTTTAACAAATTTTCTTAAATTTTGGTTTGTATTAACTACAAATTTGAAATATAAATTACGCTAAAAATTTCACTTAAAACCATTTTTTTTACATCTGATTTAAAAAATAAATAAAAATATACAGAAAACTAGATTTCAGATAAAAATTTACGCTATTTAAAAGAAATTTAAGTAACTTATCTTTTTTTAATTTAATTTTTTTTGAAAAAAAAACTTTTTAAAACGTTTAAATTTTTTCTGCAAATATTTTGCTATTTTTGTAAAAATAGATAAATCCTTAATAAGAAATTTTTAAATAAATGTTGGACTAGGATAAAATTACTTATCATTTCTTAAAATTAGTTCTTTAAAAGAACTGTTTTTTATAAAAAAAATAATCTATTTAATCACTGTGATTCCTATTTTTAGTCCCGGAAAGCTCCAAAATTTTAATAAATTAAAAGTACTATAATTCAATGAGCTTTGTTACAGAAAAGTAAAAATTTTATTCTTGTATTGGTTAAAGCATGAAAATTAATTTTACTATTTTGGGAGAGTTAAAAATTTTTAAAAACAACTTTTATAATGAAAAACAGGACAGAAAACGTCACTTTTTTATTAAACGGAGTGTACAAGTGTATAAAAGGTACTCATTATCGTATACATTCATAAAAAGTTTATTTTTGCAGCTCGTTATAAACTATATTTTTAGAAAAAAATAAAACAATTAAGCGATGTGAAAAGTTTTTAGGTACAGGTTAAAAGTTTAGGAGGATAAGCCAATTAAACACAGCTTGCTTTTGTCACATAAACGATTTTGACATATTTCCCTTCATTCGACCAAAGTTTTACTCGTAAGAGAGAGAAGGAAAAAAGGTGTTTTTAAGCTTGAAAAGGAATGTTTTTGACACATATTTAAACTTCTACTTTTCAAAAATAATTTTTATAGCATATTATATTAAAACAAATAACATATTTTATTTTGTTTAAAATGCATAGTATGCAATACATTTTATGACAGCCTAACATGCTCTAATGAATGCTGAATTTTTCTTTATGATAACCTTTTTTTTCTTGCCGTTATTTGTAAATTGTTCAATGAAAAATGATAACATTTGTCTGATATTAAATTTCGTATTATCACGTTAATCTTAATTGTATAAAATTTTCTTAATTTGCTTTAAAATAAGATAAAATATTTAAGGTTCCTACTTTGTTAAAAATTTGAAACTTTTGCTGTATTGTTACTCCAGTGCTTTTATAGAATACCTCTATTTTAACCAATGAGAATGCCCCATAATATACTAAAGTAATCGTTTTATATAAAAGCAGTGGAGTGATGATGTAGCAAAAGTTTCAAATACACTGTTAAAAATCTGCTGCATTTTGTTGCAACGCACTCCCCTGCTTTGTATAGAAAACGGCTACTTGGCCGTGAAATGGAGCTTTCTCATTGGTTGGAATAGAGATATTATATACAAGCGGTGGAGTGCGTTGCAACAAAATGCAGCAGATTTTTAACAGCGTATTAAACAGTGTACTCTCTGTCCTAAATATACTTGTAAAACTTTTATTTGACTAAAGATTTGTTTTAAAATTTTAATTGCATGATGATGTTATTTTTTATAAATATGCTTCAAATCTGATATAAAAGAGAGACAAAAATGACCTAAAATTCTTTATCTTATTATTTGTAAGAGTCGTTGACAAGCCGAATCTCTTAACCCTTAGAGATTCATGAACCGACATTGAAATGTCTAGTGCACAAAACTGAAACGCCTAGAACCAACTTTTATTGAACTAAAGAATGACAACAGGCGGAAAGTGGGAAAGTTTTTCGGCCTGCGATGGGGTTTTTTGGTGGGATGTGGCGTGTTTTGGTGAAGCGTGAAACGAAGTAAAACGTGTTTGTTTTTTGATGAATAGTCAAAAGAGCTGTTTATTTTATTGTAGTGAATTTTACATTGCTAATGAATATTTGCAAGAAGAAAAGAGCGTTGCCATTTGAAATTTTTCATTGTAACTGCAACCGTGAGCGCTCCATTCTTTTAAATCATCACGATCTCGAGCGCATACCTCAAAATAACTAAATCTGAAATTTTCTTTCAATATGTTGAGCGGTTAAGTCGTTACGGTGTACATATATTGGAGACGATTTTTACAACCACCCTGTATTCTTGGCTGTCAAATTTAGTCAATTCTACTTCATTTTGTTCGCATGATTTTTTATTATAAATTTTTATAAAAATTTTTCAATTTCGCGATCAGGGGACTTTTGATGTCACTGGTTCCTGAATTATAAAATTAAGGTTGAATGATGAAAATCTTTCCAAATGATTAAAACGATGATGGCCTCACTGCCTTTAGCTTCAGACACTCACTCAGTGTACACTTAGTGTCATTTAATGTAGCCAGATTACCTTAAATTATAAAAACATGCAAAGAGGGAATTTCTATGAATCAGAAAAATTGCCTTTTTATCAGCATTAAATGGATTTATTTTATTACCCGAACAACAGACATTTCAATTTATAATCATAAATCAAACTCTTTTCGCCAATTCCAGTACATAAGCTAAAACTTTCAATTATAATAATAATGCGGAAATTTTAAAATATAAGAATATTTATAAGTTGAAAACATTTTATTTAAGCTTTTAAAATGACAAAAAGACATGCTGAAACATTTAAGTGAGAACAATAAATTTTAAAACTTGGTACAAAGAGTAATTGGTGATATGCAACAAGATAAGTAACGCTCTAGTGTGAAATAATAATAAAAAAACAAAACAAAAAAAAAACACTTTTTTTGCACTGAAGCAGGGAATTAGAGAATCCTTGAAACAGATGTATGTGATATTTTGAATCATGTTTGTATGTATCTGTGCATGTATTAAAACATTGTTAGAAGTCTTGGCTTATATATTACCATTTATGACAAGATGCTGTTACAGACAGATTTTGTAGAGGAAAAATTAATACTTATACTATTAATTCCATTAAAATATCTAGCTACAAATATATTAGACGAAATATTCCATTTACCTCATAACGGGACTGATTTTTTTCTTTTATATTATTATGACAGCTCACATTAAAACAGGAATAAATAATTCAGTATTTTTATTGCATATATTTTTTTTATTTTATTCTAACGATACATGTTTTTAAAAAAATTTTTGAGTCGTTGCATTTTTCTTTGGAAAAGACTGAAATATAATGACCTTCTTATAATTTTCAAATTTTCATTACGCTTATATGCATATAATGAAATATTATAAGCATATATATTTTGTGATTTAATTATATCTTATTTATTTTGCCGCAATGACATATTTCATAAAATATAATGGAAAACTCATTTAAGGAAATAAATATTGAGTTAGATGGCATTCGCTATCTAATTACACCAAACAAAGTTGTCCACTGCATTCAGTTGTTCGTTTTACAAGAAATACATCATTAGTTCCATATTGTATTATGAACTTCGGAATATTTTGAAAACTGGAATGCCATTAGCAGAGTATAGAATTATCAACTGAAATCAGACTAATTATTAGGCATGAAAGTTGGCGCGTCTGAGAAGTATAAATGTTTGGACAAATAATGCGGTTCAACAATACACCATAATTATGTTAGATAGCAGAACTGTTTTCTCACAAAAATTAGCGATGTCCGATTCGAAAAGTAAGTTATGAATTAATTATAATGTCATAAAATATTTTTTTTATTGTATCAAATTATTTTAGAAAGAATAAAATAATCTGAATTAGTTATAACGACGATTTTCTATAAACTAATTTACAGAAACAAGTTTTTGAAAAGGAAAGAGAATAAGTATTGTAATTGCCCAGAGACTTTCAAAGTACCATGATGTTCATAGCTGCATAATTATATATATTCTAGTCATATTGACTTAGCTCTTTTATTATATATTATTAATTTCGGTAACGCGATACATTTCATGAAATGCAATGAAAAGTTGAACTCAGAAAGAAAATGTCAGAATGCTATTTATTATCTAATTATAAGAAAAAAAATGTTCCCTGCAGTTTTGAACTTTGCTTTCACCCGAAATGCATGATTAGAATCACTGCAAAAATTTGAAAAACTTTAATTGCAATAGAATAATGTAGGATTAGGAATAGAAATAATGACATATTTCTTAAAAATACACAATTATTCATACAAATGTTCAAACAAAAATTTGCTAATGATGTTATAAAAGGAGACTTGCTTGTATATTATTATTATTCGAACCAATTTTAAAAACAAATTCAGAACTTTAGTTTCAAAATTAAATTAGGATTTAATGACGATTTTACTAGGGGAGTATGTTCATCCTGTAATATCAAAAATCAAATTAGTATAAACGAAATAAATCAAGGGTATTTAATTATTTGTGCAGAATATTACTATTCATTACATTAGAATGGAGTTTATTACAGTATTTTTTACTTTAATGATTTTTTTAGGTAAACGCCTAAAAGTGGAATAAGTAAGGAATGTTGTGTAAATCCTATCTTACAATTTCGCATGGCATTTCGTAAAGTAATTACAATATTTTAAAATATCTGTTTAATATGAAAATAATTAATGTGCTTTATTTTTCTACTACAACTCGCTATTGTATAAAATCGCGTACTCTGATGATATTTTTTTTAAAAAAGAATGTTTAATGTATATATAAGAAGAAATTTGTAAAAAATGATGCATTAATTACAATTTCGGATTTGATTTGAAACTTAATATTCTTGGCATTATTTTGATATAATATTTTGTAAAATCAGTCACAAAATTACTAAATTAAATATTTTTATTTGACAATACACTATTGTTAATTTGAAGGAAATATTATTCTTTCTCATTTGGGAACAATTTAAAATAATAAACTTTTTAAAATATGTAAAACATGCTTCTCGAAATGCTAAAAATTTGAATTTAAAATGGAAATAAATCCTCAAAAAATGAGTAAATAAATAAATAAAAAGCAGTCTGAATACCGGAAATTTCTAAAGTATAAAATGTTTAAATTAATATGCATAGTTTTACCTTTTTAATGTAAAGATTTTGACCAAATTTAATATTAAATATCTTTTAAAATAATTATTTGGTTTAAAAATTGCCTACACCAGCATGTTTATTAAACATTTCTCTTTATTGTTACCAATTTTCATATTTTTGTATGCAACATATTGCTTAATATTAAGGAAGAAAGAGCTCCGCTCTCAAAGAGTTTATTATCAGCGGCGGTGACAGCATTAGTAACTTTTTTTAGAATAGAGAGACACTTAAGGGGGCTCAGGGGTTTATCAATACGGAAAAACATGTAAACAGAGCTCTCGCTTTGAGCCCATATAAAAACAGAAGTATTGCTATATCTCCAACACCAAAGTATCTTAACGTTGAATTGACTTAAGAACCCAATTTTTGCTTTAAAATGATCAGGAAACTTTACTCTAGAGAATGAATTAAAGATATAAAAATCCCTCAAAAAAAAAAAAAAAAAAAAAAAAACATTATTAAAAAAACTCTTAAATTTGAAAATTTAAAACCCCCCTAAAAAATACAACTTTTTTTTCATTAAAAATTCTCAAAATATTAAACTATCTAAAATATATTAATTCATAACCTAGATAATGATGTTATATAGATGCAACAAAAAAATTAAGCCATTCCATCAAATAGATTTTTTTTATTTTGGTGTTAGTCGTCAAAAATCAAGTTTTGAGAAAACGCGACTTAAGTTGAGATTATATGGATGTGGCTATGAAAGTGTTGATACATAAATGCTTATAACTCCGTTAAAAATGCAAATATTTTATGCGGTTTTTTGCATTGAGTTAAGAATTAAATAAATAATCAAATTAGATCATAAAAAAAATCGTTTTTTGGAAAAGTTTTCAACCCCTGAGCCCCCTTAAAAAAATCTTTTCAATATATAACCGAATTGTATTTATTATTTTTTTAACATACAGAATTTACAGAGCACAGTACACAGACACATTTTGACACAAGATTAAAGTGGCTTATCCTAAATGCAAAAAATAAACATCACTTTTTATTGCAGATTATTCTTTTTAAAAATATAAGTTTTGTTAGGGTGGAGGCGAAATACTTTATAAGGCATATTGTTTTATCTTATAAAGAAGTAGAAAGAAATAAACAACAACAACAAAAAGGTTTATATATAAAATATAATGTTCAATATCCCTAGAAAGCTACGACGACTTGCAGAATAAGCGAAAAAAAAAAGAGATGAAACTGTAACTTACTTATCTGTCCCTCAGGTACTGAGGCAAGAAAAATCCAGTCGCTGTGTTTTCTGCCGTCGCTTAAAGAAAAAAGAAAAGAATTTATGGTACATAAATGACATTTTTCTGTAAGGTACATATGCCATTATTTCATTTTCTCCAGCAATTGATATTTACATTACTATTATCAATAAATGATGTTAAGATAATTTCCAACTTATAAATTAAAATTTCCATTTATGTTTTTTTCTTACAAAGCATCATGCATGTTTTATTACTATTTATGGACTTTTCATAAATTCTTTTGTCTACATAAATTATCTCACTATCTGTATAATTTTTTTGAAGAAATTTTTTTTATATTTTTATTGGCAGTATAAGCATCTTCATACATTTCAGAAAAATTCAAATTATGTTTTTTTTTAAATACATTTTATTACTGAAAAAATAAGAGAATGTTGTTATCTAATAAAAAAAATAATGCTTAGTGAGTTTCTTTGATAAATAAATGTTTGCATTTCTTAATAAAAATAACAAGGATTAAAAAAATATTTGTACATCATTAACAATTTTCTTAAGTAAAATTTTAATAACTCTTTTCGAAAAATATTTGTTTACATATGCTATTTTATTAGTTAATTTTAAATATAATCGATATTTTCAGTTATTGATATTATCATAATTTTCTGAATCATTAACTTTATATTTTGTTCTCGTCGAATGTTACTGTATGGCCGCTCTTGTGACGTCAGATGATTGTGATGAGAATGTAAAACAGTGAATAAGTTTAGTTTGTGTTAGAATAGAATATTTTTAGCTTTTGTTTTATGTACGTTGTGTGAAATTTTAAGTCAATAGAAATAACACCTGGTGTATAAATGAAGGGCCCGACATAGTAATTAATCTGGATCTAAACAGTTTGAAACTGGAAATAAAAAAAATACAATATCGTTTACTACGTGTAAAATAAATAAATAAGTTAAATATAGTTATAAAAGAGCTAGGAAAACGGGTCATGGATCTAAAAAGTCTCTTTGTTTTACAGAAGCAATTCGAAAATAAATTTTAATGATTCGATGAATGTTAGAAAAATTTTAATAGCATTCTTCTGAATACTGAAAGCTTCGAGAATAAATTTGAAGAAGGTTTTCAAGCACCCGAAGAAAACCGGGATAGGTGTATTGAATTGAAGACCGCAGTGGAAGAAATATTTATTTATTTGCAAAATACCATTAAAATATGGATCGTTTGGGAAAGTAACTTTTAATTTGCCTAATTTTGATTAGAGGTAATTTCATGGTGTAACATTCAAGACTGTTTGTTATACTGGTCACAATTCGAGGAATTTCATGAGGATAAAATTATTTTGAATTATGACAAATTTCAATATTTGATTCAAACGATAATTTCGAATTTGACAGCAGCCATGATTGAAGGTTTCAGAAATTTTCAACTCTGCATAATAATTTGAGATGAATCGGCTCAAATGAAAACCATTTATTTAATTCAATGAAATTGTAATAAACTTTTTTTAATTATCAGTCATTACTGACTTTAGACGTGAGCGCAACTTATACTGTAAGCAATGCATATATGACTCAACTCTGAAGACGCCTTTCACGCACTTATTAAAAGCTGTCGATCTAACAAGAATAGAAAATTTATAGTTTTAAAAAGTCATTATAAAAGGTATATCAAAAAATATTTATAGAACATTTTTTAATTAGATAAAATTCGCATCAGATGAAAATTATTCTGTGTCGCTAATGAATTTATTACATTTTATTTTATATCAAACTAGAAAGTTTTGGTCAGAGCCCTATAAATTCAACTTGGGGTACATGTATGATTAATTAATAACCATGTAAATTTAATCAACACATATAATTAATCAATAACTATGTGTGTATTGATTTCTTTGACTTTTTTTTACAGTTTCGTTTTCGTTTTCGGCTTAAATATAGAAGATTCCAAAACTCAGTTTCTTTCTATAATATTTTTCGCATAATTTTCAAACTATGATTGTGCTTATATATGCGTAACTAAATATTTATGCATAAGGAAAGTAAGGGTAAAGTAGATATTCTACGGTTACACTGTTAAAAATTTTGTGCTACTTTGAACCGAAATTTGGTGCTTAGTAGCTGCCACCATAAGATGGTGAAATCTTGTTCCAAGATTTGGAATATCGGTTGAACCATAGTACCATTTTTTCAAATAATATGGTGTAAACTCGTTCCAAGATTTGGAGCTTCGATTGAACCATCCTATGGTGGCAGCTGGTAATAGCTGCGAGCACCAAATCTTGGTTCAAAGTAGCACGAAATTTTTAACAGTGTAGGTTATTTTTATGATACAGTTGAATCATTCAAGTTCTAGAAAATAATACCAATAACAACTTTAATAATTTTAGTTTCAATTGCTATTTTTAATTTCAAAATATTAGTTTTAAAATACACGCTGCTTTATGGTCACTCTGCCCGACTAGCATTAGGTAATGAGGGGTACTAAAAAGTTTATTATGAGATATTAAAGTAATCAGCATTAGATTATTGAACAAATCATCTGAACCAGAATGTACTATGAATTATAAACATAATATAAAGTAACACGCATTAAAAATAGGCGTTAGTTTTGCAATATTTTAAGTATTAAAGAGTTATGCCAAAATTATCTGTAATGTCTATCAATATGACTAATGGAGGAATACAGGTGCGCAGACATGCAGACTGAAAATGTTGAGAGTAAACCTTTTTCTGCTGTCAATGGCAAGACCTGTCTTCTTACTTCCAAAGAAAATACTTTTGAGTAGTATTTTGTTATTAACTTTGAATAAAACTTCGTTTAAGGGACAAATAGCCACCTGGCCATTTTACCTGATTTCTTTGTGACTTCTTTGCACGGATTGACGCTATTGCAAAAATTCAGGCTTTAGCATTTAATCTACATAACATAGCGTTCTTAAACAAACATCATTTAAATGGTTATTCTGTTCCTCATCAAACAGCATAAAAACAAATTAATTACAACATTACATATTATTTATCAGTAATCAAAAAATTGTATCAATTGAATAAGATCAAAAATAAGAAAAAAACATTAAAATGAGTTCAGAACATGAAAAATCTAGTCTTTCTCTTAAAAATCGCAGACAATATAGTCCAAGATTCCACCGCACAAAATCCCAAGTCATTGAGCACAAGAAAAATTCCTTTTTTAAGGAAGAGTAATAATAGGGGAATCTAATCATCCATGTCTGCCGGAAGCAAAGTGCTACATAATCCAAAAATTGATACCACTAATGGTTCGCTCATACGTTTAACATTGTAATAGCCGTACAATTAACAGTATGAAAACATGGAAAAATGGGTGCAGGAAAACATAATGCTAAGTCTACAAGTCAACCACTAGTGGTATTCATTTTAGGCTTATGCACCACTTCGTTTCCGGCAGACATGGATGATTAGATTCCCTTAATACTGCTCTTCCATAAAATAAAGGAATTTTTCTTGCGCTCGATAACTTAAGGTTTTATGCGGTCGGATCTTGAACTTATATTACCAGCATCTCGAACGACTATTTCGCCAAGTTCCTGTGCGGCCGGGGCAATAAAAGGCTGAAAAAAGTCAATAATTTACCTAGCTTTCATTGTTCACGTCACCTTTTCTTTTAGCATGTGTTTGGTGATTTTGTTATATCTTATTTTATTTAGGCAAAAGACGTATTTTATGAAATATTATAAAAAAAACTCATTTAAGGAATAAATAAGTTATAATGACGTTCGCTATTTAATTGCCGCATGCAAAATTGCTCAATATATTCATTTATTCGTTCATAAGAAATACATCATTAGCTCCAAAGCACATTATGAACTTTGCAATCTAGTATTAGTAGAGTTCAAGATTATAGACTGAAATCAGAATAGGTATGTAACATTTTGGAATAAAAATTTGGTGCACCACTAAATTGAAGACCTTGCATAAATGATCAAATAAATATCTCCTAAAGATGTTATGAAATTAAATCTGAACGTAACTATTGATAGCAATTTGCTTTTCTGATTAAATGTGTGATATTCATTTTTGAATTCATGATATGATTTAATGATAAATGGATGGAAGATATATATTTTTATCATATAAAACGATTTCAGTGTGAATAAAATAATCTGAAATAATTTCCCCCAAGTTTTTATGTGAACTAATTTACAGAAACAATATTTTCACGAAAATGAAGATAAGCAATGAAAATACATATTCACTGTATCAAACTACCACGGTTATCCTATATACATAATTAAGTATGTCTTAAGTATATTCTTTTCGCATTTCTATGATAAATAATTTAGTTTGATAATACGGTGTATTTCATAAAATACGATGAAAAGTTTATTGTAGAAGAAAAAGAAGTACATTAATTATCTATTATGAGAAACAAAATTACCCACTGTGTTCAACTTGTTTGTTTAGCTGCAGTAGATCATTACATAGATTTCATGTTATGAGTGCATCAAAATGTTTAAAAATTGGAATTGCCACGAAATAATATAAGAATAAGAACTGAAATAATGATGCATTTCCGAGAATACACTATTATTTATACAAATGTTCTGACAAAAATTCGATAATGATGTTATTAAATCAAATTGGTATGCGTATCATTATTTCAAATTCTTCCAAAAATAAATCAAGAATTTTATTTTAAAATTAAATTACGTATTAATGATAATATTCATAAATATTCTTTAGTTTAATTTTTTTAAGTATAAATAAAATAGTCATGATTATTTCATTATTTATGTGGAATATAATTATTCTTTGGTTTACAATATGATACATTTTGTAATCGGTGTTAAATTTCATTATTTAAAAACAGTAGTAATTAAATTAATAATTTTGTCAGAGAAATGTCTAAAGAAATTAAATTAATAAGAAATTTTGAGTGAATTATAATTTACCTTTTTTCGTGACAATATCAAGGTACTAAGATTATTTTTAAGAATCTACAACTAATTTTTTTTATAATGCTATATTCTTATGACATATTTTACGGGGAATGTCTCATGTCCGAGAAAGAAATTAATAAAAAATAATTAATGGAAATACATTTTTTCACTGTATTAAATCACCACAGTAATCTTACAAGCATAATTAAGTAAGTCTTATATATTCATTTCGCACTTCAAAAATAAATAATTTATCTTGATAATGCGGTGTGTTTCATGAAATACGATGAAAAGTTTACTGTAGAAGAAAAAAGAACCAGAACATTATTCATAATCTATTTTGAGAAACAAAGTTACCCACTGTGTTCAACTGTTTGTTTAGCTGCAGTAGATCATTACATCGAGGTCACGTTATGAGCGCTGCAAAAGTTTGAAAATTAGAATTGCCATGAAATAATATAAGATTAAGAACTGAAATAATGAGGCATTTCCGAAAATACACTATTATTTGTACAAATGTTCCGACAAAAATTCGATAATGATGTTATTAAATCAAATTTGTATGCGTATCATTATTTCAAACTCTTCCAAAAAGAAATCCGGAATTTTGATTTTAAAATTAAAATACGAATTAATGACAACGTTACAGGGAAAATATATTTATTCTTTAGTTTAGAAAAAGTTTTACGTAAAAATAAAATAATCATGATACTTTAATTATTTATGTGGAATATAATTATTCTTCAGGTTACAATAAGATGCATTTGCAATTTGTGTTAAATTTAATTATTTAAAAACTATAGTAATTAAATTAATGATTTTTCAGAGGAATATTTAAAAAAATTAAATTAATAAGCAATTTTGTATGAATTGTAATTTACTTTTTTTTCTTGACAATATCAAGGTACTAAGAATATTTTTAAAAACAAATTCATAAATATACTCAGTGTACGTTCGTATTTTCCATTGCATATCATTTATTTATGATCCCATATTCATATGATATATTTTAAGAAAAATGTCTCACGTCTGAGAAAAAAATTACCAAGAAATAATCTAATAATTAGTGTAGCATTTTTATTTTGAAACTTAAAAATTGCAGCGCAATTTTCAGATATTCATTACAAAATCAAACTGAAAATTACTGTTCTTATAGTTTTTATTTGGAAAATATATGCGTTACATAATATATGAATTAAAATACAGCAATTTATTCCAGTTTGCTGAATCTTGTTCGTCTTTCGAAAATCGTGTAACTTAACTTGTTTTCTAAATATTGACTATAGCATTCAAAACTTTACTTACTATTATTCAATATTTTTATAATGTTAGCACACGTATGGAATAAATTTAATCCTTTTTTCCTCTTTTTTTATTTAAATACATTTTAAAAACAAATGTAGTACTCTATATTGTAAAATGCGTTAATATTATCTTTTTAAAATACTATTAATGCTTTTTAGCTCACAGGCTATCATAGCCTGGGAGCTTATGTGCGCGCCCGGTATGTATGTAAGTACGTTAGTTCGTGCGTAAAGCGACAACTCATGATAAAAATATCCGATCCACTTGAAATTTTTTATATAGGTATATTCTGATAAGGCGCTTCCCTGGTTAGTTTTTGGAGTTCATTCGATATATAAAAGGGAGAATATACATGTATAAAAGGTAGAACGGGGGGGCTCATGCCCCTCCCCTTAATTTGTATAAATGGGTTTTTCATTCAGAATTATCCATTTTCGTTCAAAATTTAGATAGAGAATCATTCTGATGAGGCATTTACGTGATTGATATTTGGTGTTCATTGGATAAGAATAAACAGGGGGAACGGGAGTTCTAATGCTTCTCTCCTTAATTTATATAAATGGGTTTTACATGCAGAATTATCAGATTTCGTTCAAATCTCTTAATAGTTTTGGAAGTTTAATGGTTAAGTATAAAAAAGGGAGATAGCTCCTCTTAAATTATATAAATGGGTTTTTATTAAAAATTTTCCGATTTGCTCTGAATTTTGTATATAGATTTTTTATATGATTAAGTATGCCCCTGATTAGTTTAGGGGATTTAATGATTAAGTATAAAAATTGGGAAATGGGGGAAGCTGTTTCCCCGCCTTAATTTGAAAATATAAGGCTGTAATGCACAACTAGTATGAGTAGCCTGTGAGCTCAATACCATCAATTTAACTGGGCAATATTCTTTTTTATTACATTCATTTTCAGATTTTATAGCAGTTTCTAAAAAAAAAAATGCACTTTTAATAGAAAATATACAAACGATGTATTTTACACATTAAAACATGAATTATTTTACAAAACTGATATTAATTAAATTTAATACGCTTTTAATATATAGCAAAAAGCCTTTTTTTATTCTTTCATTAAAATAATTTTAATATGTATAATCCCGTAAGGAATTAACATTCCAAAATGAAGCGTTTGTACACGCGAGGCATTATTTAATCTCAAGAGGTATATTTCTCCTTTCTTAGCGAGAACAAAAGACATTCCTTCACACACCCCTTCTTGATCATGATTTTGAAAGGCAGAATACAGATCAAACACAATCTCAAAAATTATATCCTTCTCTATAAAAAAAGGAAAAAAATGACAGATGTTTTTAAACCACGGAAATTTACTATAATCATGAACGCGAATTTTGAAAACAGCTTCCGAGTCCCTTAATATTCTGAAAAGCTTTCCATTATCTTTAGAAACTTTAGAAAACATTTTTATTTTCAAAATTAACAGAAAAATTTATAAAAATAAATTTATGTTAGCTGTCCGCCATTTTCGGAAACGTTCTCGTGTGTCTTTTACAATGCATTCACCAGAAAACCGCTTTTCGGATTCTATCAGACGTCAGCTAACCATTTTCAGCTGCAACAACTGAAATTGTGTAAGCAATTGTATCAGAAAATTTTTATTTTCATGTTAATAAAATTGTGTAATGAATTTTCTAAAAAAAAAAAAATTCATTTTAGTGTTAAAGCAATGAATTCTATACCTTTTTTCAGTTAATCATGTTTGCTGAAGATGAAAACATTTATTTGACATCATAGTATTCGAAAGACAAATTTTTCAGAAAACTGATAATGCACCGTAAAAGTAATTCGGAAACGATTTCGAAAATGATGGGCAGATAATAAAAATTTCTTATTTATAAATTCTTCTTTAAATATTATCCGGGGGAAGGGGGATTAGTTTGACATCTTTCACACCCAGTAACGAAGGCGAATTCTTTTGTGTAGCTCTCTATATAATTTGCACCATTTATACACGCAAAAATTTAGTTAAACTTAAAAAATTCATATCAAAACTAAAAACTTCCAGAAATCATCGTAAAATTATTTTTGATACAGCATAGTATCCAAAAAAAAAAAATTTGTGCCCCTGTAAATACTTTGTATTTTCTATTAGTAACTTGTAGTAAACCGAAGCAATTTATAACAATTCTATTATATGTAAAATAGTTTATCAAAACTAAAATATGCCGCAAATAATGTTTCCTTTTATACCATTATGTGACTTAATTCTTTTGTGTGGCCTTGTAAATGAATAATAACTCTTCTTTGTACAGCATGTTCGACATCGTTTGTATTTTAATGTTCTTCAAAAATGTATATCAATTTCATTATGTTCGAACGGGTGTAACATCAATAAAAAGCATTTGAAACTATTTTTTCCCATCGGCCGTTATGTAACGGTATGCTTTTGACTGTCTCTGTATTGGAACTATACATCTGATTTTCATAAAATTTGAAATGACGCGATTAAATTCTTCACCAAATATATACTTAAAAATTCAAACGATTCGATTGAGTATTTTTTTACACTGTTATAGGCGGAGAAACAGACAGACGGACAGATCACACGATGTATGTAAGTGATTACATATTTATATAATTAAGAACGTATCTAAAAAACAGTTAAATTTAAAAGCGCATGCCGGAATTGGAAACACATTTCCAGCAGTTCTTTTTTATATACTGTACTGAAATTAATTCTTTTGTTCCCCTGTAAATGAACGGCATACGCAAGTAATAACCTATTCTATCATAATGATCTTGTAATGACATCTAGTGATTTATATTAGTTTAAAAGCATTTGAAATAGTGTATGTCATTAATATACTCTGCAAACAATCCCCCCCATAGACCTTGATGTAATGGAATCTGTTGGGTATGCCTGTAAATAAACTGTAAATCCCACATGCTTCATATACAATGCCGAACATGCCTAGGTGACATAAATAAGGTTTAAAAAGGTACCCAAATAAATAAATATATAGATAAGATACTCTGATTTAAGAAATCCTAGCTTTCTGGGAATGTAAAAAAACATATAAAAGACGGTATTTCGAATATTGTTGCTTTACGCATTTCGATTTCAAAGGAGTTGCTCCCATGGAAAAAATATTTTTGTCTATTGTTGTGCTGACGCCAAAAATAAATAAATAAATAAATAAATAAAAAATTATATGGATTGAATTCAAAATCGGGCCGTAAAAGTAAAAGTGTATATTCGAACGAGACCTACTCCACAGTCTTAACCTCCTAAATTCTCATCAGTGCTGAGTTACGGAAGTTTCGGCCTTAACAGAGCACGTATTGCTCTCAGCGACATCCATTGTTTGTTATTCTAACTAAAATACAGAATCGCAGTGAAAAAATTTTGACATTATACATAACTCTCCTGCAAGAAGATTTTAAATAACTGTAAAAGTTTTCAAATTATTGAATTTTAAAATCAGTCAGATTTCAGGACATCCAGTATATGTACAATCGTGGAGAAAAAAAGTAAACGCCCCCTACTAATTCCTCAACAAATTACCATTGAAGAATATTACTGGTACCTAACGATTGGAAATACAGTCTACTTTTAAATTATGTAAATAGAATTTTCTAAGGGAACCATCTAGATACTAAAACGAACGCAAACTTATTTTTTTCAAAGACAATGCGCAATTTCGACCAGATATATGAAATCTTTGGTTAAAACTATGCCTAGACTACAAATTTCAGGTCATTTGAATAATAAGGTTTTGAATTATAAACATTCTAAATTTAGTGCTTCTAATGTTAAATTACGTTTTCATATTTTTAAATATATCTCCTGAAATTTTACTCTTAATGTGCTAATTTTTTATGTAGCAATAATACTAAAATACCCAATCATAAACACGTTGAATTTGAAATTTTTATAATTTTATAAATAAAAGTTATGAAATTAATATTAAAAAAATTATGAATTGAAATCTACAATTTTCTGTATGGATTTAGATTCATGAAGTCCTGATGTATGGAAATCCAAAATTTCAAATTTTTCGTCCAAATAGTTTTTAAATTATGCTTAATAAACCGAAAAATGATAGTTCAAAGGGGTTCTATGATAGAAGTAATTAGATATTTTGAAACTTCTTATGCTATCCTGTAATCTAGCTGTTTCCGATGAGTGCTTGAGTAGCATCTAAGATGCCTTGATCAAAAAGGAGGCTCTCTCATTCAACAATCGAGTACCTAATTTCAGTTTACGGCCCCTAAATCCCCCCCCTGTCATACGGCCCCTAAAATGTGCTCAGTTTAAAACAATTAACTTATCGGAAACTTTTTATACGAATTTTCATAAAAAATAGTTTTTAGGCAAATTGAACTGTTCATTTATACTGTCAGAACTGGATATCGCTATTGAAAAAATGGACAAATATAGGGTTTGTTTTTATATTTAGATGGCAAATTTTATGTACATACTAAGAAAATTTTATATATATCATTTAAAACTGATTTTATTTCCAATCCTTTGGAACAAGTGACTTTATTCTACGATAATTGTTTGCAGAGTTAATAAGGAGTATTTCGCTTTTTTTGCACGACTGTACATATATTGATTTTAAATTATTTGTTTTTATAAATAAAATATATGTATACATATATATGTATATTTATATTAATCAATTTCCTTTAAGGGTGATGTATGGCGAAAGTTTATATATGTATATATACGTAACTTCAATACTATATTTCGCTTTTTAAAAAGAAAATCATCTTTTTCGTTTTGTCGAAATCTAATAAATTACAATTTAAAGTTCACGATTGTCTTAAATAATGCACATTTTCAAAATACTAGACAAATATATGCATATATATACACACACATTCACATACACACTATATATATATATATACTCATATATATATATGCGTGTGTATATTAACATGCTTTTTTATTTCCTTGACTTCAGAGAAAACCCCTCAGACAAATTTCTTGAGCCGAAAAAATGCGCTGTTAAAAATCAAGTCTCATTACAAATAAAAATCAATTAAAACTGAATTTTTGAACATTCAAAACATGCACGTTATTTTACGCTTTTCAACTTTCTCTCAACTAGTTTTCAACTTTCTGTAAAATTAACTAATCAAATAAATAAATAAATAAATAAATCATAAAAAATGGAATTTACTTATACTATTGCATGCACCCTGATGTTAGTATAGGTTACAATGACCGTAATTGTATTACTTGCTTAATTTCTAGAAAAAGGGAATTGCTACAGTATTCCTTGTTTTGGTCTGTAGTCACCTGTAACCAATTCAAGACTTCCAGAACTCCGTCATGTGAAATTTGTGCTTTTGCCGTTTCTTCCTGTTGTCGATTTTGTGATGAAATGTGCATAAATGAGATTTTTTTTCTTTTTTTAACATCTAGCTGACAATACGACTTGCCAAAGCTTGTAATAATAATCTAAAATAAACTCCAAATTTGCATGATTTTATATCTTTAACACGATTTTGTCTAAATTATTATTTTTAAATGAATGAGTCGAGAAAACATATTGATTTTCAGTGATAAAAGCGCTCGTAAAAAGATTATTTTCTAGTTTTTTCACGTAGTTTCGTTTTATATTTTTAGTTCTTGTTGTCCGAGTTATTTGAAATCTGTATCTTTTATAAAAGTATCTGTTTTTCAGACCATAGAAATATATATTTATTAAGATATATATCTTCTGCTTCCTTATCTTATTTGTTATTTTCGCGTCCGACCCTTTAACAAAACAGAAAAAAAACAGCTCCTGTTATCCGAAAAAATATAACTGTTTCCAAAAGTTCTTTAAAATGTCCCAAAAAATTATTCATATTTAGTAGTGAAGACATGTGCAGAAGCCGAAACAGAGAACCTTTTTAGCGTTTTCATAGAAAATTTCTCAGGATTTTATTTTTTTTTAAATTTTTCTCTATTCGTCGTAATGTTTCGATTTTTTTGTGGAATAAACCAAATCACGCAAAATGGTTTTAAAATATTGTATCGTAATGTAATTTTTAATAAATTTTAGCTCATCTCCGAGAGGCGCGACGTGATACACGATTGGGAATTTTTCGAAAGGATTCAAATGTGTATATTTTAAAATCGATTGCACTTTCAAAAATAAGATGGTCTCAGATTTAAATGTATATATTTAATTTATCGGTACCTTCAATTTTGAGTCCTAAAAAAGTGAAATCGCGAAAATAATACTTTATGATTCTTTTAAGGGTTTAACAACAATATATTTTTTTTAATTGATTCCGTATTTTAAGACATAAAGTTCTAAATTTAAGAAAAGTTTTCTCTTATTTTCGTATTCTGAACTGCTATGAGGTAGAACGTAAAGATAGAAGGCCAAAATAATAAAGCGTATGGTTTTTACCTTCTACGCGATTGAAACCTGTCTGAGCATGCGCGATCGAACCTGTGCCGATTTGCAAAAAATATAACTTTTTTAACTCTTTTTCATCTTTATTTCGACTAATTAAAAAAATTTAAAATCTGAACATCAGATTTATCATGACATGCTTTGAACTGTCTTACAAATTTTCAAATTTTGTGCACTGTCGATTTTACTTGCAATTGCTAATGCACAGACACATACAGAGCGAATGAGATATATCTTTTGTTTTATTAGAATAATCATATTTCAACTCCAAAAGAAATAAAAGCGATTTTTTGCTGCAGATTCTATAGAAAAAAAATGGACTTCATAGTTATTATACTATACATTTTTTATTTCATCCCTTGAAAAATAATCTTATAAGTATGATTCTAAATTTGTTTTAGTTGTATACTTTACAGAGTTTGCAAATTAGATGACAGTAGAAAAAAAATCTGACGTTTTGATACAAAATTTAAATAGTTTAAAAATAAACTAAACAAATAACACGCATCAATTTCTATAGTAGATTAATTCTTTTAAAAATGACCGTTTTTGTTAGAGTAGAATTGAAATATTTTTTGATGTACATTGAGAAATAAATCTTCTGCGGAAATGGAAGGAAATAGAAAAGAAACATATAGGAAACATATGAATTTTTATATCCCTAGATAGCAAAACTGACTTAATATTTAATAGTATGTATATATATATATGTGTGTGTATGTGTGTATATTTTCATTCCTTGCAAAATAATCTTATCGGTATGAAGCTAAATTTGTATTACAGTAAAACCTCCATAACGGACACTCCCGAATAGCGGATACCTCTATTTAACGGACGCTTTTCCAATCCCCACTCCCAAAACCTAAATTTTTGTATATTTAACCTCTGAATAACGGACATTCCGAATAGCGGACAGTAATTTTGATGATAAAAGATGAAATAATATTTTTCAATGTGAAAAAAAAATTAAAAAGCCTCTAAATTTATCAGATTAATGTGTCAAGTATCAAGAAACAAAGAGAAAACAAAAAAATCATTTTAGTAGGACTCATTCATAAAATTCAATGAGTAATTAACTAGATTGCATATTGCATAACATAGAAGAGATAAATCAGAGACGTCACACGGCGTCTATATGATTGGAGCAAAAGAAAAATAATCACTGAAAACCTAAAGTACCTTTTATTTATGTGTTTTTACTATTTTATAAAAAAAAAGAAAAGGGTTACTCTATTTTATTTATTTATTTATTTTTATTGGGAAATTGCATACTGATAATTTTGGCAGCGAGGATTAAAGGCGCCAAGAATGCGATGAGAATAGGGGGTAAAAAAACTACTTCTCAATGTTTATTGCTCTTTTCGATTCTTGTGAGCGTTACTTTAACAATGGCCTAAAAAAAAAACGGTTAACTTTAAAAGAAAAATTTGAAATTGTAAGTGTATCTGAGAGAGAGAAATTGAGTTTACGGATACTTGCTGATCGTTTTAAAATAGGAAAACACAGGTGGGCGAAATTTTACGAAATAAAGAAGAAATAAGAAATTTATAGATTACTAACTCAAACGAGAACACCAAAAATGTGAAATTGAGGAAGACTAATTCCATTGAAATTGATTCTATAATTCTGAATTGGTTTACTTCTGTTCGTTCTAAAAACATTCCTATCAATGGACCTTTGAATGAGGAAAATGCTTTGGAAGTCACTAAAGAATTCGGATTACACGATTTTAAGGCTTCCAGTGGATGGCTGGAAAAGTTTCGATCTCGGCACAACATCTCTTTCAGAAGAATATGTGGAGAAGCAAAATCTGTAGATCTTAAAGAGGTGAAGGATTGGCAAGAACGACTTCAAGCAATTTGTGAAGGTTACGAGGAGAGAAAAATTTTTAATGCCGATGAAACCGAACTCTTTTTCAGAATTTTTCCGAATAAGACTTTATGTTTTAAAAAGGATGATTGTATCGGCGGAAAAATGTCAAAAGAGCGACTCACTATTTTATTATGTTCCAATATGTTAGGAGAATTTGAAACTCCTCTTATTATTGGAAAATCTCTGAAACCCAGGTGTTTTCCAAAGAATATTCAATTTAATAAATTTGGTATTGTGTGGAGAGCAAATAAGAAGGCATGGATGACCAGTCATTTAATGATCGAATGGTTAACTTCCTTTGATAATAGGATGAAAAAACAACAAAGAAAAGTTCTATTGTTTTTGGACAGTGCAAGTTCTCATCCAAAACATTTGAAGTTGGACAATGTTAAAATTAGGTTTTTTCCCCCAAACACAACTTCAGTATGCCAACCACTTGATCAAGGTGCAATACGCAATTTTAAAGCCTTGTACAGAAAGCTTTTATTACGTCACATTATTTCAAAGTTAGATTCTATGGATACACTTGAGAACTGTGTAAAATTAGTTAATGCTCTCGATGCTGTAATTTGGATTTCGTCAGCTGTTAAAAACATAAAACCGGAAAGCGTACGACAGTGTTTCAGAAAAGCAGGCTTTATTTTAAACGAAAATTAAACGCACATTTCCGACACAAATGAAAATTTAAGCGAAATAAGGGAATTAATGGAATATATCAGAAGTGAAGAAACTGCCGAAAATTTCATTAGTATTGATGATGAATTGCCTACTGAAGAAGACTCAGCTGATATATGTGATTATATTCCTTCAGAATTTTCGACAAAAGCTGACTCTATTAGTGATGAAGAAACTGATATGGAAACTGGAGATGTTTTTTGCAATATTGAGAACTTCCAAGAAGCGGCTAAATATAGTGAGCAGTTACACAATTTTTTTGTAAAAAAAGATGATTCAGAAGGATTAAAACTACTGACTGAGTTAAAACTTCACATTGAAAAACAAATTACTTGTAATCGCAAACAAAAGCAAACTTTAGTAACAGATTTTTTTCATAAGAATGTGATAAATGAGGAATAAAGGTATGCACAATTTTATTTCAGTTTTATTGCTTATAAATAATTTTAATTTTTGATTAATCATTTAGTATAAGTTTTAGGATATATAAAAGTCAATTAATGAAACATTGTGCTTTTTTTGCAATTTTGCTTTTCTTTTTAATATTTGGGCTTTACCGAATAGCGGACACCTCTGAATAGCGGACAGTTTCCGCGCTCCCGAGGTGTCCGTTATTTAGAGGTTTTACTGTATTATGTACATTGGAGACTGTTAAAATCAATACCAGTATGTTTGTTTACTGTTAAAATCAATAACAGTAAAAAAATTCTGATTTTCTGACACAAAATTCCAAATGGTTTTAAATAAATACAAAAACTAACGTACATAAAATTTATAGCATATTATTTCTTTTAAAAGTGACAGTATTTTTTGGAATAAAATTTAAATATTTTTTATGTATATTTATAAGTAAATTTTCTGAGGAAATGGAAGGAAATAGAAAAAAAAGACATATAGGATATATACGATTTTCTATATCCCTAGATAGCTACAAAGACTTGCATAATCTTGCAGAAGAAAAAACAAACAAACAAACAGCCAAAAAAAAAAATCGATGAAACTGTAACTTACTTATCTGTCCCTCAGGTACTGAACCAAGCTAAATCCGGTCACAGAGTTTTCTGCCAACGCTTAAAAAAAGTCGACGGTACACATTTGAGATTTTTTTTTCAAATATTTATGTTACTCTTTTATTTTTTACTAGAAATGTGTATTTAGAATACTATTTACAATGCAGAATCGTAAGATATGTTTTCTAAAATTAAAATTAAAAATTTCAATTTATCATTATTTTTCTTAGAAATCATTACACGTGCGTCTTTTTCAATTCACGCGTACTAATTACTTATGTAAGATAATTATATTTCAGTGGCATAATAAGAATTTTCTTTTTAATCACAGAAGATTTCTAATTAAATCTGCATTAAAAAGAAACCTATGTCACTATCAGGGCCCGACTTAGACAGTGGGGGGCCTGGGGCAAACATTATTAGGAGGGCCCCCTTCTGTATTAAAAGTTTTCGTAAATTATACTGAAGTGTCTAAAACTGAAATTCATAACAATTGTATGTGTACTTTAATTTCATACCAACTACTATTCACATTTATATACATAATAGAAAAAAAGAGACAATTTAAAAAAAATAATAGAATACAATATTTTTTCGATTACAGACATATGAGGATAAATGTGAGGCCTTAAGGAGACATTGTGTACAAAAAAATAGGAGATAGGAGAAGAGAGACCCTTACAATTGAAAAAGAAAAGAATTTTGGTTACTTTTGACCATTTTTTATCATTTGATACTCTTTTAATGGAAAACTTATCTGTTCTTGGGGGGCCCCCTTAAGCTGGGGGGAATGGAGCAATTGCCCCGCATGCCCCTGCCTTACTCAGGCCCTGGTCACTATCAATAAATACATAATAATAAAGATAAAATTTTGTACATTTATCTGTATTCCCTCTTTGCCGGATTCTCAAGAAACATTGCAGGCAGAGGTACAAGAATTTAAAGAGATCTATATTTGTAGTTAAAGTCATCTTAAAGACAGCTTTTGTATTTTTGAATTACATCCTTTAATTTAATAAAAAAATACAACAAAAACACATAAAAAAGACAGGCACACTTTTTTTTTCAAACTGTACACTACGGCTGTTTCGTTGAGGCTAGCAGTCAACACTGGACATTTTTAAATGGCTCATTTTTTCGCGTATTTCAAAGCTGCCAATGACTTAACCATTCAAAATACGCAGTAAAAAAATTCAAGAGGTTACTAAAAATTTTTTAGTAAATTTGTATTTCACAGAATTTTTTAGAAAACATTTCAAACATTTTTTTTTTTTTTTTTTTTTTTTTTGCAAGTGAAACAAATATTTTTTTTGTAAACTGAACAAAAGAATTTTTTGTATAACTAGCTTAAAACTTTTTAGTATGAGCCACCAAGCAAATTTTAGTAATAGCTACAAAAATATATTTGGTAACCATTACGTGTGCCCGAAGGGCAGGAGCTTCCTTCGAGCTGCATCCAGTGAGTAAAAAGACAGACTACTGAAGCGGAAGATTTTCGGCGAAGCCGCAATAGATGGCAGCACCAAACATTGTTACTTGCTCTATTCTGACATGTTTCTAAAGGGGAGGGAAAGTTCAGAGATCATTACCCATGGTAACTGCTACAACAGGATTTTCATAATCCCTTTATTTAACGAGTACTTTCATTGCATACATTTGGTGCATATTTGGTGGCGTCCAGCATCGAACCCGGGCACTTTCAGCCTGGAGTTCGGTGCTGTGACCACTAGGCTATCACGGCCACACCAAGTGAGTTTTAGTAATAGCTTTTAAGAATGTAAAACTATTAACTCTATTCGTTGCTAGCTTTTTTTCTAGTAATTCTTACAGATTCCTTGTAACCGAGTAAGATTACTAAAAATTTTTTAGTAATTAGAAAGATCACTAAAATCGTTCAAAATACCGAAGATCAATAAAGTACCAAAACTTGTCTAAGTGCTTGGGACTATTTGACGTACTCCTTTTTAAAAAGTACATGGGCTAAACCTTTAACTTTTCTGTAAACTTCAGTTTTAGAAAATTTAAAAATATATTATCCAGTAAAACTTTTTTATTTTTCAACCATAACGATTTTTTACTAGCTTCTTTAGTCAATTTTTATCCTTTTATCTTATTGTTAAAGTCATGTAACTTTGACGAATGTTACGAAAAAAATCCATTTAAACAAAAAATATCAGAATAACAGCAATTATGAGATCCGTTTACCATGTTTTACTGTAATTGGTTGGTGTTTTGCTTGGCTTAAAAAATATCAACAAAATCCTACTAATAAAGTTGTACTCCTTCACATCAATTTTGAACTTTAGAAAATATAATGTGCCAATCCCAAAACTTTTTCCTTCTTTAATGACGTATTTTAAAAATAAAAAATATAGCTTATTACAATTACGTATACTAAACCTAGATTGGACAAGTGGCTGATTCAGTGAGGCTTGTTTTTTTGTCAGCTTCTAGGCTAATTCTGAAAATAGTTATCAAAACATCTTTTTCCTATGAAATATTTCCATTTTTTTACTGGACCTGACATATATAGTTCAAAAAGTACATATGAAATTTTATTTTTTTTTCAATTTTACCCTCTGTTATATAATTACTGATGATAAAAAAGAAAATTCTCCACTAAGTTTGCTCTTACAGCGTCACCTTCAGACCGAATTTCTCCAAATATTTATATAAACCTCGACCTATGACGTTACATGTAAATGTAAAATTTCGTCGAAAAATCTTCATTAATTCTTTACAGAGAAATTTGTCTGAAATCACAGAGAAAATTTCACAAAAATCACTTTCCGATGATAAAAGTGAAAATCGTGCAAACAATCACTATTATAAGGCCCTTTCTAGAGAAATATCCCCAATAAATTGGATCTCACAGCCACATTTAATGTAGTTCGGTTCGATTGTATGCAAAACTGCGTGAATTTTCCTATGATATAATGAGTGAAAAAGATTTTTATCTATGACACATTAATTTATCTTTAAATATTTTTATAAACTATTTTTAGCTATAAATATTTAATGCAGAAATGTTTATGCACCAAAAACAATTAATTAATAAAATAAAAATACATGTCAAATTTGAGATGTTAGTTAAAAACATACAATTTGGGAAAAGAACTGTTGCTGTTTCAAGAAACAACCTTTGCTAGAAGAATATATTTTAAATGAAAATTAAAATATTAAAAAAGTTCTTCTTATTTACATGCAACTTGTATGTACATTTATTTAAAATAATAATTGGAAAATAAATTCAAAATTGCGTGATCAACGACATACATTGGCCTTCAAATATTAAGGGATCTTGTACTTTCTAAACGCAATGAAATTTAGCGAAAAAATTCAAAGTTTGAATAACTTTATCTTCAAAATCTTTTTATGTATAAACATAAAATTTTAAATGTTGATTAAACAGCTTATGCCTTATTATATGCTACCATTAGAATTTGATTAGTCTTTTACAGAATTTGTGTATTGTTGAAATAAAATAGTTCTTTTTTTTACTCTGTAAATCATTGAGTGCACGATATCTTGAGAACGTATCTATGTATCTAACTACATAGTACATAACTATGTATCTACGTAACTAAAAATATGAATTGTTACAAAATTTTGTGTGCATAATAAGCAAATGTGTGTTTTTAAATTGACCTACTTTTCAGTATTTATGGCGATAACATTTTTAGTTATGACTATTTTAATCATCAAAAAATGTAAAATTTAGACACGATCCTCACATTGCTTTAATGTCCGTGTATCTCTGGAGTTATTCAATGGTAGACAAGCAACACAGGACTACATACAGACGTTGAATATCAATTTCCAGTCATTTGGAGAATTTTTAGCTGGTGTAAAGTATGGATTTTAGCGAGATAATGCTTCTATTCACGTTGCATACAAAACAAGAACTTTGTTGAACTCTGAAAATACTACTGATCTCAAGTGCCCAGCGTGTAGCCCTGATTTGGACCCAATAGAAATTATTTGTAACATTAGATATGTCATAAGGTTTATGCAAATTTTTGCTATACTTTTCTGTTAATGAGCTGCGAAATGTTGTAAACATGTTTGATACAAAATAGATCCCCAAGTGATGCAGCATGTAGTTTTTTCGATGAAAAGTCACAATCTTGCACTAATTGCAGACAATGTAGGTGAAACTCAATTTTAATTTGTAATTATTTTTGTGTATTTATACAAATTGCCTATACTTTTTTTCCACAATGTTAATTTCGTTTCTTTGTCATTATATGTTTATATGTCATTATATATATTTTTCTATGTCATTATATCATGTTATGTAAAAGATAAAATTTAAAATTAATTGTTTCTGAATAAAGGCTAAGTCACAAGTAATGTATATTACAAATTAAAAAAATTTTCGCCAAAACTAACCTTTATACTATCTTAATTTTCTTATAATAATGTTCCGTACTTACTTCAAATTATTAAATTAAAATCTTGTTTCTAAATCTAATCTGTTAATCTTTATGCAGACGATTCTTAATTTGCCTTAAAAAACATTACTTCAGTATGCGTAAATTTAAAAAGATGGCTCTAAATTAAAAATATTCTTAATTACATCTTTATTTCTTAATATTCCAAATAAAACTAATTTCTTCTATGTTTTTATCAACCCTTTTCAAGAAAGTCTTATTAAATTTATTCCAAAACCATACCTTTCAAAAAATATCATTATTTTATTTTATCTATTTATTTATTTTTCCTCAGTCAACCTTTGATAGTGTGCATAGCAATAAATTCATTTCTTTTCTTTTTCTCTTAGAATTAATAGTCTATAAAAATCGTCTGCCTAAGATATTTAAAATCATGAGTCGATTATAAATTGGTAAAATTATATATTTTTTTTAAAATAAAATTATCGTCTGAATGAAGTGTTTAATCTCGTAGCTGGACAAGAATTCTGTTTACATAAAAGAATGATGGTTTGAGGTTACAGAAAGTTCTAGAATTTTCTTTTGAGATTTAAGAGGGGAAGCCTCGAGCTGAGAAGGAGGATTCTTGGGTTTTTTCTTCGATGAGTACGGCTCGCTGAAATAATGATGGAATGTTTCGGTAAAAGACAGTTTGCAAAAGGAGCTTTTCCCTTTCTCATGACTACGGATTAAATAAATGAACTTACAGCAGTCAATGATTAATTTATTGGTGTGATGTAGAATCACATATAGTATTCTTAAATTTTACATTTTTCTAAATTACAGTTAAAACTAATCTTTAATTATATAGCTATTTTATCTTAACGTTTTATTTCGATTCCACAATAACTTTCCGTTCAAAAGAAAAGAAAGAAAATCATCTAGCATCTGCCTTATTACTGAAAAACGGCTGTCAGATAAAGAGAATTCATTAATATGCGTATTTCACCCTTGCTGGAAACAAATAATAAAAAAAAAGAATAATGTTCGAATGTGTTTGCGGTCAGTGAAATTTCATTTTCCTCTCTGCGTAATTTTAAGTCTAACTTATTCGTTGCATAAGAGTCTTTTCATGTAGATAATGGTTGTTATGTCTTTTGAGAACATTTTCCCAAAATATGCTCCTAACGTACGAATTGGCAGTCGGATTCCTTTTTGGCGTATTTTTTAGGACTGCTGTTTTCTGGTTGCCCTGCTATTAAATTCAAAATCCTTTTATTGTTTAAGCGTAACAGACAATTTTGCGGAGATAATATCAGTCATTTTTCATATGCTTAATGTCGCCAATTGTGTGATGCCAATGTGTGAATTTTTCAGTGAGGAATTAATTGCCTCCCTCTCGCTTCATGAACTCAGTCATGTGAAGACTGTTTTCTTAAAAAATGCGTTCAGGCACCATCCCTAACTTTTCGGTATGAAACCCTTAAATTTTGAAGTTTACTGCAAATAAATAATTTTTCTCAAAGAGCATTTATTGTCTTAAGCGATCATAGCCTATAACTAGCGAATGCATTTTTAAAAAGAACCTGTCAACATACTTTAAATCACAGATCTACGATATATAAATTTACATGCCGCAAAAGTAACATTGTAAAACCTTTGTAAAATAAAATACCATTGTAAATACCATTGCCGCATGCTAAGCAACGCTCTCGCGATTGTGTAGAAAAACAAATTAGGATTTTTTTTTTTTTTTTTTGCTAACATAAGAAACAGACAGTATGTGTACCAGAACCCCAAAACACCTACCAATGAGTGACATTCAATTACGTAATTAATGAATTAACAATCATTAAACAACTCGATGAATAAGGGTTAACTTGTCTCAATGAACTAAATGTATTATGTAAAAAGAAACTCTGGTTAAACTCTAAACCAGCTACAGTGAACTACGTGTTTTAACTATGAACAATGTGTGAAGTGAAAAAAAAAAACTGTCGAATACTATGGTTAGCAAAAGGTTAAAAATTAAGTGTATAGGCATAAAATATTACCGGAATATCAAATGTGACAAATATGTAATATTAAAACTGTAAAAGTATTTAACTTCCTCGATTTAAATACTCTTGATGTCTAAGGTATAGCTAAGAGTCATGCCAAAACAATTGTGATTATTGTAAAATAATAAAAATGCTTACAATATTTTTGTGTGTACATGGTGATCTAAACAAACTGCAGTAAGTGCATGTATTTCTAAAAGCTTAAATGTGTGAAAATTTAAAGTGTCATTTAAAATAGAGAAAAGTACAAATGATGTAATGGTCATACCTGTTCTAGCATATATACTTTTAAAGATAAAAGTATATCTAACTAGTGACAAGAACCAAAATAATATTGTATCAGAAACATGTCCAATTTTAAAGATATATTATAATATTTTGAGAAGAATCATTTTGTGAAATGATATAATTAGCATCTAGTCACCATCCTCGTCCAATCAGTCAAATTTTTTCAGTAAAGAAAAATGTATGTGGATAGGCATGTACATATTATAATTTATTTCCTATTTTAAAATCCTTAAAGTATGTGCTGGCAGTTTCCTGAGTGTTGTATGGATTTTTTAGAAAAAAATCATTAAAAAAACTACTGTTTTATCTAAAAAAATAATTAAAAAGAGGTTCCAAATTATATCTTAAAGATAATGAACGTTAATAATGACACAGTATGTAGAAAAAAAATTACAGAAGTACATAAAAATTATGATTGAATTCAACCAAGGCAAGTGTTATCTTTGAACTATAACCAAAAATAATCTTGTGAGAATGAAGTGTAAGTATGTGTATGCATGTAAAACCAGGTTGAATATAAAACCACAACAAATATGTACAACAGTTGCAAGAAAAAGAAATCGACTGTGAAACATATTCTAACGAATTAATTACCACTCTTCAGTAATGTCATGTCTAAATAAACAAAATTAATAGTGTCCTACACTAAAAAAAAAACGCTGATAATTTAGCAAAGTGTCTAATAATTGTAAATAAATAAATAAAAAAAACATGAATTTATGAATTTTGTAAGTGAAAACCAGCTTTCTCTCCCTTTGCGTAGGTAAGTGGCCATCTCACCCCACAAAAGGAAAAGAAACCCTTAAAAAAACATTCTTGACATTGTGCTACCTCTAGAAAATAACACAATGCAAGAAGAAATCTATCTAAAACAGTCTCTAAATATTAGAAATAAAAATAAAAATATTAACTGAAATTTAAAAATACTGAGATTTCACATGTACTAATGTGTGCTGGTATGCAACAACACGGCATACTATTGATTTAAAATGTATACTAGTACGTTATATGTTTTAACTGCATTAATGAAATAAATAAAATCTCTCTTCCTGTTATTATTAATAATAATATCGATGACTCGAGCAGGCATTAAAATGTTAAGAGGAAAGCTTGTGACAGGTTGAGATAATATAACTAAAGAAAATATATTTCACATATGACATCTCCAAATATAAAAGCATATTATATTTGCGAAAATATTTTAAAATATAAATTATGCAATGTCTAATTGCTGTCAATAATTTAAAGTTTAGTAAAAAAAAAAAAAGTGAAAATTTACCATAAGCGAAAACAAATTTAAGCTTCTCGCCTCCTTCATTATATTTCCAAATTTGTCAACATGGCAACACATGAAATATTTTTATAATGGTATGTCGTAATATACCACTTAATGAACTTTATGAACATTAAAAATATCTATACACAAATATTTAAAAGACACACCTATATAATAAAACAAATACACACATTGATTAATAAAAAAATAAAGTTGTTAGTACCATTTGTACCATTTTGTATCAAATAAATGTCTAAGAAATACTATGATATTTCAAGAAAATTACCTAGATATATTTTTATGAAATAACCTTTAAAATGAAAGTTCTTATAATGTTATAATTACTGATGAAGAATAATCATGCGTGTAGTACATTTAAATATTTTATGTTATAAAATAGTCGTCTTCTTTATGTACTCAGAATAAAGAAAAATTCTGTAACATTTAGCTGCAAGAAATAGATCTACTTAAATGGATATAATCAATAGAAAATGCTCCTTTAAAAATATTGATTACATATATTGAATTACGCAATAAAGAAAGTGAATATTACTTTTAAGTACAAATCTAAAAATAAAGTATTATCTGTAAATAATACTCAATAGAAACACAGTAAAACATAACTTACCCTTTGATTATGGAATTTTCAAAGCATAATAAAATATAATTGAAATGATACAATTTTATGTATCTCAAGATGAAGGCAGTGTCAAATATCTAGAGAGGTGCATACATCTTTATTTATTACAAGTATTCATATTTATCTTTCTTCATACTTTTTTTTTTAACTTTCCTAACATGCAAAAATAATAGTCTGACACAAAAACATTCTCTCTTATTTATCTGGAAACATGAATGTTTTAGATGCACCATTAACTTACCTTTAACCTCTTTTTTTTTTTTTTTTTTTTTTTTTTTTTAATCATCTTATAAAATTAGGTAAAGAAATATATAAAACTGTAAATGTATACATATGAATGTCAGATTGTAATAGTTCAAAAAGAATCGCATTGCAAAGTAAATAAAAAGTAATATTTAAAGAAAATAAGTAAAATAATAGATTTTTTTCTTTAGCACAATCATCCAAAAAAATACGATTTATGAAGTCAATATTCTGATTTTTTTTTTTTTTTAAGATTGTCTTAATACTTTGAATGAAATTTCAGTAAGAGTGCACAGTTGATAGATACTTAGTTATATGAAAAATATCCTTTTATCTTGTTATCATATTTGGCGTCTTATTTCTGAAATAGCATTTGTAAGACTATGAAATATTTCGACGTAATCTAAGAAAACTTCTAACTAATATTATTCACAAAAATAAATATGAGCACGAGAAAACAATGCATAATAAACAATAATTGTAATAAAATCACTCATCATATTATTCTAAAATAATAACAAAAAGTCATGTAATTAAAATAGAGATTGAGCATTAAAATCATAAAATATAAAATGCATATATTTTCTCGTACTCACATTTTATACCGCAGATGCTTATTTATTTTGTACACTTTCTTTCTCTCTTTCTTTTTTTTCTTTTTTTTTTTTAATTTTGAAGAAATGCAATATTTGGACGTTGACCATCACAGACACATCAAATCCAGTGCGAAAAGCACATTTGTGTATGCCGGTTAAATTGGAGCCCACACATGAAAATCCGTAGCACTGATCACACTGCAGCACTCGATCCATTTCTGAAGTAAATAAAAAATTCTGAAGTACACAAAGTAGAAATAAAATGCACTATATTGCCGAAAGCAAGGCTGCGAGTTTATCGGAGGCGAAATAGGAGTCAAAACAGTCTACCGCAGATTCTTAGGCGTACATCGGGAGGAGCAGGCGTTAACGAGCAGGAGTTCTTTACGCTGAGCCTCATGAAATTTTTTTGATTAGAAAAATCAGCCTCATCCAACATGAAGAATGGTTCGGCGCCGGGAAAGAACTTCAATGCGATCCATCAGGGGAAAATCCGGCAGCGACAGTCCGCATTCTATAGGCACCGTAAACGATAGTCTATGAACTAAGAACACTCGTAGTATCAAATACTCTATATTCCGCAAACGTAATAGATAGTCATCTGTCAGGGAAATAGGCTTTCAAAAATCTTGTAAACAGCCAATGAATAAGATAATGTCATACTACTCAGGTAGATAAATAGTCCAGATAATAGTCCAGATATAGTCCAGATAAGTGCTAATAAATAGTCCAGAAACTAAACTTTCAAGCAAATCGAAGCAGGCAACTAAAAGCAGGCAACTAAAAGCAGGCACCATCCCTTGACGTTAAAAAAATTGCGAATGCCTGGTGTTAGGCACCATAAATTTATATATTGTAGATCTGTGATTTAAAGTATGTTGACAGGTTCTTTTTAAAAATGCATTCGCTAGTTATAGGCTATGATCGCTTAAGACAATAAATGCTCTTTGAGAAAAATTATTTATTTGCAGTAAACTTCAAAATTTAAGGGTTTCATACCGAAAAGTTAGGGATGGTGCCTGAACGCATTTTTTAAGAAAACAGTCTTCACATGACTGAGTTCATGAAGCGAGAGGGAGGCAATTAATTCCTCACTGAAAAATTCACACATTGGCATCACACAATTGGCGACATTAAGCATATGAAAAATGACTGATATCATCTCCGCAAAATTGTCTGTTACGCTTAAACAATAAAAGGATTTTGAATTTAATAGCAGGGCAACCAGAAAACAGCAGTCCTAAAAAATACGCCAAAAAGGAATCCGACTGCCAATTCGTACGTTAGGAGCATATTTTGGGAAAATGTTCTCAAAAGACATAACCACCATTATCTACATGAAAAGACTCTTATGCAACGAATAAGTTAGACTTAAAATTACGCAGAGAGGAAAATGAAATTTCACTGACCGCAAACACATTCGAACATTATTCTTTCTTTATTATTTGTTTCCAGCAAGGGTGAAATACGCATATTAATGAATTCTCTTTATCTGACAGCCGTTTTTCAGTAATAAGGCAGATGCTAGATGATTTTCTTTCTTTTCTTTTGAACGGAAAGTTATTGTGGAATCGAAATAAAACGTTAAGATAAAATAGCTATATAATTAAAGATTAGTTTTAACTGTAATTTAGAAAAATGTAAAATTTAAGAATACTATATGTGATTCTACATTACAATTGGATCCTCTACATCTATTTATTTATTTTCCTCGGTGGCCATGACTTCTGTGCGGTGAAAGGGAAACCCGGCGTTGATGTCTCTGGCTCCTAACTTTTAAATCGTCACATGTATGACAGATGAATTACAAAATTTCGGTATTTATTTCTGAATGTAGAAGCGTAATAAAAGCGTCATTGTCGAAACTTTTGCTTAGCACTGTATATGTTGTCTAATATTTTTTCTCCACTGTATTGTTGTCTAATATTAGAAATGTAATATTTTTTCTTATGCGTAATTTATATATGTGGCAATATTAAGCAGCTGTTTAACCCTCCAAGCGTCTTGCAAATGGGTAAATTTGTAATGTTGTTTTCTCTGCATTTTGTCTTAATTGCTAATAAAATATAATTCTTTCAATATTACATAAAAAATCTTATTTAGGAATATAAATGTAATCCTTGAGAGTCTTAACCATTCTTCAATGCTTTGAAAATTCATTAAATTTATAGAATTATAATATCTTAAACATTGCTTATAATGCAGTGAAACCTGGAGCTTAGTGTACGGAATATTACGGACCAAACGCTTAGAGGGTTAAAGAACATTAATTTTTTTTAAAACAATCTATTAACTATCATGTGTGTAAAACACTAAAATTTCATTTTGAAATATGTAAGGAACATCGATATAAGGAGCATTCATTATTTTAAACGATAATATTGGCTGTCATGTGTTTAAAAAACTAAATTGGTTTTTTGAAATACATAGGAACTTTCATTATTTTAAAAACATTCTAATGATTATTAGGTGAGTAAAAAAATGAAATTTATACTTCAAATATCTTTAATTATTACTTTTAAAGACAAAGTTATGTTTTGATAACTCTCATTACTTGTTTTTATAAATCGTCTTGAATAAAATACGTGCATTCAAAATAAAAATGTAATCTTTTCTTCCACTGAAAGGATATATCCAATTGATTCCCATAATTGAAAAAGCATTTCTGAACAACAACAACAACAACAACAACAAAAAGTGTTTTGAGAACAAATGGGGTAGAAAATACATCAAGCATATTTGGGTGACATAAGGATGAAAGATGGAAACTATATCTCGAAATATAAATGCATATTTCAACATGACTAAAAGATTTTCGTAAACAATCTTTGCTATCTTGCGAGCACTCAAATGTAGTATACGTAAGTCTGATTTATTTGTTATCTTAATGTATTGAAAGGCACTTTTCGTAGTATATTACGATCTAAGAGTTATAAATGTTACATCCGTACCATTTCAATTTCAATTTTTAAATATGAAATTTATTTAAAAATGATTTATACTTAACCAGTTGTTATTAGCAAAAAGCTTTCTGATATTTTTTCAGAATCATTAAAAAATAAAAAAATGAGTCATTGTTAAATGAATTTAGATTTCAAAATTGTTTTAATTTTTCGATAAATCAATTACAACATAAGTTTTAGCCTGTTGTTGTCTCATAATAACCTTTATCGGACACTCTCGTCCAGATATTCGGATCAAAGTAAAAACTTTGACTTATGCTCTGGAAATCTTTAGAATTTATAAAAAAATGGAAAAATATACTCGATTTCATAGTTTCTGAATATAAGATTCTGTCAAGCATACGGTTTTATAAAATCTATTTACGAAAATGAATACAAAAATGTGCCAAAATGGTCTAAGTGTGGATTTGAAAACATCTTTAAATCAGAAAGTCCAAAGAGTGTCACATTTTGTAGGCTTACTTTGAAAAGTATTTCGCCCGAATGCATATTTATTACATATTTAAAGAGTGATCTCAAGAATCCAGCATTTAGAAATCCGGCAAAATCGGGTTCTAAAATCATTCCCTTTTTTACATATAAATATACAGGAGAAAGAAAACTAGAAATTATTCACCAAGAAATAGCTTTTAGAGTGAACGAAGAGCATCGTTGATGCTTTGCTAAATATAATCGCTGATAACGTTGGTAGTAGATCTGAAGAAAAGGAGTTGGAAGGGAAAAAGGTGTCACTGGAATAATGCAGAAATATGACTAGAAAATTAATATCTGCTTTTGGGAAACAATATTACTTCTGAAACCGATATTCTTCACTAACGTAAAATTCAAGGAAAACTTGTTAAAGAACGGTCGAAAAAATTGAAAACAAATAAAATTGTCACCCGATGTTTTGAAAGTTAAATTGGAAGAATTGACTTCTCTGTTTATTAGAATTTTTTTTGTAACGTAGAAAATACCAATTAAAGTATGTTTGTTTAATATTTAATTAGCTCTTTTTCTCACATAAATATCAGTCAGGTTAGTAATTAAATTATTTAAAAATCCCTGCTAGCTCGGCCTACACGCGGAGGTAGATTTCGAAGTTAGGTACAAATTTCACCAACAAAAACAAAATCAAGATTAGAGACAAACACTAAGAATGAGGTCTAGGGGCTTAAAACTTTTGGGAAATTTCTGATATACGAAATGGGTTTAAAAATGGTGAAAACAAAAACAGCGAACTTCAAAATGTTAAAATATGCCAATATTTCCATAGTCTAGTTTTTATCACATTTCAATACGTTTTTACAAATTTATATGACGTTATGTATTGATCTCTACGTATTATTTTCCCAATATGACGTAATATTTGTTTTTTTAATCCGTCAAGCTATTTATTTCATTTTACATTTTCATATGGAAAAATTGCTATAGAAAAATTATAATGTAATATTCAATGTTTCTTAAATTCGACAAACTATTTTTTTTCATGTCCAAATCTTGCAATAGTAAAGTAATTGATGTAGTAAAAATTTTATCGAGTTTTTTTTAATTGTTGGCAACTGCTATAAGAAAAGTTTATTTTTTCCTGCCATTGTTCAGCAATAACTGATTTTGTCAGAGCCGTGCTGAGGCTGTATTCAAATTTTTGAACCCACCCTATTACCCCTTCTGGGCCGATTTTTCAATCGATTTTGCAATCCCCGATATAGTAACCATCTCAATGTGTTTGACGAGTTTGAAGACGATTTGTGCATAATTGCGATTTTTATCGTGTGGACAAAATGTAGTTTATACATACATTCATGTACACACACACATTATATATATATATATATATATATATATATATATATATATAAACTTTTTAGATGGGTGTGGTTTTGGATTTCTGGGGTCATATAATGAAAAGTTATGAAGAAATTTTTCGAAATTTTTACCATGGTAACGATTGCAATAGGTAGTAATTTTTACGAAATCTACCCAATAAAGACACTATTAAGAATAATATAAGTATTTTTGATATTCTTTCAGAAATCTGGAAATTTTAAAAATCCACCTTAATCTCGATCTCTATGATGACGGATTTTTTGCGATGAATATATATTTACTGTATCAAACAACAAGTAGTCAAGTTAATTATGTAAAAATTATGCAGGTTCAAAATTTGGAACTTCCAATGTTAAATTTCTTTTTTTAATCTCTGAAAATCAGATTGAAATACAGATATCATTCATTACTTTCAACTCATTAATTAATTTCTATAATTAGGTGGAGGTATTATTATTACTTTCTATAATTGATTCTCATAGTTGAATTTCTTAGAAGGCGATTTCTGATAGAAAATTCTCTCATTGAATTGATAATTTTTTCAAACAGTTCTTTGCAATTATGTATAAATAAATATCTATTTATATGTATTATTTTAAAAAAAGGTGCATAATCACCGATGCAAATAATAAGAGATCCTTAATAAAAATCGTTTTCTGGAAGCATATATTATTTCAATCCTAAGTTACAGAAAATTTCGTTTAAGTAATTTTTTAGTTAATCTTTAAAAGCTACAATTTACATGGCAATTTCTTTCTCAACAGTTGCAAATGAATTTCCCATTAAAACTTTTAAACTTTCAACCTGAATAAATTATAAAACGCGATACAACAATGGCTTTCAGTTTGGTAGTTTTAAGTTTTCGATTCCGCCCGTGATGAATATCATGTCAAAATTAAATGTTAGTATGGGAATGTTTACGTTTATTACATTTTCTGGACTACGTGCTAAGAAAAATTCATGTATAGCAATTATTGGTAAGCATTACTACAGGCCTGTTGACAGCAGTAATATTTTTAATCGACGATTTGTGGCAAAGTTAGTACGGAGTGATCATTTCTTTTTCTAGACAATACATATTACTTAAATGTAAACATTAGCTATATAAATGGTCCTAGAAGACATCAAAGATAGCAGTTTAACTATGGTAATTAAATTGAAGTTGTTTACATCAGGTAAATTTTGCAATTTTTAAAGTAGTGTATTCATATCTCAGGTTTAGAAAGCATTCACATGATATACTTCGGAGTTCAATACTTCTGTCACTGGCTCTATCGATTAACATAACGATTTAAATATGTCGTGATAAGTCACCGACATTTAGTTAGTGCTAAAATATTTAATATTGAGGTTTGTGTTATGTTTTTATCCATCCATGTTAGATGTACAAACAGCTTACATGAATCTAAAACAAGTATGAAAATCATGCATTAGGATTAGATTATAAAACACTTTCCAACATTTCCTTAAACCTTTAATAAATCTTTATTATTTATGCGAATAATGTGTTATTCTACATAGTCAAATATTTATTCAGATAATTTTGAAGAGCCTTGTATTTGATCTGTAGGTTAATATACATACTATATTAAAAGAAAATTTAGTTTAGCAAGAAAACGCATAACAAGTTGACATTTCTCTTTGACTAATTTATAAGGATAGGTGAAAACATACTTGAATACTTTTGTTTAACACTAGAATTACCGAGGCGGGTCATCTGTGACCCAAGACGTGGTTTTTCGCTCGTATCACTGTTGCTTTTCAAAGTAAAACTTTGAAACTGATTGACTTTTCCTAAATATTTAGTATAATGCCTCAGCACGAATTTAGTTGAAATCGAACGAAAACTTTTTTGTATACACATCTTTATACCTAGAATTACCATGCTGGGTCATCGCTGACCCGAACAAAACAATTGCATTTTTTTATTAATTTCAACAGGAATTTTAACTTCATATTTTATAATAACATAAGAATAGTGTATGAATATGATCCGAACTTCCTTTTCAGAGAAGAGAGAAAGAAATTTGCATGTTTACAGGCACGAAGGGGGGGCGGGGAGAGGGGCATGATCACATATCTGTTATGCATTTGAAAATCAAATGTGCGTGTTTTTATCGTATATCAAGCTATTTTTTAAAAGTTGTTATTTAGGTTACACCTTATAAAGTAACTAAAAAGAATATTTTGCCTCTCATAAACGACACAGAGGATTAAAAAAGACTGTTTGTGGCATGCCAGCTTCGCACATTTTTAGTGATGGCATTATGACAAAGGTTTTTTAAATAAGAAAATTTTAAAATTGTAAAGTGAATTGTCTTTTAATTATTTTATTGACAAAATTTAGTGGCGAATTCAAGATTGTCATCATTTGATAATGCTGTCAATCTTGGCGTAAATGACGAAATAATTTTTCTTACAAATGACTACAAAATTTCATCGTTCGAATCCAGTACAAGTAGTTGTAAGCTGAATGAAAATAGCCCAGTAAATGCTGTGGAGAAAGGCATGAAACATAAATAAATCTTATAGTATTTTCAAGAAAATAATAATAAATAAGAAAAAATTTTTAAAAGTGAGAAAGATGCAAAATGAATCACCCTTCGAAGCGAATTGAAACATTGAACTATATGGAAGGTAGAAGCGCAGTGTTCAATATTTTCTGACTTATGAATGACTATCTGAAATATCTATTGATTTAAGATTTAATGGTCAGAAAACTTTGTGCACTTTTTAAAGATACAACAGATTTTAATATAAGCATAAGTGTTTTCTTCCTAAGACAATAGATAAATACAATAAAAAAAAACGTGAAGATATTCGTCCACGGACCAGCACTGAAATTTCAAATGAATGAATAATGTTGCCAGATAAAGCAATGCTAAGAAAATAAAACTAATACTTTTATTTGAAAATATTTATAACTTGTGTTTGCATTATGCACAGCATAAAAGAAAAAGAAAAAAGACCATGGCATTTTGTGTGAATTACTGTACGGTAAACTGTATAAAATGTGAAAGTGTAAGTAAAATAAAAAAAATCACGGACATGCATACATAATTAAATTTATAGTGTTTGAATATCAAATTAATCTGTGGGTTATTACACAATTTATATCGATTAATAATATGTATATATATTACTTAAAGGAGCTATCAAAATCTCAAAGTATTTATTCTAAAATTAGAAATAAAAAATTTCCTTTGTGGCATCGATTCTCAAAATTTCTTATTACGTAATAGTATAGAAGCTAAATTGCATTAATTATTAATTAAAAATCATTGTATTCCTCGTGAATACTTATTGCGCGTATTTATCTTCTATATAAAACAAGAATAGCGTCTTTGAAAGCCATGGGTCAGAGGTGACCCAGCCCGGTAGTTCTAGGTATACAAGAAACTCGGTAATTCTAGTGTTAACCCTGTAATTTATCTATTATCTTTATTACACGGCAGAATTTGGCTAAAATTTAATTCACACTAAAAAACTCTTAAAACTACTAAAATAACATTTCCATATATTATCATCTATAGATGTCCATGTATGCAATTCTTTGCATAGCCCTGTGTATCATTTTATTTGTATTCTATAAATATTTCTTAGTAAACTGAATCCAGTTCAGAAAAAAATGCATAATTCATCAGAAAATCCTTTTAAGTAACTCTGATACTCTGGAACCTTTACGAACCCATTTGTGTAGCCCTGTATATCAACTATTCCTTTTATACACACCATGTGATATGCATAAATTTAATAAAATTTAAAAGCACATACCAGAATAAAAGATGAATTCCTTACTATAATTGCTACCATAAAATGCTATACTTCGGATAGTTTATACCATTTTAAATCTTGTCTGTCACTGTTAATACTATACACTTCGCCTCAGCGACGTACATCAATTTAGTTATGCATGATATAGTTTAATATAACTGAAATACGCTGCAAACAATTCCCCTTCTTACATCATCATACAATAGAATTCATGTGTGTGGCCCAGCAAAAAGAATAATAACTATTCTTTGCACTTCATATTTTACAGAATGCATATTTCAATGCATTTCGTTAATGTATATCAGATTTATTTTGTTAAAAGGGCGTAACAACTTAAAAAATCGTTTGAGAGATTTCCCCATTGGTCATAATGTGGAGGAATCTTTTGACTGTCACTGTAAATACCATATACTTCGCCTCAGCGACATACATCAATTTCATTATACATGATATAATTTAATATAATTGAAATACGCTGCACACAATTCCCTTTCATTGTGTGCAGCATAATAATCATGCAATGGAATTCATCTGTATGGCCCAGTAAATGAATAATATCTATTCTTTGCACCTCATATTCCACAAAATGCATATTTTAATGCATTTCGTAAATGTACATCAGTTTTATTATGTTAAAAGAATGTAACAATTTAAAAATTCGTTTGATAGATTTTTCCCATTGGCCATAATGTAGAGGAATACTTTTGTATGTCCCTGTAAATAAACTAAACTAGAAACTTTATTTGAAATCGAATTCGAGATAGGATAAACGTCAATAACTTCCAAAAATTTCAAGTCAATCCGAGTATATTTACGAGAGTTAGAAGACAGTCAAACGGCCAGACAAACCGAAATCATAAACGCATTTCAACGTTGCTGGAAAATGATAATTTTTAAAGATTGATGAACATAACAAGAAATAAATTATTCTTTCAATGACTGCATTACTTATTTTTACGTTTTTAGAATTTTCGCTTATAAAAATTTAAAGCTATTTTCAATCTCATATACATGAGTTTGTGCCATTGTCATTCTTAATTATAAGCAATCTATAGCTTCAAACCTTTGCATAAAGAATATATCCAGTATACTATTTTTGCATTATTTAAATACCGCTAATTATGTGGGAAAATGTACTCTAAGGAGATGAAATAAGTGATAAAACTGTTAAAAAACAACTGTCTAGAAACAACATTCAATTTCTGTAGTTAAATCAGTTTTATAAAAAAATCAATAAAATGAAGAAGATATAAGTACAAAATTTTAGTCTGGTGTAAACTCTTCAAATACGTTATATTTATGATCTAATATGTATAAAATTAGCAGTGATAATAGGAATCCATAACTGCAATATGTTGAAAAAGATGTTTGAGGTCCTTAAATTTGGAAAACTGACAACTATGAAGTGATCCTCTAGATTTTTCTTACATTTTTGATGAGAATGGAAGAAATAAGATTGAAGACAATAACTTTCTTTTTGGAGATTGAGAATTTCTCGTTCCCTGGATTGTTGCTGTAGTAACAGATAGCCTCTGGGAGTAATAAACGAAATATATATATATTTGCATAGGACTTCTTTGAATATATTAGAGTATTCTATAAGATAGAGATATGATGATGGAGGTAAATGTGCCAACATATGTGTACTCAATCCCTTACAACGATTGGACACATTGCCGTGTTTTTCATGGCATGGCAAATTGCAAAGTGGCAGATGTATCATTTGAGATGAATGAGACTGGGTTTGAATACATTGCAGCTTTTGCAGCTTTTTATTAAAACATTGGAATATCAAACCGCTTATTATGGATTCTAAACTGTATCCATTTGAAAACTTCCATAAATGAAATATTTGTAGTAATTTTAGTAATTTCGATCACATTTTCAAGTAACTACTTAATACAGGATTGTAAATAATCCATACGATCAGAACTACAATTATAGTAGTATTCAGTACGGGTAAAAACTTTACTTTCATGGCCTACTTCGGCAAAAATATCTGACATAGTGGATCCAAGACGGAAAATAATACTGCTGCAATAAGTTCTATACTGAAAACACTAAAGATAATTATGGTTCAAAAGCTCTAACGGTAGTTCGGTACTCAGGCTTGAATCTCCCATATAAATTAGCTCTATTTATAGCTAGTAATATGTGTTTTGTAGGAGCCACTTTTTCAATTCGTTGGATAGTTTTTTAGAGTAAGTATATTGCATTTTGATCTCTCAAGTTTCTTCACTATTTCTTATTTTGTATAGTAAAAATGGCAGGCTCAGATATTAACACTTGAATTTTCATTAGATTTTGATGTCTCTGAACAGAAAAGAAGATTAAAAGTAACTTTCAATGATTAGTTGAGGGAACCTCAATCACCAATTCATTAGTTGAGAAATTTTTCAATGAAGAGACATTTCAAAGAACATATTTGAACAATTTAGCAATTAGAAATAGCTACGTATTCTTGAAATAACTATTAGACATACTCTCAATGCGTATATTTATGAAATATGTGTAAAAAATTGTTTTGAACCAACTGGTCCTCTCCACGTAAGACAAAAGCAGAAACATTATAAATGACATATAGTGTGGTCATAAAAAAACTGTCCCAGATATATGAATCCGTAGCGGGTTAACCGCTCAGTTAATGGAAATTAAAATTTAGATATGCTTTTATGAAAATATGCGCTCGAGATCGTAATAATGTAGAACAATAGAGCTCTCACAGTTACAGTTACAGTGAAAAAATTTCGAAATTTTCAAATGGCAACACCCAGTTTATCATGCGCAATTTCATCAACTCATTGAAAAACAATAAATGGCGTTGGAATGATACACGTACGATGAAAACTGCCGGCGCAAAACGTTTGCAAAAAGACCATTGTAAATGACCAATGACAATATTTTTCAGTAGCCAGATTTGTTTTCGCTTATGAACTGAGTAATAATGTAACACTTGTTTCAAAATGTGTTTTTAATTTGTTTTTGTATATACATAGTGAAAATAAAAATTCAGTGATTATTTTAGAAAGCTGAATATTATTTACATAGTAACTGATTAGGATTGAGTGCCACAATATAACTCAAGCAATTTTTGTCATACGTGTATCATTCCGACGCCATTTATGGTTTTTCAGTGTGTTGATGAGCTTGCTCAGGAAAAAAGAAAGGTTATACCATTCGAAAATCTTGAAATTTTTTCATTGTAACCGCAACTGCAAGAGCTCTATTGTTTTTAATCACCACGATTTCGAGTACATATCTTCAAATAACTAAATTGGAAATTTTCTTTTCATTGGTTGCGTGGTTAGGTTGCTAGGGGTACCTATATCAGGGAAGTTTGTTTAGGACCACTCTGTACTTCCATAATATAATAATAAAAATAAAACAATTAAGATTTCAATCGCACATTCCACTGCCAAACTGAAGCAGCTGAAACACATTCGTATATTATTACTAACCAATGCCCATACGTTTAAAAGACATTCCTAATAATTCTACATCATTTAACGGCATGAAAAATTACTGATCATATGCTGATACTTAGCCAATGATAAACCAGCTGTCCCTTGAATGATTCACTTTTCAGCTTGCTCCTTACATGAACTTGAAGGAAAGGCTTTGGCCTTGTATTAGTTTCTTCCAATTGCTATGATTTCTCTTTCGAGGGATACGGGTCACCGTGCATACAAACAGGTGGTTGGTTGATAATTATTTCATAAGTTGATATAGACAGCTATATAACATGCCTTATGCTTAGTTGCCCTTACCTCCGAAGAGGAAACCATAATGAATAATAAAAAGAGTTGTGAAAAAATAGACAAAAGGTAAATAAAGAAATAATTCAAGAGAGGAGGGTAATTAGGATAAAAGAGAGAGATCGGTGCCGCAAACATCCGAATTTGTGAAACGTATGAATACTTAAAAGAAGAGTCTTCCATGAGAACATAATAATATAAAGATATAAATAAAGAATACTGCCCAGTTAAACTGAAGGCATTGAGCTCACAGTCTACAAATACTAATTGTACATTAAAGCCTTATATTTTCAAGGGTTAATTCCGTTCGAAAAAAAAATTAAGAAGGGGAAACAGCTCTCCACTTTCCTCGTTTTTTATACTTAATCATTGAACCTCCTATACTATCAAAGACATGCTTTATCATATAAAAAATCTATATCCAAAATTCAGAGCAAATTAGCTAATTCTTAATAAAAACCCATTTAGCATTTATATAACTTAAGAGGAGTTATCCCCTTCTTTTATACTTAACCATTAAACTTCCAAAACTATTCAGAGATTTGAACGAAATCTGAAAATTCTGCTTGAAAAACCCATTTATATAAATTAAGGGGGGGGGCATTAGAACCCCTGTTCCCCCTATTTATACTTATTCAATGAACACCTAACAACAGTCACGGAATCGCCTCATCAGAATGATCCTAATCTAAATTTTGAACGAAAATTTAATTCTGCATGAAAATTCCATTTATATCAACTAACGGGGGGGGCATTAGAGCCCCTGTTCCCCCTATTTATACTTATTCAATGAACACCTAATAACAGTCACGGAATCGCCTCATCAGAATGATCCTAATCTAAATTTTGAACGAAAATTTAATTCTGCATGAAAATTCCATTTATATCAACTAACGGGGGGGGGCATTAGAGCCCCTGTTCCCCCTATTTATACTTATTCAATGAACACCTAATAACAGTCACGGAATCGCCTCATCAGAATGATCCTAATCTAAATTTTGAACGAAAACTTAATTCTGCATGAAAATCCCATTTATATCAACTAACGGGGGGGGGGCATTAGAGCCTCTGTTCCCCCCATTTATACTTATTCAATGAACACCTAATAACAGTCACGGAATCGCCTCATCAGAATGATCCTAATCTAAATTTTAAACGAAAACTTAATTCTGCATGAAAATCCCATTTATATCAACTAACGGGGGGGGGGCATTAGAGCCTCTGTTCCCCCCATTTATACTTATTCAATGAACACCTAATAACAGTCACGGAATCGCCTCATCAGAATGATCCTAATCTAACTTTTGAACGAAAACTTAATTCTGCATCCCATTTATATCAACTAACGGGGGCATGAGCCCCCCGTTCCCCCTCTTATACATATCGAATGAACTCCAAAAACTAATCAGGGAAGCGCCTTGTCAGGATATACCTACATACAAAATTTCAAGTGGATCGGATATTTTTATCATGAGTTATCGCGTTACGCACGAACATACGAACATACGAACGTACATACAGAACGGACGGGCACATAAGCTCTCAGGCTATGATAGCCTGTGAGCTAAAAATGCATTTCAAATAATAATTATATGTACGTAGCTAGCAACTTAAACACTTTTTACCTATTACTATGATACAGTGTTATTAAAAAAAACAAATAAGTTAACAGCTATGCATTTAAATGAAAATTTTGAAATTTTCATTTTATTTCATTCTATTCTATTTCACAAACTATCAGCAGCGAACACTCTGGTCGCCATTCTTTTCACATACTCTAAAACAAAACATTTTTTTCTCTACTCAGTTCACTTCACATTTCATCCAAAGGGAGTTCACGACGCCCTCTTACGGGACTTATAAATTCTGAAATTTCAACAATAAACATTCTCCCCCGGATTGAAATGCAAATTTCAATATTTTACAATCAAATAAATTTACAAAATACAGTTACAGGAAATTACACAGCAAACAAATATATACAAAATATAACACAAAAAATACAAAATTTACAATATTTTAATAACATTTTTCCTTTAGTTATCAATAAAGCTATTTTTGTAATTGAACGCTTTAATTCGCCAGATTTAGTGCGAACCTTGACTACCCTAACCTTGCCATCCGATGCTGTATAAATCTCACTATGCGGCCTAGAGCACATTTACATACAGGCAAAAAACTTCTTTTACCAATAGCATTATTCCTACCCTTAAATTTTTCTTTTTCCACTACCCATTTAGATCTCTGCTGTAACGTATTTAAATAATCTAACCTCCATTTTGTCCAAACTGTCTTGAAGACCCTCGTAGTCTTCTGCTAACGGTTTAATTGATTGATATTAGTATCAATTAACATTGGTTCAGGTACAGCATTCATGGATCTCCCGATCAAAAAATGACCTGAGGTCAAAACTTCAAAATTATCAAAATCTTTAGGTAAAGGAGTAAGAGTTCGGGAATTCAAAATACCCTCTATCTGAATAACTATAGTTTCAAACTCCTAATAATTAAACCTTAAAACACCTATTGCTCGTTTAAGGTGATATTTAACTGATTTCACACCTACCTCCCAAAGTCCTCCGAAATGGGGGGATCTAGGAGGTATAAATTTCCAGTCAATTTCTTCAGAAATTAAATAACTTTCTAAGATTTCATCTGGAAAATTTATCATTTTGTAAAACCTTTTCAGTTTGGAATTTGCCCCCACGAAATTTTTAGCATTATCTGTAAGAATCTTAGAACATTTTCCTCGTCTAGCCATGAAACGCTTAAGTGTGGCAATCAGAGCATCTGAGGTTAAATCTGAGAGAAGCTCAAGATGAATGTCTACAAAACATATACAAACACAAATAAATACTTTATTTAATGAAAACTTGCGCTGATTTTTATAGGTTACATAAAATGAACCACATAGATCTGAGCCAGTACAATTAAATACTGGTGACTCATTAATTCTTTCATAAGGTAACTGGCCCATTAGCTGCGAGCATGGAGTTAGTTTTGTCTTTAAAAATAACACAAGAATGCACCGTTTTCCTTGCCAAATTTCTACCCGCTAAAGGCCAAAATTTTAATCTAAAAGAATTCAAGAGTCCTTGGGGACCAACCTGAAAAAGACGCTTATGCATAGTACTAAAATAAATCTTACTTAATTTAGAATTTTTTGGCAAAATAGCCGGATGTTTTGCTCATAAGGCACGGAAGCTTTGTTGAGTCTTCCGCCAACACGTAAGATTCCCTTATCATCTATAAAAGGATTCAAAATATTAAAGTTACCTACCACAGCATTTTTACTTAAACATTTTTGTGATACTCTAGTCAAAATATTTTCAGCTTCATTGATTTCTTCTAAAATCAATTTACCTTTTCTTTTATCTGCATTCCTACAGTTATATACAAATCTGAGAACAAAAGAAAAAATATACAAAAGTTTATAATAGTCATTGCTAAGATCAAAAAAGTTATCAAACAGAGATAAATTCTCAGTAGCTAGAAATAAAGTTGTTACACAGTTATTTTCTTTTTCGGAATTTTTCATTTCACTAATATAATTCTGACTTTCACTTTCAGTTAGTAAGTCATTTCCAGAAGAAAATGATTGCAAACAACTGGGAGAAAATTCTGGATCCATCAAAAAATTTAGACCTGTAAACCACTTGGAATTTTTCGCAAGAGAGTCTGCACTTATTCCTCGTGAAAGAAGGTCTTCTGGATTGTCTTTACCGGCACAATGAAACCACGTTTCTGGTTGAGTTAATCTTTGGATTTCATCAACATGATTGGCAACAAAGGACTTCCATTTTCTACTGGATCCCTTTATACAGAATAAAGTTACCTTTGAGTCTGTCCAATAAAAAATTCTAGAATCATTTTTACGATCAATTATCTCTTTAATTTCTGATCCCAAACGAGCTGCGAGTGAAGCCCCAAGCAGTTCTAGACGTGGCAAAGTTATTATCCTTATTGGTGCAATTCTAATTTTAGATGCTAAGAAACTGACAGAAACTTGGTCATAATCTTGCATTCTTAAATAAACAACAGCTCCATAAGCCTTTTGACTTGCATCAGAAAAACAATGAATTTCAACATTGTTTGTATCAGGTGACAGAAAAACAAATCTAGGGATTTTAATTTGATTTAATTTTGAGAGTTCTGAACACCATTGTGTCCATTTTTCGTAAATGTCAAAGGGAAGCTCAATATCCCAGGACAGCTTTCGGATCCATAAATCTTGGAAAAGACATTTATGTCTTACAGTAAATGGAGATAGGATGCCAGTCGGATCATAAATTCTTCCAGAAGTCTGTAAAACAAACAGCTTAGTATTTTTTAGAGCTTCCGATTATACATTTATACGAGTATACGTATAATATGTTTTATACGAAATACGTATTTGCTATACGTATAATTCGGCATCGGCAGTTATACGTATTACACGAAACAGCATATACGGTACATCGTATATACGGATTTTACCCAAGCGGTTAAACGTATAAACGTTTAAACGTTTTTCATTCAATGTATGAAATTTGATGTTTCAATATTTTTTTGCGGATTAGAGATATTGAGAAATATCCGGTAGAGTATCTCCATCGCGATTCTTTGTTCAAAGAACTACGATGTGTTTACTTAACTACAACTTGTTATGCAGATACTTAAAAAAATCTGAATATTTCCTCAGTTTAGATTTTGGTTTTTTTTCCCCATAAAACTAAGTTTTTTATTATAAAATGTCTTACATTAGTTGTGGGTAGAACCAAACTAATCTTTGGAAAATCTGCGACGCAGTACTTAGTTTTTTATATTTTCTTGTATCTTTAGAAGAAGAAAGTATTGGATTCGGGAATACTTTCGACGGGTTTACACGTTTTAAGGGTATAAGAGTCCGAAAAGCATGTTTTTACAAAATATCTGCCTGTCAGTTTATGAGTCTGTGACTTTGTCTGTCTGTATGTGACATGGACTTTGTGGGTTTTCTATTTCAAGACCTAGTACATAGAATTAAGTAACATATATGGGGGAGACTAGGGTACATGTGAAAATGGGGCATATGAGAACATTACCATTTTTCACTAGTTATTATATGTTTTTTTATTTCAAAAAATTATCAATGATGGGAGCACCTATAGACATATGGAAAATTTTTTTGAAACTCTTCGACATTTTGTTTGTCCCCTGGAGCCAAAATACTGCTTACTGTACTTAAAAGTAAAATCTCCAGCTTGATAAAAGAATAATTTTATTTATTTATTCTTTTTTTCTTTGTTTAACATATACTATGGATACTAACAAATATTTGTGATATTTTTTATTTTTTAAATTGAGAAACGCTAATGATTTGTCATTTTAACTCATGTGGGACACTTATGAAGAGTCTAGTTGGGGCAGATCTGGATATGTCATTAAATTGCCCAATAATCATTCAGTGATTCTATTCCTTTTAGTTAACTTCGTGAAAATAATGCCAGCTCCATTATCTATATTTTTATAGAAATAGAAGACATTTCTATCATATAAAGTTGATTTTGTGTAATAGAAACTTCTACAAACACTACTGTCAGCAAATACATAAAAAGCAACAAGCTCTTTACGTTCAATTGTAATTTTAATAAATTTCATGTTTTCTAAATTGCAATAAATGCTATACATTATTTTATTTAACAGTTTTCAATGCTATTTTTTATGCATCATTAATGCAAAAAATATTACGTTTAACAACTTTGCAAATTTTTCTGTATCATTTGTTGCAAACTTGTAGTATTAGTTTACTTCCATTTCTAAAACAGCTACTTTATTTGGTGTTTTGAAAATAGATAAGGTACCCTGGGGTAATAACGCCACGTTAAGGTTCTACCAATTTTCACGGCTCAGTTTTAGTTGGTATTTTTCAAACAAATGTATGATTTGATGCAGCAACTCATTGACTATCTATATAAAAAAATAATTTAACAGATATGTATTCATAAAATGTAATGGCGTTTTTTCTTGACCAATGCTATTTGGCGTTATTACCCACCTATATGGGTAATAACGCCATGCAAACAAAACTATGAAATAAGATGGAATAATTGCATGTAGATTGTCCAATTCTAAAAATACAAACTCTACAAACTTAGAAATTGACAAATTGCATTCTAAGCTATTGAAAATGTTCAATTTTTTGTGAAAGTGTAAGAAAAATAAAGGTGCGGTGTGTGTGTGAGTGTGTGTGTGTGGGGGGGGGTGATGAGGCAAAAGAATATCAGACCGTGAGTTTCTTTTTGCTTAAAAAGGACCGCTTAAATACAATTATTAGAAACATTGCAAAGTTTCAACTGTGTTTATTTGAATCAGTATTTAGGATGTAGCTCGGCCACTGTAGGGAATCAACCGGTGTATTAATGCCAAGGGTTGGCGTTATTACCCCGTTGTAGTTATTACGCTGTACATTTTAAATTACAAATAATCTCGAGAAGCTATCCAAAATCTTCAACAACATTTTGAAAGTCCATGAAATGTACTACAAATTTATGTAATTAAGGAAGTATTACCGGATGAAAAAAATAGTCTTCACATCACAAAACGGATCTCGCAAATTTTAGATCAAGCGTTAATTTTAGCTGCTTGTAAAAAAAATAAGACCTAAAAATGAAACAAATTAACTTGAAGCTGTTTTTTGCGATTTATATGACTCAAAACCCTTCTGCGCAGAGCACATGGGTGTCATTTACCAGATTATTTCATAATTATGCATAATATTAGCACTTGGCGTTATTACCCCGCCTGGCGTTATTACCCCAGGGTACCTTATATACATTAAGAAAGTAAAATTTTTAAACTTATAACTACCATAAAATCTCCATTATTGACTCCCTCCTTTCTTTTAAAAGCAAAAGAAATTAAATTTGGAGGAAGCTTATAAATGTAAAACAATTTTTTATCCTTAATTTACAGGCAAATAAGGCAAATATAGGAATGAGAATCTTTCGCCTTTTGGTAGTTTTCCTATAAATATTATCCAAATGCCCCCTCCCTAAAATCTTCCTCAAACAAAAAGCCCTAAGCAAAATTTAAATTCTTTAATTATTTTCTCAAGTTTACTTCTTTATTTTTTTTTGTTATATTGCAACAATATTTTATCAATTATCTAAGCCCCCCCCCCCCCCCAAAATCTACTTATTTTTATTTTATAATATTTTGCTTAAACATATAACTCAGAAACTAAATAAATATACATATATTTTTCTTTATGGTGAATTTAATAAATAATACAACTAATGATTAAGGTAACATATAAAAAAGATAATAAAAACATGTCAAAAATTTTTTTTCCTTGTGCTCACATGTTTACCTTATGTGTTTACAACTGCTCTTTCGTTGGGGCACATATGAACATTTTTTTTAAAATTCAATAAACTATTAAGAAAAGTAAGAAGACCTGTAAAGTTAATTTTTAAAAAATACCATGCGTAAAAAAAAAAAGTTCTGTTTACTATATAGAGTAGTTTTGCTTATAGAAATTAACCCAGTTATGACAAAAAGCTATGTTTATGTGAACTGTTCACATACATCTCAGTCTCCCCTATATATTAAAGTAGTCCTGGTAGAAATTGTTGCTGACTAGTTTTGTATGTAAATCGTTCAACAGGTGGCTCTACTTTGCTGTATTTTATTTACGATTTCTGCAATAGCTCTATCTCTAGAATTAATGCACGGATTTTCATCAAACTACAGATTCAGTTAATGCTTGATATGAAGTGATTCTATGTATGTTTTGGTGAGAATGTCAAGATTAAAAGAAATGAAATTTCATTATACATTAAGAGTTAGAAAATATTAGCTCCATGAAAAGAATAGCATTTACGCTCGGGTGCAATCTTGAGTGTAAAACAATAAGTGAATAAAAATTTTTAAATAATTAAAAAGAAAAAATTAAATTTAACAAGAATTCACAATAAATCTGAAACATTTATACTCTCATTCTTTCCTCAAAAAGTGTTTAATTTTGCTGGTTATTTACAATGGATACAATTTGTATACATTACCTACACAAATTGTAAAATAACGGGGTATCTGAGCTCATTACCTTGAGATGAATAAAAAAATATAAATAAATTCAAAGTACAATGTTGCAAAATACTTTTGCAATTCACGGTAATAACTCGCTATTTTGAAAATAGATATTTCACTGTTAGTGAAACGAGATTGGCCAATCAGGAGTCTGATATTTAGTGAAATTTTTGCAAACTGTTTTAAAAAATATACGCTTTTTATTGCTTGATCTTGTATATATAAGACATACTATACGGATTCCTGTCGTAACGCCACCGATTTCCAAATTATTCTTTATTCAGTGACATAAGACTGATGAAGTTCAATATTTAAATTATATACGATACGTGAAATATACGTATACATTAAATATACGTATTCTAAAATATACGTTTAATTGATACGCCTTATACGTATCCGGATACGTTTAAACGTATATTTTAAAGTTTCCGTATAGCAGAAAAACGTATTATACGGATATACGTATATCGTTTAAACGTATAGCTGCTATACGTATCCTATCGCGAGCACTAGTATTTTTCTTATTCTTCAGAAATTCTATTAAACTCAAAATGTCTATGCTAAAAGTATCTTGTTCAACATACCACGATATTCCTAATACCTTCAATGAATTTATCATTCTATGATTTTGATCAAAGGGATAAATTTCGAATCCTTCTTTTTTCCATCGTTCCAATAACGATCTGCCATTTGTTAGCCATTTCCTCAAATTGAAACTAGCTTGCTTCATAATAATCTTAGCATCGTTTGAAATCTTCAAAGCATCTTAAATACTATGGGTACCACTCACTAAATCATCAACATAAAGAGAAGTATTGAGAATCTCAAAGGTTTCTGGATATTGATCTTTAAATTTTCGTATATGCTCTTTTATTGTGGCAGTTAGGAGAAATAAGCTAGCATTTAATCCGAAAAGTAAATGCTTGAAACTATACAATTGAATTTTCAAATCACCAGACATTTTATTTGAATGATCTTCGGTAACTTCTAAAAAAAGAAATCTGACAGCCTCTCTGTCCCTTTCTGATAATGAAATTTCTAGAAATGCTTTCTCCACTTCCGCTAAAATTCCAATCTTATTCAATCTAAAATTTACGAGCAACTGAAAAATACTAGGATTTAAATTAATACCAGTCCAGAAACAATCATTTAAAGAAAGTTGCCCTACATCATGAGAACTAGCATCAAATACAATTTGTGTTTTCGTGGTGACACTATCTTTTCTAAAAACCGCTCGATGTGATAAATAAAATACGGGTATATCCGGTCTAGGTGAACACTTTTTCAATTATATCACATTCAAGATAGTCTTTCAAAATCCCTTTATACTGAGAAAATAAATTATCATCGTTTCGCATTTTATTTATTTGAAGTATTTAAGCCTTTTCTCAGAGACCTTATAGTTATCACTCAAATTTATCCAATCTTTCTTCCACGGAAGGACAACTTCGTAACTATTATCTTTGTAGGAAACAGTTTCAGTAAAAACTTCTAATGCTTTATCTTCATCATTACAATAAAGATCATCCCTAGTTCCAATGGATTCTAAATTGAAAAATTTGCGTAATTCTTCTTCCATATTACTAATTAATCCACAACAATTATCATTATTATCAGTATTCGAATTAGAGATACAACCTCCCACTATATAACCAAATACGGTATTCTGTAAAATGACATTAGAATTTCTGAAGCGGACTTGACCATTTTGTAATAATTCGTAGAAACACTCAGTTCCTAGTAGAACATCTATTTTATTCGGTTGATTAAAATTTGGATTTGCCAATTTCACATCTTGAGGCAGCTCGGCAAATGGAAATTTAAAATAATGCCGTGGTATAAGGTTTGTTATCTTTAGATCAATCAAAAAATCTATTGTTCTCTTATAATCAGCCTTATTCGAAATAGTGGCCCTAATTTTCCATTTGATACTAATATGAGAATCATTCAAACACGAAACGGAAACATTAAATATTTCCTTTCTAAATCCTAATAATTTTGCAAAATTATCACAAATATATGAGTAATTTGAGCCGACATCTATTAATGCACGCGCAGGTATAAATTCCCCTGAAACATTTTCAATAAAAATTAAAGCAGTAGATAAAATAGTGGTTTTTCTCTTTTGGCATAAATTATTTACAGAAGTTCCTGCGGAAGTACTATTGCTACTTTCAAAGCTCAAAGCTTCGGGATTTAAGCTGTATGTCTTATCCTGGTTGGCAACAGACGAATTCGCAGTCTCGTCTAACCCTCCTGATGATTGTTGATTGAGTTTCATTGACGTAGAACTATCTATCTTTCCCCTTTGTATGTGAAGAAGGGATGAATGATGCCTGCCGCAAAACGTACACGAATAATTAGATGTGCAATTTTTCGCAGAATGGTTTGAACTTGATAAACAATCGAAACATACTTTGTTTCTTTTAACAAAATCAATGCGGTCATTAACAGGCATTTTCTGAAATACATTGCATTTAAATAATGAATGTGAATCACTTTTGCAGCAAATGCATATATGAGGGCAATTCGGAAAGTAACCTCCATTTATGAATTTAAAAACAAACTAATGAAAGGAAACATGTTTTTATTACTTACGTATGAAAGGCACGTTCTTCAGCTACTTCTCAACATAATTGCTGTATTAATTAAAACAATTATCATAACGGTAAATCAGCTTTGAAATTCCATCGTCACAGACCTCTGCCGCCGGCCTATTCAACTGCGATTATTTTTAAATTCAACTCGTACCACTCTTTCAATCCAAAGAATTTTAACATATTCTTTTATTCATATTGACAAATCCCGAATTACTTTCGTAATATTTTGCTTGACCCACTATTTTTTAAAACATTTTTGGTAGTACATTTATCAGCAAATTATATAGAAAAATATGTTAAAATTCTTTGGATTGAAAGAGTGGTGCGAGTTGAATTTAAAAATAATCGCAGTTGAATAGGCCGGCGGCAGAGGTCTGTGACGATTGAATTTCAAAGCTGATTTACCGTTATGATAATTGTTTTAATTAATACGGCAATTATGTTGAGAAGTAGCTGAAGAACGTGTCTTTCATACGTAAGTAATAAAACAGTTTCCTTTCATTAGTTTTTCTTTTAATTTATAAACGGGGGTTATTTTCCGAATTGCCCTCGTAGAAAATTTCGCACTAATGTAAAATGATGTCGTTTTTTCTTTAGCTTGCCTTTTTTTGACTGAATGTGTTACTGGTTGTTTTAGAAGCTTGTAAAGTTCGAGCATGATTTTTTAAAAAGAAATTCAATTCTGATATTTTCGGTATTTCATCTTTTTTGGATTCTCTTTCCCACCAAAGCTTACACGAAGAATCTAACTTTTGTACTACCATATATACAAATATAGTGTCTGAAAATCCCTCTATTTTTTGTTCGAGAACTTGTAATGATCTCATACATTCAGTTACATTGTCCACCAATTTTAATATAGAGGACGGATTTTCAGTTTGTATGGAAGGAAAAGACATGAAGCACTTCAAATGCGCAAATACTTGATCTCGTTTATTCGAAACTATCTTCTAAAAGATTCCATGCTATTTCATAATTAGCGTCAGTAATTGGAATCGACTGAATGATCCTTAAAGGATCAGCATATAACGATAATTTTAAATAGCACAGTTTTTGTGAAGCTGATAAACACGAATTATTATGAATACTAGAAATAAAAATATCTCTAAAAGACAACCACTCATGCAATTGCTCACTAAAGGTTGGAAGATTTAATTTAGGTAAGCGGATTGATTCGCTAACATTTACTTCACTTTTCGTATTTACATCACCCTTCGTTAAAACTGGAGCTAATTCACTTAACTTTCTTTTTAC